>SJYX01019495.1:54506-78650 GCA_006410675.1 Oreotragus oreotragus
ATGCCATGATCTTCGTTTTCTGAATGTTGAGCTTTAAGCCAACTTTTTCATTCTCCACTTTCACTTTTATCAGGAGGCTTTTTAGTTCCTCTACACTTTCTGCTGTAAGGATGGTATCATCTGCATATCTGAGGTAATTGATATTTCTCTCAGAAATCTTGATTCTAGCTTGTGCTTCTTCCAGCCCAGCGTTTCTCATGATGTACTCTGCATATAAGTTAAATAAGCAGGGTGACAATACACAGCCTTGATGTACTCCTTTTCCTATTTGGAACCAGTCTGTTGTTCCATGTCCAGTTCTAACTGTTGCTTCCTGACCTGCATATAGGTTTGGAATGTAAATTGATATAGCCACTATGGAGAACAGTATGGATGTTACTTAAAAAACTAAAAATAGAACTACATTATGACCCAACAATCCCACTACTGGACATATACCATGAGAAAACAATAATTGGAAAAAAGACATGTATCCTCAGTGTTCACTGCAGCAACCTAGGAGTCTATCAACAGATGAATGGCTTTAAAAAAAAGTGGTACATATATACAATGGAATATTCCTCGGCCGTAAAAAGGAACATATTTGAGTCGGTTCTAATGATGTGGATGAAAACCTAGAGTCTATTATGCAGAATGAAATAAGTCAGAAAGAGAAAAACACAGATCATATATGAATGCATATAGATGGAATCTAGAAAGATGGTATCGGTGAACGTATTTGCAGGATAGCAGTGGAGGTGTAGGCATGGAGAACAGACTTGTTGACGTAGTGGAGGAAAGAGAGGGTGGGGCAAATTGAGAGGGTAGCATAGAAACCTATATATTACTGGATGCAAAATAGATAGCCAGTGGGAATTTGTTGTTACTCTGTGACAACCTAAAGGGATGAGATGGGGTGGGAGGTAGGAGTGGGGGTTCAAGGGGCAGGGGACGTGGGTGGGGCAAATTGAGAGGGTAGCATAGAAACCTATATATTACTGGATGCAAAATAGATAGCCAGTGGGAATTTGCTGTTACTCTGTGACAACCTAAAGGGATGAGATGGGGTGGGAGGTAGGAGTGGGGGTTCAAGGGGCAGTGGACGTATAAAGTATCCGTATGGCTGATTCATGTTGATGTATGGCAGAAACCAATACAGTTTTGTAAAGCAATTATTCTCCTATTAAAAATAAATAAGTTAGATTTTTAAAAGTCAGATAGTTACAATGTGATTTCTATTCTTGCGTCCTTCGTGGCTTTGCATATGCTAACATTTCTATCCCATATTTTTTTTCTACTACCTGAAGGGCTTCCTTTAAGTTTCTTACACTTCAGATCTGCTTGTAATGAATGCTTTCAGGCAGTAGATATGAGATCATTTATTTTGAGAAAATTGTAGAGTATTGTATTTTAACACTATTGCCTTAAATGGCAACCCACTCCAGTATTCTTGCCTGGAGAATCCCAGGGATGGGGGAGCCTGGTGGGCTGCCGTCTATGGGGTCACACAGAGTCGGACACGACTGAAGTGACTTAGCAGCAGCAGCAGCAGCCTTTCAAACAGTATTGTATTTTTAACATCAGTGTCCATATGGTTATTGATAGTATGTAGTAATTTGATTTATTTCCTTATGATAATTTTGTATTATTAACTCTTATTAAAAATCTGTATTTCTAGGGATTTTCTATATTGACAAATGCAAAATATGTCATCTTCATTTCTTGTCTAGATGACTTATTTCTTCATTTTGCCTCATATAGTTCAGGTGAGAAATTCCATTACCGTGTTGGAAAGGTTGATAAAAGAGGACATCTTTGCTTTGTTTCCACTCAGAGGAAACATCAGTCCTTTCATCATTAAGTATTATGTTAGCTGTAAGAGATTTTTTTGGAGATATATATTTTTTTCATCAGATAGAAGAGGTTCTCTATTCTTAGTATGTTGTGAGTTTATATCCTGAGTTGTATCAGATTTTGTAAAATGCTTTTTTTTCTTTGCATCATGTGATCATTTCAGTATGTCAATTAATTATTTTATTTTTATTCTATTGTTGTTGCAGACATTATTGATATTATAGACTAATTGCCAAATGTTGGACCACTTTTGCATACCTTTTTAAAAGTTAATAATTTTAATACATTCTTGGAACTTCCTAATATTTTATTGAAAATTCATTTTTAATATAAATTTATTTATTTTAATTGGAGGTGAATTACTTTACAATATTGTATTGGTTTAGCCATACATCAACATGAATCCACCACAGGTATTGTATCTAAGTTCCTATGTGATATGAGCCTGGAGTTTTCTTCTGTTTATTATTGTTAAGATTTCTCATTAAAAAAAAAATTAACCTTGGTATAGAATTCTGTTGTTAGTTTTTGTTTGTTTTGCTGCTGTTTATTTTCAGTAGTTTGAAGATGTTGCTCTATATTCTTCTTTTCTTCTTTATTTGTGATGAAAAATCTGCTGTTATCATTGCCATTGTTACTGCATATACAACTTGTCCTCTCTGCATATGTTTAAGATTGTGTTCTTATTTCTTCTTTTGAGCAATTTAATTATGATATGCTTTGGTTTAGTGTTTCTTATGTTTACAATGGTTCATTGACCTTGAATCTATAGGGTTATAGGTTGTTTTTTTTTAGCAAATTTGGAAAATTTTAACATTTATTCTTCACATATTTTTCTTTCTCACCTTTCTCTCTCTTCCTTTTGAGGAACCCCAGTTATAGTAGACTGTTCACTGATACTCTGGTTTTTTGTTTTTTGTTTTTTTTATTTTCCCCTCTGTGTTTCATGCTGGGTACTTTATCCTACTATGTGTTCAAGTTCCTTCCTTCTGTCTAACTTGCTACTAGTTATAGTCAATGTAGTTTTCATTTCAGACATTTCACTTTTTATGTCTTAAAGTTAAGTTTGGAAATTTTTATACCTTCCTTATTGATACTTAACTGTGTAAATATGTTTAATACAGTTGTAATAACGGGGCTTATGTACCTGTTTTCTAATTGTAGCATCTTTCCCAATATTCTGGATCTGCCACATTTGATTTTTCTCCTCATGTGGGTCATATTTTTTGCTGCTTCATATGGCTGGTAATATTTTATTAACTGGAAGATATGAATTTTTCTTTGCTGTGCTCTGATTACCTCTGTATTCTTGTAAAAATGTTTGAAGGGAAATAGTTAAGTTACTTGGAAATGGTGACTCATGTGGATTTTGATGTTGTTTTGTTTAGTAGCATCAAAGCAGCAATTATTTTCCCTACTGTTACAAAATGCTTCTGGGTAATTTTCCTTGAATTATGAATTTTATACTCTTGCTGAAAAATAACATCAGCTGTAATTCCCTTTGACTCATTCAAAGGTCTTTCTCAGCCTCCGTTTCTTCACACACACAGATCAGGACTCTACTTGGACACCTTTTGCCGACTCCAGGGATATGATCACATTCAACTCTCTTTTCTCAGCTTCTCTGTCCTTCAAAAAGTAGTCCTTTGTGTCTCCCTGGATTCAAACCTCTGTTCTTCAAACCTTCTCTTGCATTTCTGGACTCTGTCTGGGTTCCCCTCCCTGTGTCACATTTGGTATATTATTCAAAGGCCATAATCAGGGTAATTTTAGTGCTCACTTGATTTGTCTTTCATCTTGCAGAGATCACTGTCTTAATTTGATATCTAGTGTCTTCAGATGCATTGCTTCTTATATTTTGTCTGTTTTTTTTTAAAATTGTTTCACAAAGAAGGTTAAAAGTATTTCCTGTTATTCCATTTCTTGAAGCAGAAGCTCTTCACTTCCTAATAGTTACATGACCTTGTATAAGGATACCACTTTCAGATTAATGATAGTTCCTGTTTCACAATATTATAAAATAATGCAAGCAAAAATATTATATGTTAAATTGGTAATATTTAGGGCATGGAATAAAATATAGGTTCAGTAGTTGTTCTTTATATGATAAATTTCTCAAAAGTGTTAGTATTTCATTTCAAATAATTATTTGAGTTCAAAGTTAAGAATTTTTTGGAGTAATCATAATAATTTAACCATATGATACTCTAAAAAAGGTTGGTGAGTGCTTTTTAAAAGGCCAGTTATGTTGGAAGGCAAGTAAGTAGAGTAAATAAAGCAATTGGAGTCTAATCATTATTATATAAGCTTAAATGTCATATTGTTGAGTCAGAAATTCTAATTTCAGGATACTTTCCTAAAGAAATTATCGAAAATGAGCAAAGATATATGTGTGAAGATGACAGATATCGCCGTTTATCACATGGTGCTTCTCCTTTTCACTTTGTCTAAAGTAGGAGTATGAGTAAATAAATTTTGACTTGCTGCATATGTAAAATGCACAATCTGTGTGCTCAGTCACTCAGCCATGTGAGACCCCATGGACTGTAGCCTGCCAGGCTCCTCTGTCCATGGGGATTCTCCAGGCATGAATAATGAAGTGAGCGGCCATGCCCTTCTCCAGGGGATCTTCCCAACCTAGGGATTGAACCCAGGTCTCCTGCACTGCAGGCAGATTCTTTACTGACATAGCCACCAGGGAATCCACCAGGAAAGTAAAATGCACAATAGCTATCAAAAATCATATGAAGAGACATAGAATTCCTTCTTCTTATGCAGTAAATGAAAAGCAAGTGCAAATTTTAAATATGGTCAAATTTTTCATTGTATGCATTGAATATTTCTAGAAGTTGCATGCTGAAGTAATAAATGTGATTATACCTGAAAAATTGAATTGTAGTTAGTTTTTTCTTTATTACTTTCTATATTTTATAAAATTTCAGTAATCCATATATATATATAAGTTTTAAAACCAGAAACTGCAAGTTAGATTTTATATTAATATGATTATGAAAAAAATACATCAGTGTTTTTAGTGAAAGCATCCTGACATTCCATTTCATAATAAATTTCTACTCACAGATATATCATTAAGATAATTTTATGCTAAATATTTATATTTCATAGGTATAAAGAGTTCCTCATAAAAAGAGGCAGCTAAATAATCTAGAATATTAGGGAATTAGTCACCATTCTTCATTAAAAAAAGCATCAAATTTTGATTTATCAATAATTTATAATATTCTTAAATATGAAACAAATAATTTATTGATGTTTTAAGATAAATACTAAGGACAGTTGTCACATGACTGATGATAGCAACATGCTGTAGAGGGGAAAGGCACAACATCCCGTTGCAGCCCCAGCTCTCATCTCCTAAGTGGCTGGGGCATTTTGTTTACTTTTTCTCAACCTCTGCTTCCTCATGTGTACAGGTGGATATAATGAACACATTCCAGTTGTCTGGCTGTAGTGTTCAGTTCAGTTCAGTTCAGTCGCTCAGTTGTGTCCGACTCTTTGCAACTCCGTGAATCTCAGCACGCCAGGCCTCCCTGTCCATCACCAACTCCCAGAGTTTACCCAAACTCATGTCCATAGAGTCGGTGATGCCATCCAGCCATCTCATCATCTGTCGTTCCCTTCTCCTCCTGCCCCTAATCCCTCCCGGCATCAGGGCCTTTTCCAATGAGTCAGCTCTTTGCATGAGGTGGCCAAGGTATTGGAGTTTTAGCTTTAGCGTCAGCCCTTCAAATGAACACTCAGGACTGATCTTCTTTAGAATGGACTGGTTGGATCTCCTTGCAGTCCAAGTGACTTTCAAGAGTCTTCTCCAACACCATAGTTCAAAAACATCAATTCTTCAGTGCTCAGCTTTCTTTATACTCCAACTCTCACATCCATACCTGACCACAGGAAAAACCATAGCCTTGACTGATGGACCTTTGTTGGAAAAGTAATGTCTTATAATATATCAAATGTTTGGCTTGGAGAATAATAAGTCCAAACTGTCTCTCTCATTTTGTTTGAGTCAATGTTTTTCAGACATTTGTATCAGGCAGAGTTCCCAGAGAAAAGGGAACTCTATGTGTATATATATATATGTGATGTGATGTTCTGGGTTCTATCCTTGCTGGTCCCACTGTAGTAGATTGTATTTTTCAAAGATGGGCATTATAATAGCTCTAGTATCAGATGCTTTTCACAAATATTGCTGCTAGTTATAAAGAGAAGATTGTCTGAATTTAAGTTGACATATGATTTACTTGTAACTAACAGAATACTTCTGAAATGATACAACATGACTTTGTATATGCAACCATGAATGAGGCATCTTCTGCCTTGCTCACTGGAATCTTCATTCTTACATCTTCTGCATGCAGTACGACTACCCTGATACTATGATGCATTGAAAGCTCCAACTATCCTGTGTTGAGATCCCCATGGAGATAACCTGGAATAATAGTGAAGGTAGAGATCTCCAGCCCCCTCTGATGCATAAAACAGTTTGACTGAAAAAAATCTGAGCTACATGAACCAGAACCACACCAATGAGCCCTGTTAAGAACTATGAAGACACACTGCATCTGTCTTCCAAAATTCATTGCTATACAAACATCCTCAAAAAAAATAAAAATGAAAAAATAAATAAAATGTATGTAACAAAATTGTCAATGCCTCTTTCATAGAAGGTGTGCAGAAATGCAATAGACATGGAAAATTGTCTCCCAAAAAAATGCTTCCAAATTTCAGACCCACAGATACTGTAAGAGATAATAAAATCAAATAAAATATTGCTTTAAATCATTAAGGTTGGGGCTGATTTTTAAGCTATAGCGATAAATGAAATACTACCTTTAGATACAGAGGTCTTAACAACTATAATTAATATGATACATTCATCAAAGTATAAGCTATCAACTCACACCAAGAACCTGAAAGAACATATTCAAAAAAAAGTTAACTTTAGATGGGAAGATGGAGCTAAAAAGGTTTAAAAAATATTCAGAACTCAAGGTATATTCAAAATAGAATATTATATTAGCACATCACAACTAATCCCCTAGTACAATGGAAATGAGAGGAAAGGGAAACCAAGTCAAATGTGATGCAGAAATCCAAGAAAAGTTAATCAAATTTCATTCAGCTATGCTTGCTCTAACAAATTATCACAGAATCAATGGCTTGAAAAAACATAAATATATTCTAATTCTAGAGGCTAGATATCCAAAATCAGTATCAATAGGCTAAAATCAAGGCTTGGCAGGACCCGAATGTTTCCGCAGGCTCTAGAAGATATTCCATTTCTTACTTTGTGCAGAGTCCAAGCTGCTGCAACACTTATTTTGTGGTCTTACTATTAGCCTCTCTGACTCTACATTAAATAACCTTCCCTTCCCTTTTGTGTGTAATCTTCCTCTGCCCCTTAGTTTTAAAACCAGAAACTGCAAGTTAGATTTTATATTAATATGATTATGAAAAAAATACATCAGTGTTTTTAGTGAAAGCATCCTGACATTCCATTTCATAATAAATTTCTACTCACAGATATATCATTAAGATAATTTTATGCTAAATATTTATATTTCATAGGTATAAAGAGTTCCTCATAAAAAGAGGCAGCTAAATAATCTAGAATATTAGGGAATTAGTCACCATTCTTCATTAAAAAAAGCATCAAATTTTGATTTATCAATAATTTATAATATTCTTAAATATGAAACAAATAATTTATTGATGTTTTAAGATAAATACTAAGGACAGTTGTCACATGACTGATGATAGCAACATGCTGTAGAGGGGAAAGGCACAACATCCCGTTGCAGCCCCAGCTCTCATCTCCTAAGTGGCTGGGGCATTTTGTTTACTTTTTCTCAACCTCTGCTTCCTCATGTGTACAGGTGGATATAATGAACACATTCCAGTTGTCTGGCTGTAGTGTTCAGTTCAGTTCAGTTCAGTCGCTCAGTTGTGTCCGACTCTTTGCAACTCCGTGAATCTCAGCACGCCAGGCCTCCCTGTCCATCACCAACTCCCAGAGTTTACCCAAACTCATGTCCATAGAGTCGGTGATGCCATCCAGCCATCTCATCATCTGTCGTTCCCTTCTCCTCCTGCCCCTAATCCCTCCCGGCATCAGGGCCTTTTCCAATGAGTCAGCTCTTTGCATGAGGTGGCCAAGGTATTGGAGTTTTAGCTTTAGCGTCAGCCCTTCAAATGAACACTCAGGACTGATCTTCTTTAGAATGGACTGGTTGGATCTCCTTGCAGTCCAAGTGACTTTCAAGAGTCTTCTCCAACACCATAGTTCAAAAACATCAATTCTTCAGTGCTCAGCTTTCTTTATACTCCAACTCTCACATCCATACCTGACCACAGGAAAAACCATAGCCTTGACTGATGGACCTTTGTTGGAAAAGTAATGTCTTATAATATATCAAATGTTTGGCTTGGAGAATAATAAGTCCAAACTGTCTCTCTCATTTTGTTTGAGTCAATGTTTTTCAGACATTTGTATCAGGCAGAGTTCCCAGAGAAAAGGGAACTCTATGTGTATATATATATATGTGATGTGATGTTCTGGGTTCTATCCTTGCTGGTCCCACTGTAGTAGATTGTATTTTTCAAAGATGGGCATTATAATAGCTCTAGTATCAGATGCTTTTCACAAATATTGCTGCTAGTTATAAAGAGAAGATTGTCTGAATTTAAGTTGACATATGATTTACTTGTAACTAACAGAATACTTCTGAAATGATACAACATGACTTTGTATATGCAACCATGAATGAGGCATCTTCTGCCTTGCTCACTGGAATCTTCATTCTTACATCTTCTGCATGCAGTACGACTACCCTGATACTGTGATGCATTGAAAGCTCCAACTATCCTGTGTTGAGATCCCCATGGAGATAACCTGGAATAATAGTGAAGGTAGAGATCTCCAGCCCCCTCTGATGCATAAAACAGTTTGACTGAAAAAATCTGAGCTACATGAACCAGAACCACACCAATGAGCCCTGTTAAGAACTATGAAGACACACTGCATCTGTCTTCCAAAATTCATTGCTATACAAACATCCTCAAAAAAATAAAAATGAAAAAATAAATAAAATGTATGTAACAAAATTGTCAATGCCTCTTTCATAGAAGGTGTGCAGAAATGCAATAGACATGGAAAATTGTCTCCCAAAAAAATGCTTCCAAATTTCAGACCCACAGATACTGTAAGAGATAATAAAATCAAATAAAATATTGCTTTAAATCATTAAGGTTGGGGCTGATTTTTAAGCTATAGCGATAAATGAAATACTACCTTTAGATACAGAGGTCTTAACAACTATAATTAATATGATACATTCATCAAAGTATAAGCTATCAACTCACACCAAGAACCTGAAAGAACATATTCAAAAAAAAGTTAACTTTAGATGGGAAGATGGAGCTAAAAAGGTTTAAAAAATATTCAGAACTCAAGGTATATTCAAAATAGAATATTATATTAGCACATCACAACTAATTCCCTAGTACAATGGAAATGAGAGGAAAGGGAAACCAAGTCAAATGTGATGCAGAAATCCAAGAAAAGTTAATCAAATTTCATTCAGCTATGCTTGCTCTAACAAATTATCACAGAATCAATGGCTTGAAAAAACATAAATATATTCTAATTCTAGAGGCTAGATATCCAAAATCAGTATCAATAGGCTAAAATCAAGGCTTGGCAGGACCCGAATGTTTCCGCAGGCTCTAGAAGATATTCCATTTCTTACTTTGTGCAGAGTCCAAGCTGCTGCAACACTTATTTTGTGGTCTTACTATTAGCCTCTCTGACTCTACATTAAATAACCTTCCCTTCCCTTTTGTGTGTAATCTTCCTCTGCCCCTATCTCACAGGGACACTTGTATTGGTATTTAGGACCCACCTGTTTAGGATAATCTGCCCATTTCAAAATTCTTCACCTAATCATGTCCGTGTAGAGATGGTGAAGGACAGGGAAGCCTGGTGTGCTGCAGTTCATGGGGTCACAAAGAGCAGGACATGACTGATTGACTGAACAACAACAAGATCCTCCTTCAATATAAGGTAACCTTCACAAATCCCAGGAATTAAGATCTGATATACTTGGGCTGCATCGTTCTACCTACTGCATACAGCTATTTTTTCAGTTATTGCAATGAAAACGCTGCAAAACAAACAGAACCAAAATCTCAGCTCTGTGAACCAGTCATTTCATCTGGGTTCTTCTGGGTAGGCTGACACTGGATTTTTTGCCTCCAGCTGTGCTCTGTCTATATAACAAATGGTAAAACTCCAAGGCCAGTCCTCCTTCCCAGCACGACTGCAAAACAATTGCTTCTGTTTGTACTCATGAAGGACACTTTTCAAGAGGAGCTAAACTAGAGAAAGAATATATAGAAATAACATTTTAATGTGTCCAGTGAAAAACTCTGGTGGCTCAGATGGTAAAGAATCTGCTTGCAATGCAGGAGACCAGGGTTCGATCCTTGGGTTGGGGAGATCCCTTGGAGAACGGAATGATTACCCACTCCTGTATTCATGCCTAGACAATTATATGGATAGGGGAGCCTGGTAGGCTAGTCCATGGGGTCATAAAGTCAGATACAAGTGAGAGACTAACACTTTCACTTTCGATGAAAAACCCAGTTGTCCAGTGAATTATTTCATGCCAATCCTACCAGTCAATATACATTAGCCATGCAAAGCATCTAATATTTTACAACTTTGCTTTAAAAAATGAACGTGCACATCAATGTAACAAATGTACCACTCTGGTACAGAACAGTAACCATAGGTGAGGTTGTGCATGTGTGCCAAAGGGGGACACATGGAAACCTCTAGTTTCTGTTCAGTTTTGCTGTAAATCTAAAGCTGCTATAAAAATAAATCTTATTAATTAAAAAAGGAAAAAGAGTAGGCCCCCAAGAACCTCTAGTAATTTGAATAAAGACTTAAGGCAAGAGAAACATTAAGAAAAAGAAGATCGGATGAAATAAAGACATCTTAAAAACTATAATTAATATCCACAAAGAGGTTAAAAAGCAGAGCATGTAAAAAAGCAGAGACATTACTTTGCCAACAATATCTGTCTCATCAAAGCTATGGTTTCTCCAGTGGTCATGTATGGATATGAGTGTTGGACTATAAAGAAAACTGAGCACTGAAGAACTGATGCTTTTGAACTGTGGTGTTGAAGACTCTCGAGTCCCTTGGACTGCAAGTAGATCCAACCAGTCAATCCTAAAGGAATTCAGTCTTGGATATACATTGGAAGGACTGATGCTAAAGCTGAAACTCCAAAACTTTGGCCACCTGATGAGAACTGTCTCATTGGAAAAAACCCTGATGCTGGGAAAGATTGAAGGCAGGAGGAGCATGGGATGACAGAGGATGAGATAGTTGGATGGCATCACCGACTCGATGGGCATGAGTTTGAGTAAACTCTGGGAGTTGGTGATGGACAGGGAGGCCTGGCGTGCTGCAGTCCATGGGGTCCTAAAGATTCAGACTTGACTGAGCAACTGAACTGACTGACAAAGAGATTTGCAAAAAGATACTATATCAATGAAAGTATAAATGTTATTTTTAACAAGGAATAACTAGAAAGAAATAGGAAATCCATGGAAATTTAAAATAGTATAGTTAAGTCTGATTAAAAATCAATCAAGTTTTGGAAGATAAAATTTTTGCAAAGTAGACGTTCCTTTCTGTGAAGGGTTTGTCCCTTGAACTTAAATTAGGACATATTCTTAACAAAAAATATAACTGCTAACATCCAGGTTCCAGAAGATAAGGCAGCAGCAAACCATGCTCTAGTAAGTACAAAGCACTCTCTGCAATTAAACCACTTTGTCCTTACATAAGACAAGGGTAGCAGAAATCTTCCTGAGAAGGTGTGAGGCAGTGAAAAGATCCTCTCAGAAAGGATGACTTTTGTTCTCATCCAAGTCAGTATAAAGCACTACGGAACAAACCACCAAAGTTGAAATCAGTGATACTAATAAATGGAACTCCATCTTTAGTGGAGACTGAGTATCTCAAAGCACAAAGTGTCCTTATTTAATATCTTTCAAATCCCTCCTTTCCCACTGAGTGAATACCTGTAAAGTAAGAGAGTATTATACTTGCTATAAAACATCATTGCCTTTCAATATAATGATAAAAATTGGATGCATACTCTAGTGACCTGACTGATAACTAGAAAACTTTCCTCTAGAGGCTTGCCTGCAGAGAGATAAGGTTAGTCACAGTAGTTACAGACAGGGTATTAATGGGTTTCTCTATCCCTCTTCTTGGCTCCTTTACACACTTATAATTAAAGGAGCCAAACAGGAGTTATGTATGGCACCTTATTGTTGTTCAGTTGCCCAGTCATGTCCAACTCTTTGCAACCCAATGGACTGCAACACGCCATTGTCCCTCACTATCTCCCCAAATTTGCCCAAGTTCATGTCCGTTGCATTGGCAATGCCATCCATTTTTTTGTTAGTAATGACATTTTACTAACAGACAAATCACACAACTTGTTAAGAGAGGTCCAAATTTAGAATATATTCTTTGAAAAGGCAATAGGTTTAAGCCAACAGTCACAACAATAGTGAAAGGAATATTTTTAAATGAGTAATCTTTGAGAACTTTGCATTGTATAATGTTTTAAAAAGCAAGTATTAACAACTTTTAAAAGTTAATCTTGAATGGAATATAAGCATACTCTATGTTTATTTCATGCTTCCATTATTAATTCATAATGTTTCTTAATCTTAGAAGTGCCAAGCACTGTGCCAGGAGTTGGATTATAAGCTCAAATGGACAAAGTTTAGCCGTGATTTGCTTTAAGAGAAAATAAAGGGCAACTATGGAGTTTTATATTTCAGTAGGCCTCTGCTATCTACTGAAAGAAAAGTAACATGCTGTGGATGAAAGCTTTAAATGAAAGCTTCAGACCATTAATATTACATTTTCACTTTTGGTTTGAAGGTGAGATAATATTATTATTACTATTATTAGTGCTAGGAAGATAGGCAGTCTAAGAGAGTACTAAAGTGAAATTTACTGAAATTGAAAGCTATAATAATATTACTATTACTAGTTTACTCTCTTATGATAAACGATTCAAAAATAAAATCTGCCTTTTAGACACTAATTTTACTTAATGCAAATGCGTGGCCAGATTTCTTCTTAGGAACCTAGCACAGATTCTATTGAAGGCATAATAAAAGTTACCAGGAATATACACATTTGGATTCTGAGGTCATAATTTTGTTCCAAAAGGAACTATAGGCAGAGATTTTCTTTCCACACACAAGATGTAAAAAGGCAAAGGAGTGATGAGAGATCAAAGAAAATAGCATGAATCTAACTGGGGAAAAAACTTTCCTTAGTCTCTCCGAAACAGTAGACTCTGAAAGTCTAAGTCAGTATTGAATCCATATATAGCACTCTATGTCATAGTCTGAAGAGCATCTGTTTACCAGAATCACTGAATACGTTCTCCTGAAAGAAGCATCAGACCTTTGTAGGCAAAGTGATTGGCTTCCTCTTTTTTATTTTTCAGTTCACATTACCTTTGTTTTTTTCTTTTTAGTCTCTTTTATAATTCATTTATTTTTTAATTGAAGGATAATTGCTTTACAGAATTTTGTTGTTTTCTGTGAAACATCAGCATGAATCAGCCATAGGTGTACATATATCCCCTCCCTCGTGAACCTCCCTCCCATCTCCCTCCCCAACCCACCCCTTAGAGCCCTTGTTTGAGTCCTCTGGGTCATACAGCAAATCCCCATTGGCTATCTATTTTACACATGGTAATATAAGTTTCCATGTTACTCTCTCCATACTTCTCACCCTCTCCTCCCCTTTTCCCCGTGTCCATAAGTCTGCTCTCTATGTCTGTTTCTCCAATGCCACCTTGCAAATTAATTCATCAATACCATCTTTCTAGATTCCATGTATGTGTGCTTGTATATGATATTTCCCTTTCTCTTTCTGACTTACTTTATTCTGTATATCAGGCTCTAAGTTCATCCACCTCATTAGAACTGACTCAAACTAATTCCTTCTTATGGCTGAGTAGGATTCCATTGTGTATATGTACCACTACTTCTTTATCCATTCATCTGTCCACGGACATCTAGATTACCTCCATGTTCAAATGGAGCATTGGGGTACATGTGCCTTTTTCAGTTTTGGTTTCCTTAGGGTATATGCCTAGGAGTGAGATTGCTGGGTCACGTGTGGTTTTATTCCCAGTATTTCAAGGAATCTCCATACCATATTCCATAGTGGCTGTATCAGTTTAGATTCCCACCCAAAGTCTATACTGGTGCAAGCAGTGTAAGTCACTCAGTCGTGTCTGACTCTTTGTGGCCCAGTGGACTGTAGGCCACCAGGCTCTTCTGTCTATGGAATTCTCCAGATGAGAATACTGGAGCAGGTTACCATTCCCTTCTCCAGGAAGTCTTCCCAACCCAGGAACTGAATCCGGGTAGTGTGCATTGCAGGCAGATTCTTTACTGTCTGTATCATGAGGGAAGTCCATCCAAAACCTATGGGATGCAGTAAAAGCAGTTCTTGAGGGACACATAGCAATACAATCCTGCCTCAAGAAATAAGAAAAACATCAAATGGACAACCTAAATTTACACCTAAAACAACCAGAGAAAGAAGGACAAAACCCCCAAAATTAGCAGAAGGAGAGAAACCATAAAGATCAGAGCAGAGACAAGTTAAAAAGAAATTTTTAAAAAGCAAGAGTAATTATTAATAAAACCAAAAGCTGATTCTTTGAAAAGATAAACAAAAGATCAAATCAACAAAATTAAAAAGAAGAGGTTACAACAGGCAATGTCTTTGCTTCTTAATATAGTGTCTAGGTTTGTCATACTTTTTCTTCCAAGGAGCATCTTTTAATTTCATGGCTGCAGTTGCCATCCACAGTGATTTTGGAGCCCAAGAAGAGAAAATCTGTTACTCTTTCTACTTTTCCCCCATCTACTTGCCACGGACTGATGGGACTGGATACTATGATCTTAGTTTCTTGAATTTTGAGTTTTAAACCAGACTTTTCACTCTCTTCTTTCACCATCATCAAGAGGCTCTTTAGTTCTTCTTGAATTTCAGCTATTAGAGTGGTATCATCAGCATATCTGAGGTTGTTAATATTTCCCCTGACAGTCCTGATTCCAGCTTGTGATTCATCCAGCCTGGTATTTTGCCAGATATATTCTATATAGAAGTTAAATAAGCACGGTGACAGTAGACAGCCTTGATGTACTCCTTTCCCAATTCTGAAACAAACAGTTATTCCATGTCCTCTTCTAACTGTTGCTTCTTGATCTGCAAGCAGTTTTCTCAGGAGGCAGATAAGATCATCTGGTAGTCCCATCTCTTTAAGAATCTTCCACATTTTGTTGTGAGCCACACAGTGAAAGGTATCAGGATAGTCAATGAAGAAGAAGTAGATGTGTTTTTTTTTTTTTTTCCTGGAATTTCCTTGCTTTCTCTATGATCCAATGGATGTTGGCAATTTGATCTCTGCTTCCTCTGTCTTTTCTAAACTCAGCTGGTACATCTGGAAGTTTTCAGTTCATGTACTACTGAAACCTAGCTTGAAAGATTTTGACCATTTCCTTACTACTGTGTGAAATGAATGAAACTATTTGGTAGTTGGAACATCTTTTGGCACTGTCCTTCTTTGGGATTGAAATGAAAACTGACTTTTTCCAGTCCTTTGGCCACTGCTAAGTTTTCCAAATTTGCTGGCGTATTGAGTGCAGCACTTTTACAGCATCATCATTTAGGATTCAAATTAGCTCAGCTGGAATTCCATCACCTTCACCAACTTTGTAGTAGGGCCCACTTGACTTCACACTCTAGGCGAGTGACCACACCATTGTGGTTATCTGGGTCATAAAGACCTTTCTAGTATTGTTCTGTGTATTCTTGCTACCTCTTAATCTCTCCTGTTTCTGTTAGGTCCTTGTCATTTCTGTCCTTTATTGTGCCCATCTTTGCATGAAATATTCCCTAGGTGTCTCCAGTTTTTTTGAAAACATCTCTAATCTTTCCCATTCTATTGTTTACCTTTATTTGAGCCTTTAGATTTACTATTTTCTCAATATCTCTCACATTCTGTCATGTATGTAAAAGAGCTATGTTCAGTACACTGAAAAAATAAGGGATATTTATATAGTGAAAAGGGGGCATTCCAGGTGGCTCAGTGATAAAGAATCTGCATGCCAATGCTAAAGACATGGATTCAATCCCTAGCTCACTAAGATCCCCTGGAGAAGGAAATGGGAACCCAGTCCAGCATTTTTGCCTGGAAAATTCCATGGATGGAGGAGATCATCTAGCTACAGTCCATGGGGTTGCAAAGAGTCAGACATAACTTAGCAAAAAAGCCTGCATGCGTACAATAAATTAAGTAATGTAAATGAACACAGGAGAAAGGATCTTGTGTGGTAACACCTGAAAGTTATAATTTTATAATCTTAATGTTGTATCGGAGAAGTCAATGGCACCCCACTCCAGTACTCTTGCCTGGCAAATCCCATGGATGGAGGAGCCTGGTGGGGTGGAGTCCATGGGGTCACTAAGAGTTGGACACGACTGAGCAACTTCACTTTCGCTTTTCCCTTTCATGCATTGGAGAAGGAAATGGCAACCCATTGCAGTGTTCTTGCCTGGAGAATCCCAAGGACGGGGGAGCCTGGTGGGCTGCTGTCTATGGGGTCGCACAGAGTCAGACTGAAGCGACTTAGCAGCAACAGCAGCAATGTTGTATACACATTGTAAACTGTGCTTTTTTTCCTTATTATTTGGGAGAAAAGTCTTTTAAAAAAAAAGATTTTCTATACTTTTTCATTTAGGAATTGAGTACAACCAATCTATCCTAAAGGAAATCAGTCCTGAATATTCACTGGAAAGATTGATGCTGAAGCTGAAACTCCAATATTTTGGTCACCTGATGCAAAAGACCCTGATGCTGGGAAAGATTGAAAGTGGGAGGAGAAGGGGACAACAGAGGATAAGATGGTTGGATGGCATCACTGACTCAGTGGACATGGGTTTGAGTAAACTCTGGGAGTTGGTGATGGACAGGGAGGCCTGAGTGCTCCAGTCCATGGAGTCGCAAAGTGTTGGACATGACTGAGCTACTGAACTGAACTGAACAAATTTATAAAGAAAACATATCATGTACAAATTATATGCATTTTTTTAGATTTTTACTTTTCTCTATAGAGTTTGGTGATTTTTTTTTATTATTGAGGTAATATAGGTTAAAAATCTTGTCTCCTGTGTATATTACAATTTGTCCTCTGAATGCACTACAGTATGGAGTTACTGAGGTCTAATTTCCATTTGTCATTATACAGTTGGCTCCCATTACCCATTTTGCCCAGGTCTCACCCATTCCCCTATGATAACTACCAAATTTTTTCTGTATGTATGTGTTTATTTGGTCGTATTTACTTTGTTTTTTAAAAGTATTTCACATAAGAATGAAATCATATAATGTCTATCTTTCTCTGACTCATTTCACTTAAAGTAATGTCCCTGCCATCATCCATGTAGCCACAAGTTCCAAGAGTTCATCTTTTTCATGTTTGAGTGGTATTCCACTGTATGTGTGTTCTACATCTTTATCCGCAAATCCACAAATAAGCACTCACGTTGTTTCCATATCTTGGCTATTATAAATAATACCTGCCCTGATGAACAGAAGGGTACACATGTGTGTTCTAATTAGAATTTTCCTGTTCTTCAGATAAATACCCAGAACTGGCATCACTGGATCACATAGTAATTGTCTTATTAATTTTTGAGAAATCTCCATACTGTTTTCCATAGAATTTGTACCAATTCATATTCCCATCAACAATGTATGTTTTACAGTTTCTTTTTCTCCACAAATAAGCACTCATGTTGTTTCCATATCTTGGCTATTATAAATAATACCTGCCCCGATGAACAGAAGGGTACACTTGTGTGTTCTAATTAGAATTTTCCTGTTCTTCAGATAAATACCCAGAACTGGAATCACTGGATAACATAGTAATTGTCTTATTAATTTTTGAGAAATCTCAATACTGTTTTCCATAGTATTTGTACCAATTCACATTCCCATCAACAATGTATGTTTTACAGTTTCCTTTTCTCCTGTGTCTATTTCAACAATTGTAATTTGCCTTTTTAATCATAGCCATTCTAACAGGAGTGAGGCTATATCTCATTGTGATTTTGATTTGCATGTTCCAACTGAACTGAACTGAATAATTATTGATCTCCAATAGCATATTGGGCACTTACCGACCTGTGGAGTTCCTCTTTCAGTATCCTATCATTTTGCCTTTTCATACTGTTCATGGGGTTCTCAAGGCAAGAATACTGAAGTGGTTTGCCATTCCCTTCTCAGTGGACCACACTCTGTCAGATCTCTCCACCATGACCTATCCGTCTTGGGTGGCCTAACGCACCCAATATGCTACTGGAGATCAGTGGAGAAATAACTCCAGAAAGAATGAAGGGATGGAGCCAAAGCAAAAACAATACCCAGCTGTGGATGTGATGGGTGATAGAAGCAAGGTCCGATGCTGTAAAGAGCAATACTGCATAAGAACCTGGAATGTTAGGTCCATGAATCAAGGCAAATTGGAAGTGGTCAAGAGGAGATGGCAAGAATGAACATTGACATTCTAGGAATCAGTGAACTAAAATGGACTGGAATGGGTGAATTTAACTCAGATGACCATTATATCTAATACTGTGGCAGGAATCCCTTAGAAGACATGGAGTAGCTATCATGGTTAACAAAAGAGTCCAGAATGCAGTACTTGGATGCAATCTCAAAAATGACAGAATGATCTCTGTTCGTTTCCAAGGCAAACCATTCAATATCACAGTAATCCAAGCCTATGCCCCAGTCAGTAACGCTGAAGAAGCTGAAGTTGAATGGTTCTATGAAGACTTACAAGACCTTTTAGAACCAGCACCCAAAAAAGATGTCCTTTTCATTATAGGGGATTGGAATCCAAAAGTAGGAAGTCAAGAAACACCTGGTTGTGCAGGCGCAGGAGGGCCTAGAGGAGCTATCCCACATTGAAGGTCAGGAACGGTGGCAGTAAGGAGATATCCCTCGTCCAAGGTAAGGAGCAGTGGCTGTGCTTTGCTGGAGCAGCCGTGAAGAGATACCCCACGCCCAAGGTAAGAGAAACCCAAGTAAGATGGTAGGTGTTGCAAGAGGGCATCAGAGGGCAGACACACTGAAACCATACTCGCAGAAAACTAGTCAATCTAATCACACTAGGACCAGGGCCTTGTCTAACTCAATGAAACCAAGCCATGCCTGCAGGGCAACCCAAGGCGGGCGGGTCATGGTGGAGAGGTCTGACAGAACGTGGTCCACTGGAGAAGGGAATGGCAAGCCACTTCAGTATTCTTGCCTTGAGAACCCCATGAACAGTATGAAAAGGCAAAATGATAGGATATCAAAAGAGAATCTCCCCAGGTCGTTAGGTGCCCAATATGCTACTGGAGATCAGTGGAGAAATAACTCCAGAAAGAATGAAGGGATGGAGCCAAAGCAAAAACAATACCCAGTTGTGCATGTGACTGGTGATAGAAGCAAGATCCGATGCTGTAAAGAACAATATTGCATAGGAACCTGGAATGTCAGGTCCATGAATCAAGGCAAATTGGAAGTGGTCAAACAAGAGATGGCAAGGGTGAACGTCGACATTCTAGGAATCAGCGAACTAAAATGGACTGGAATGGGTGAATTTAACTCAGATGACCATTATATCTACTACTGCGGGCAGGAATCCCTCAGAAGAAATGGAGTAGCCATCATGGTCAACAAAAGAGTCCGAAATGCAGTACTTGGATGCAATCTCAAAAACGACAGAATGATCTCTGTTCGTTTCCAAGGCAAACCATTCAATATCACAGTTATCCAAGTCTATGCCCCAACCAGTAATGCTGAAGAAGCTGAAGTTGAACGGTTTTATGAAGACCTACAAGACCTTGTAGAACTAACACCCAAAAAAGATGTCCTTTTCATTATAGGGGACTGGAATGCTAAAGTAGGAAGTCAAGAAACACCTGGAGTAACAGGCAAATTTGGCCTTGGAATGCGGAATGAAGCAGGGCAAAGACTAATAGAGTTTTGCCAAGAAAATGCACTGGTCATAGCAAACACCCTCTTCCAGCAACACAAGAGAAGACTCTACACATGGACATCACCAGATGGTCAACACCGAAATCAGATTGATTATATTCTTTGCAGCCAAAGATGGAGAAGCTCTATACAGTCAACAAAAACAAGACCAGGAGCTGACTGTGGCTCAGATCATGAACTCCTTATTTCCAAATTCAGACTTAAATTGAAGAAAGTAGGGAAAACCGCTAGACCATTCAGGTATGACCTAAATCAAATCCCTTATGATTATACAGTGGAAGTGAGAAATAGATTTAAGGGCCTAGATCTGATAGACAGAGTTCCTGATGAACTATGGAATGAGGTTCGTGACATTGTACAGGAGACAGGGATCAAGACCATCCCCATGGAAAAGAAATGCAAAAAAGCAAAATGGCTGTCTGGAGAAGCCTTACAAATAGCAGTGAAAAGAAGAGAGGCGAAAAGCAAAGGAGAAAAGGAAAGATATAAGCATCTGAATGCAGAGTTCCAAAGAATAGCAAGAAGAGATAAGAAAGCCTTCTTCAGCGATCAATGCAAAGAAATAGAGGAAAACAACAGAATGGGAAAGACTAGAGATCTCTTCAAGAAAATTAGAGATACCAAGGGAACATTTCATGCAAAGATGGGCTCGATAAAGGACAGAAATGGTATGGACCTAACAGAAGCAGAAGATATTAAGAAGAGGTGGCAAGAATACACAGAAGAACTGTACAGAAAAGATCTTCACGACCCAGATAATCATGAGGATGTGATCACTAATCTAGAGCCAGACATCTTGGAATGTGAAGTCAAGTGGGCCTTAGAAAGCATCACTATGAACAAAGCTAGTGGAGGTGATGGAATTCCAGTTGAGCTATTTCAAATCCTGAAAGATGATGCTGTGAAAGTGCTGCACTCAATATGCCAGCAAATTTGGAAAACTCAGCAGTGGCCACAGGACTGGAAAAGGTCAGTTTTCATTCCAATCCCAAAGAAAGGCAATGCCAAAGAATGCTCAAACTACCGCACAATTACACTCATTTCACACTTTAGGAAATTAATGCTCAAAATTCTCCAAACCAGGTTTCAGCAATATGTGAATCATGAACTTCCAGATGTTCAAGCTGGTTTTAGAAAAGGCAGAGGAACCACAGATCAAATTGCCAACTTCCACTGGATCATCAAAAAAGCAAGAGAGATCCAGAAAAACATCTACTTCTGCTTTATTGACTATGCCAAAGCCTTTGACTGTGTGGATCACAATAAACTGTGGAAAAATCTGAGCGAGATGGGAATACCAGACCACCTGACCTGCCTCTTGAGAAACCTATATGCAAGTTAGGAAGCAACATTTAGAACTGGACATAGAACAACAGACTGGTTCCAAATAGGAAAAGGAGTACGTCAAGGCTGTATATTGTCATTCTGCTTATTTAATCTATAAGCAGAGTACATCACGAGAAATGCTGGGCTGGAGGGAGCACAAGCTGGAGTCACAATTCCCGGGAGAAATATCAGAAACCTCAGACATACAGATGACACCACTCTTATGGCAGAAAGTGAAGAAGAACTAAAAAGCCTCTTGATGAAAGTGATAGAGGAGAGTGAAGAAGTTGGCTTAAAGCTCAACATTCATAAAACGAAGATATGGCATCTGGTCCCATGACTTCATGGGAAATAGATTGGGAAAACAATGGAAACAGTGTCAGACTTGGTTTTGGTGGGTGGGGGGGCTATCTTGATGAAAGTGATAGAGGAGAGTGAAGAAGTTGGCTTAAAGCTCAACATTCATAAAACGAAGATATGGCATCTGGTCCCATGACTTCATGGGAAATAGATTGGGAAAACAATGGAAACAGTGTCAGACTTGGTTTTGGTGGGTGGGGGGGCTCCATAATCACTGCAGATGATGACTGCAGCCATGAAATTAAAAGATGCTTACTTCTTGGAAGGGAAGTTAGGACCAACCTAGATAGCATATTAAAAAGCAGAGATATTACTTTGCCAACAAAGGTCCATGTAATCAAAGCTATGGTTTTTCCAGTGGTCATGTAAGGTTGTGAGAGGTGGACTATAAAGAAAGCTGAGCACCATAGAATTGATGCTTTTGAACTGTGGTTTTGGAGAAGACTCTTGAGAGTCCCTTGGGCTGCAGAGAGATCCAACCAGTCCATTCTAAAGGAAATCAGTCCTGGGTGTTCACTGGAAGGGCTGATGCTGGAGCTGAAACTTCCATAGTTTAGCCACCTCATGTGAAGTGTTGACTCATTGGAAAAGACTCTGATGCTGGGAGGGATTGGGAGCAGGAGGAAAAGGGAACGCCAGAGGATGAGATGGCTGGATGGCATCACTGACTCAGTGGACATGAGTCTGAGTGAACTCCAGGTGTTGGTGATGGACAGGGAGGCCTGACATTCGGCAATTCATGGGGTCACAAAGAATTGGACACAACTGAATGACTGAACTGAACTGAACTGAACAAATTAGTGATGTTAAACATCTTTTCATGTCCCAGTTGACCATTTACATGTCTTCTTAAAAAAAAAAAAAATATATATATATATGTTCAGATCCTCTGCCCATTTTTAAAATCAGGTTGATTCTTTTTTTGTTGGTTGGGATGAATTATTCATATATTTTAGATATTATCCCCTCATGGGATATATTCTTTGCAAATATCTTCTCTCATTTACTAGGTTGTATTTTCATTTAGCTGATGGCTTCCTTTTCGTTGTGAAGAAGCATTTTAGTTTGATGTAATTTACGTATTTTTACTTTTGTTTCCCTTGCCTTTTTTTCTTCTAATAGTGTTATTGTTTTAGGTCTTACATTCAATTCTTTAATCCATTCTGGTTAATTTATTTTTTTAGTATATGATAAAGGTCTAGATTCATTCATTTGCATTCAGTTTTCCCAACACCATTTATTAAATACACTTTCCTTTTTACATTGTGTGTTCTTTGCTGTTTTGTCTGAAATTAATTGTACACATTTGTGTGGGTTTATTTCTGGGCTTTAAATTCTGTTCCATCTGTTTTCCTGCCAGTGCCATGCTATTTTGATTATTATTGATTTGTAGTATAATTTGAAACCAGAGAATTTGATTCTTAGTTTTCATGGTTTGCTTTTTTTAAGTAGGATTGCTTTGGATGTTCAGAGTTATGGTGTCTCCATATAAATTTTAGGATTTTCAATTCTATTTCTGTGAATAATTTTATTAGAATTTTGATAGTATAGCATTGAATATATAGATTGTCTTACATATTATAAACTTTTTTATTGGAGAAGGAAATGACAATCCACTCCAGTATTCTTGCCTGGAATATCCCATGCACAGAGGAGCCTGGCACTCTATAGTCCATGGGGTCACAAGAGTTGGACTTGACTTAGCAACTAAACCACCACCAACAATTCTTCAAATACGTGGGCATGAACTATCTTCCCATTGTGTCTTTTTTCAATTTTTTTTCATTGATATTTTATAATTTTCAGTGTATATGTCTTTTACTTCCTTGGTTAAGTTTATTCCTACCTATTTTATTCTTTATATTGTGGTTTTAAATGGGAACATTTTCATAAACTTATTCTGCTAGTTTGTTGTTATCATAGAGAAATACTAAATTTCTGTGTAGTTATTTTGTATGTTTTATCTTTATTGTAGTACTTTACTATTTCTAGTAGTTTGTTAGTATCTTTAGGGCTTTTCATAAATAAAAATGCTGTCCACAAATTGTGACAGTTTTACTTCTTCCTTTCCAATTTGGATGACTTTTATCTCTTTCTCTCTCTCTCTCTCTCTCTTTTTTTTTTTTTTGTCTAATTGTTCTGGCTAGAACTTTCCATATTATGTTGAGCAGAAGTAGAGAGAGTGGGCATCTTGACTTTTTCTGATCTAAAAGGGGCACCTTTCAGTATTTCATCCTTGACTATGATATCAGCTGTAGGTCTGTCCTATATGACCTTTATTATGTTGAAATATATTCTTCAATGCCCATATTATTGAGAGATTTTTATAATAAATATGTGTTGAATCTTTTCAAATGATTTTTTTTTGCACCTACTTAGATGATCATAAGTTATGATCAATCAAGATAGCATATTAAAAAGCAGAGAC
>SJYX01019495.1:81641-123827 GCA_006410675.1 Oreotragus oreotragus
TGTTTCCACTGTTTCCCCATCTATTTCCCATGAAGTAATGGGACTAGATGCCATGATCTTAGTTTTCTGAATGTTGAACTTTAAGCCAACGTTTTCACTCTCCTCTTTCACTTTCATCAAGACGCTTTTGAGTTCCACTTCACCTTCTGCCATAAGAGTGATGTCATCTGCATACCTGAGGTTATTGATATTTCTCCTGGCAATCTTGATTCCAGCTTGTGCTTCCTCCAGCCCAGCGTTTCTCATGGTGTACTATGCATATAAATTAAAAAGCAGGGTGACTATATACAACCTTGACGTTCTCCTTTTCCTCTTTGGAATCAGTCTGTTGTTCCATGTCCAGTTCTAACTGTTGCTTCCTGACCTGCATATAGGTTTCTCAAGAGGCAGGTCTGGTGGTCTGGTATTCCCATCTCTTTCAGAATTGTTCACAGTTTATTGTGATCCACACAGTCAAAGGCTTTGGCATAGTCAATAAAGCAGAAATAGATGTTTTTCTGGAATTCACTTGCTTTTTCGATGATCCAGTGGATGTTGGCAATTTGATCTCTGGTTCCTCTGCCTTTTCTAAAACCAGCTTGAACATCTGGAAGTTCACGGTTCACATATATTACTCAGTAATAAAAAAAAGAATGAAATTCATCATTTGCAACAATATGGTTGGACCTAAAGAATGTTATGCTTAGTAACATAGGTCAGACAGAGAAAGACAAACATTTGAATCTAAAAAAGTAATAACAATGAATGTCTATAATACAACTGAAATAACTTTTAAATACAAAAGCAAACTTTTGGATACCAATGAGAAGAAGAAAGTGGAGAGGGATAGTGGTATAGGATTAAGAGCTACAAACAACTATGGACAAAATAAATAAACAACAAAGATATATTGTACACCACAGGGAGATATAGCTATTATTTTAAAGAACTTTAGCGTTATAAAAACATTGAATCACTATGCTGTATACTTAAAACTAATATAATATTGTAACTCAACAATACTTAAATGAAAAAGAACTGTCAAACTATAAATTCATTTATACACTAATCATTAAAAGCAAATTTTTAGCCTGGGTGCTGGATAAAATATGGTCTCTTACTTTCAAAAGCTTATCATCTAACAGAAGAGACATAAAACTGTGATTCTGGTTGACAATCATTAATTATAGTCATGTTCATAAGAAAGAAAAATATATAAGAATAAACACTTTAAACTACCTGAGGTGTTTGTTCTGCTTCTGAAAGTTTTACTGATTGCTAGTTTTCTCACCTAAACTGGAGTTTGAGCTAGAAAAGGGATAGAAAAATACAAATGAGGCCATTTATTATTAAAATGAATTATAGAAACTACTTCTCTGGAAACTAAAATTTCATTCCAATTGTATAATTTTTATATTTTTTCAATAGTCTTATTTCTAATGCTGGACTTATACCCGGGTTGCATCAGAAAATAATGTTATAATTATTTCAAGCAAGAGATTATTTGAAACAATTTAAAAATGGCAAGAATTTCTCCTCCTTTTCCCCCCTCCACTTACTTTATCTATTCAGTTCAGTTCAGTTGCTCAGTTGTGTCTGACTCTTTGAGACCCAAAGACTGCAGCATGCCAGGCTTCCCTGTCCATCACTAGAACCCAGGGCCTACTCAAACTCATGTCCATTGCGTCAGTGATGCCATCCAATCATCTCATCCTCTGTCGTCCCCTTCTCCTCCCACCTTCAATCTTTCCCAGCATGAGTCTTTTCCAATGAGCCGGTTCTTCACATCAGGTGGCCAAAATATTGGAGTTCCAGCTTCAGCATCAGTTCTTCCAATGAATATTCAGGACTGATTTCCTTTAGGATGGACTGGTTGGATCCCCTTGCGGTCCAAGGGACTCTCAAGAGTCTTCTCCAACACCACAGTTCAAACGCATCACTTATGTGGCACTCAGCCTTCTTTACGGTCCAACCCTCACATCCTTACATGACCACTGGAGAAACCACAGCTTTCACTAGACAGACTTTTGTCGGTAATGTCTCTGCTTTTTAACTTGTTGTCTAGGTTGGTCATAGCTTTTCTTCCGACATGGTGGTGATTTAGTTGCTAAGTCGTGTCCAGCTCATGCTACCCCTGCCAGACTCCTCTGTCCACGGGATTGCCCAGGCAAGAGTACTGGAGTGGGTTGTCATCTCTTCAAAGGAGCAAGTGTCTTTTAATTTCATGGCTGCAGTCACCTCTGTAGTGATTGAAAAAAAAATAAAGTCTATTACTTTTTCCATTGTTTCCCCATCTATTTGACCTTAAGTGATGGGACCAGATACCATGATCTCAGCTTTCTGAATGTTGAGTTTTAAGCCAACTTTTTCACTTTCATCAAAAGGCTCTTTAATTCTCTTCGCTTTCTGCCACAAGAGTGGTGTCATCTGCATATCTGAGGTTATTGATATTTCTTCTGGCAATCTTGATTCCAGATTGTGCTTCTTCCAGCCCAGCATTTCTCATGATGTACTCTGCATATAAGTTAAATAAGCAGGGAGACAATATACAGCCTTGACGTACTCCTTTCCTGATTTGGAACCAGTCTGTTGTTCCATGTCCAGTTCTAACTGTTACTTCTTGACCTGTACACAGATTTCTCAGGAGGCAGGTCAGGTGGTCTGACATTCCCATCTCTTGAAGAATTTTCCACAATTTGTTGTGATCCACACAGTCAGAGGCTTTGGCATAGTCAATAAAGCAAAGTTGTTTTTTTTTTTTTTTTTTTTTTCTGGAACTCTTGCTTTTTTGATGATCCAGCAGGCATTACCACACTCTATTTCCCTTCTCCTCTCCTTACTCTTCTCTTTCTTATTATTCTTCATCTTTTTATTTTCCCCTTAGGAGGGAAAAATATATACAAAAGAGGCAGACAAAGTGATTTTAAAAAATTGGAGAATTAATTCTCTAGGAAAATGTAGACAATCTAAAATTGTTGCTATAAAGACCATTTCCTTCTAAACACTAAATAATTGCTTTTCTCTGTTGACTACAACTGAAATATATTTCACCGATATTTCACAAAAGCTGTGGAATATTTTAAAAGCTGGTTTGAGTGTTAGTATTCTCCAGGCAAGAATACTGGGGAAGGTTGCCGTGTCCTCCTCCAGGGCGTCTCTACAACCCTGGAATCGAACCTGTCTCCTGCATTACAGGCAGATTCTTTACCATCTGAGCTACCAAGAAATCCAAAATACTAAATAACTGCTTTTCTATGTTCACTAGAGATGAAATATATTTTCACTGATATTTCAAAAAGTCACTGTAATATTTTAAAAGCCAGATTGTGTGTTAGAAAGTAGTCCTTCTTTTATAGATAAGAAAGGCTCAAAATATGCTATTTTTTCAATTACAAAATGAATCCCAGTGCTTCAGAGTTCACCTCTAAAAGTTAGCTCTTTTCATTAAAGATGATGTCCAAGGGATAGTTTCCTTGGAACTCTCTTTTTTCAGATGGTACATTTTTTTTTAAAACTAAACTTCAATTTGGGTGTTTTTTTTTAAGACTGAAAATGTAAATGATCAGATGAGTCTGTAAGAGAAATTTTGCAGAATGAGCTTCAGAAGTATGACTTACTAACGATATAACTGAAACCCTATCCATTTCCAAATCTTATTGGTTTCATGGAGACCATAAAGGCACATAATATCTTTTCACAGTTGCTAACCCAGCCTTTTGAAATAGGCTGAAAAAATTCATATGGCATGTCATCTCAGAATGGCTCTAGTGGAACTTGAAGAAACACACAGGCAGGATTCCTACAGAGATGAGCATCTCATGGCAGGTTGGCGAACATGACCTTAGAGCAGGTGATACCTCGCTTGTTTAAATCTCACTAGTATCAGACATTATAGCTTTAGCTGTGCATGCTGAAAAGATGGTGTGGGCTTAACTTAATAACAAAGTGTCTTCTCTATCTTAAAGAACTTGATCCCATTTCTTCTGGTTTGCTTCTATGCATATACATTTTACCGTTTTCCATTTTGAAAAATAAAAGTTTTAATATTTCTGTAGAGTAAAAGTTTCAAAATGCAGATAGGAGAGGTTTATATTTTGTATTTTACTTTCAGCTGTAAAAATATATCTTTCTATGCAAGTGCAGATCCAAGTTTTGAGGCCTAAAAGTCATACAATTTGGCCATCTTCTTTTAGGATTTTTCCTGTCTTTTTAGACAGATACTGAGAGTATGTAATTGCCTAGGAAACAATATTTATTTAGAATGGGAAAAGGTGAGCCTTAGAAGAAGCTTATGAAACGAAGAAGCCAGAAAATTAAATTTTCATGAGCTTCCTGGTAAATGTATCTCTATTTAGTTGATTTTTTCCCTTGCCAAAAAAAAAAAATGAATAGTGAGTGTGTTTTATCATATTGCTTCATGGTTAATAAGCCCTTAATATGGAAGTATACATTTAAAATCTTAAAGGTATTAGTGTCCTTAAAATTGTTCATTTTATACTTCCCTTTGAGATGCCAGGAAAAGTAAATATTAATAGATTTACTAACTTCTATACATTTTCTACTGTAGAAAATACATAAGGTAGTAATTAATTTGAACAAAAAGTTAAAAAATTCTGATGTACTTATTTTGTCATATTTTTGACAAGAAACTATCCAATTGGGCTAATAATTTTTTAACATAGACTCCCTTTTCACTTTTAGAATAAGTAGAAATTTAAAAATTAATTTTCTCCTTAGATATGTAGGTTTATCTCACAGTTGTTAGCAGAGCAAAGCAAAGCTTGCCTGCTTTCATTTTAAAAGAGTCTGCAATACTTGAAAGTTTCATGCTGTGCAAATCTGAAAACGATCAACAAGAATTTTCCTTTGAGTACTGAAATATATTATTTCAAAATTATGAATTAAAATAATTATTTACTTTGAAATTTCAGCTATAGAGAAATAGATTGTGCAACCAGGTCTCTCTATTATAAGAATTGCCTATATCATCACAAATCCAAAATTTCCCTATTAAAAAGGCACAAGGATTAAGTACTATTGAAAAAATAAATCCTCTGTTTTAAGGATGGAGAGATGCCTTTTTAAGCTATAGTCTTTATTGTTGTGGTGGTTGACTTTTCTCACCTCCTTGAAAGTAAATTATAAAATATTTCACATTGTTTTAAATGATATAAATAGAACTAAAATATCATCACATATATGGATACAATTTTTGGTGTTAAAAGTAGTCCCCAGATAGTTTTTAGATGTGTATATGTCAGGATATTTTTTTTCCACCAACAGTATTCAGATAATCACCTGCATTATAGTTACTGGATGGTTTTGTTATACTAGTGGTGCCAAAATATGCTTCCAACTGAGTGAACTAGAGTCTTTGAGAGTGGGTCTCATATCTACATTTTTTTAAACAAGATATTCAGGGAACAGTTTTGCACACTGAAGTTTATGAACCACCATTACAAGTATAATCTATTTGCATTTTATTAGTTAACACTTAAACATAATAATTTAGCTATTTCTTACATTTGGCTCCAGATAATGAAATGTGATGGCAATCTTAGTTTAAAAAAAAACAAACTTTACCAAATTGCTATATGTATTTGCCAAGCCCCTATCTTTATATTCTAATATAGATTTTAGAGAATTTCAAGAATCTTTATCACTTATAAATTTGAATACAGAATCCAACAGTCACATTAAACTTACTTTTTCAAGTGTGGGAGCCAGTATTTACTTAATATTAATTACTTTAAAATATGAAAATCCCATACTTCTTATTCTATAAACTGATCAATATTACAATAAGAGAGCTAGCATCATGATTTCTAGACAAGCAGAGGTAAGACATAATATTTGACAAAATCTGCCAAGTTTTGATAATAAATTTGCTATGTAATTTAGGAGAAAATTAAATTTTGAGTTAGTTTATATGAACTATGAGTTTATTTGCCCAATGATGAAACCACAAAGACATTGTTAGAGTACTGTTTTAAAACTCATTAGGCATGTTAAAATTAACTGCAAATAATTATGATTCATATAGAATTCAAGGAAATTTGTATTTTCTTACTCATCCACATGTTATTAATCTGTCATTTCTGTTTCTATTTTGCCCTTGGCACTATTAGAGTCAATGTAGGTCAAAGATAAAAGTAACCTAAAGGTTATTCAATTACAAAGATACATGGATCTAAAACATGACGAGAGCAGTGACCTCCAGGTGGGTCTGTGGTTCCCACCCCAACAGTGAGAAGCAGCATTGGATGCTTTCTGACAGTTTTAGCCCAGTGTATTCTGTCCTGTTCCAGACCCCGGACACCCTTCCTTGGCCAGAGTGACTACTTCTAGAAAGTAATTTTGGATTGAATTAGAGCTTTCTGAGACAGACAAAACATACTTTACAGTAGGCAAATTGAATTTCTCTGGTTCAGTGACTTGCTGTGCCACGGCGCCTCTCAAGAAGATTTTCACATTATTGAGAGCTGGTAGATTTCCTTGTAAAATAGCCATAGGCAGCACACACATACTACCCAGCCGATTCTTTGTCTGCCATTTCTCCCAGAAATATTTCTATCTTTCTTTCACACACATACAAAACTATTTAAATGAAGCATACAAAGAGATGACATGCTATTGTCTCTGTCTTTGAAAAGAGTACATTTCAAGTGGTTAGTAATTCATGAAGAGGTCTCGAAGGAAAGGCTTAGTTCAGTACCTGGCATTGTGGAAATTCAAAGTATCTTTAATAGAGTGAAATGGAAGGAATATTTACTTATCTCTCACACAGCTATGAATGGAGAATTGGAAATATTTGCAATGATTTGATTAGGAGTACTATGTGGTACCAAGCTGTTAGAGAGAACTATCTGTCCTTTAGTTTGCAGTGAAACGAGCATCTCCTGTTTTGTGGTGTTTTTTTTTTTTTTTCCCTTTAGAATATTCCTAAAAATTGTCATGTAATAACTTATAACAGAAATTTATGTTCTAAATATTTTTGTTCAAAGGACACCAGATTTTCTGTTGAATATTCAACATGTACAGGTATAAATAAAGAGAAATTTGGTGCAGTTGTACTGGAGGAATTGGCAATACTCATAAATAATTCCATACATTTCATGTTTCACAGTTTACTCAAAATTATATTTATAATTAAAATAATTAATCCTACAAGAAACCACTGTTTTCATAGCCAGAACAACCATTTTTTTATACTTACTTTTTTGGTGATGTTGTCTTAACTGCTGAAGAACATCATCTTGTTGACGATTTTGCAGTCACATTAGAAAAAGTATGTCTATGAATTTTTGTATATGGCATGAAATGCCACAGTTCAATTTATACCACTGTTTCCCACACATAATGTCATTTTATACATCTCAGGTAAAGTTTCATGCTTGGAAAAAAAACGATCAGGGTCATTAGGCAATGAGGGACATTCACTGTGACATGGGGGAGAAGATTCTATTTAACCAGAATATGCAGCATTCTCTGTGGTGATTTTTCACTCAGAGGTCCCTTGGGCTTGGAGCCCTAGGAACAGATGTGATCTCAAGCCTAGTCTAGAGAGAACAGAGCCATGGGCAGCAACACCTCCCCCCACACGGAGGGAGCTTCTGCCAGGAGCAGCTTTCTCACCAGGAGGACCCCAGATCCGTTGCCAAATTAGAGTGCCTAGTGAGAATCAATGGGCATAAAATCTCCAGTGACTTGGTGCCTGTTCGCTGAGTGAACTAGAAAGCATATGTGAAGAATTCACCAAAGGGCTTGAATGTGTGTGCCTTGGCCATTGGAGGAGAGGGAGAGAATTTGACTGGCTTTCTTCCTGAAAGCACTTACTCAGGGCCTGCTATATTGTTCAAAACCTCTGGCAAAACTCGGGCATCTAGAACATGTGGGTTGGGAAGGTGGATACCATGCACATTTTCTTTAATTCTGTTTGTCTCAATAGTTTAATATGACTTTGCTTTGGAGGCAGGACCAACAAAACCATCTGGTTTCTATTTTACTTTTCTTTCTTTTTTTTCTCTTCTAAAAGTATAAATAAGGCCTTAAGGAAGAAATCTGAATGCAGACTGTAATAATGTTTAATATGTCCAGCAAGATTTAAAAAGGATTCCATAAATAAAAACATTCAATAAGATTTATCACAGATATGTTTTAACCCTCAGTTTAAAGAATAAGTAACACAACATTTGGGAGTTTGCCCTAAATTCTGAAGACTTTAGTGTACTGCAAAATTAAAAGTGATGCAAGGAACTTGAAAGTAATAAATGTATTGGTAGATTATACCACACAATGCTGGGAATGCATATCTGTTACCTGGTTTGTTGGCATCTTAGATGACACTCTGTCAGAAAGAATAGCTTGAACAGTTTATTTTGTTTTGTTTCAACAGCTTTGAGATTCCATGGATTGGCCAATTTAACAGCAAAAGTTATATGTTTACTGCCATATGAACCCATTATTTCGAACATTCTTGCTGAAAAATATCATAGCAACACCTCCATTTTAATGGGACAGTGCAAAGATACCCTGGAGAATCAATTATGATGAAGGCCTATGAAAGCTGTTTTGCTTTTCATTATTTTATAGGGCTAGGAGCACAGTTGATGAGGTAATGAGATCTGAAACTTTCCCAATACTTCTCAGGAAAAAATAGAATAAAATTCAGTTGGATCAGAAGAATTGCAGAGGAGTTGGTAAGTTGAAAATGTTGGTCTCTACAACTCTGAAAACGTAGACGAAGGCTGGTGTTCTGCCATATTAACAATATGGAGCACCTCAGGTGATGATAAAGCTGCAGACTAAATTAGTATTTAAGTTTTGCATATTTGTTTTCAGAAAAAGGAATTAGTAAATAAAAGAGTGGGTAGGTGACCAAAACTTCAGAAGTCAACACAAAGAAAAAATTTATCAGAACTAGTCTAAATAAAGGGGGAAAATAAAAAATAAATTTTAAAATGATCTGCTAGATGTTACTAATCTAATCAGAAATATTCACTCTGCAAAGAATCCTGTTTTATTTAATATGCCTTAGTTGGAATGTTATCCCTAAGTACATGATTGAGACATTGCAATTGTAAATATATCACTGAAACTGTTCCTGAAAATGTTCCCACTAAATGCAGGTAACCAAACAATGAGATAAAAATAGTTTTCTGAATCAATTTTGCAAGACCAAGTGCAAGAGAGCTTCTTTTTAATCATGTCTCAACTTACCTGTCTCCCAGAAATTCTATCCTCTACAATTTAATCAAACATAAGTAATGTCTGCTCCTGAGCCACATTTAAACTTTCTCGACTTGGTGCCTTTCCTTTGCCCAAGAGTAGACTTCCTTTGCCTTTTTTTCATTCGCCCAAAGCATACACATCTTTCAAGTTTCAGTGCTTGCTTTACCTTAAAGGGTCTCTAATCCTGCCAGATGGAAGTGACTGGCACACACCAGCACCAATGCTGTAACAGCAATTTGTAAAGCTCTCAAAATACTTAGCACATTCTGTTTGTGTTATAGATATGTTTATGAAAGTGAAACCATGAAAGCGATAGTTACTTAGTTGTGTCTGACTCTTTGTGACCCCACAGACCCCTGTAGACAGCCAGGTTCTTCCGTCCATGGAATTCTTTAGGCAAGAATTCTGGAGTGGGTAACTATTACCCTTCTCCAGGGGATCTTCCTACCCAGGGATGGAAGCCAGGTCTCCTGCATTGCAGGCAGATTCTTTACCATCTGAGCTACCAGGATGTCTTTCCTGAAATCTATGAGAATCTAAGCTCCTTGAGGACAAAGATCACACTGTATGTCTCATAACACGTAACACAGTATCTACTAAGTCAGTTCAGTTCAGTCACTCAGACATGTCCGAATCTTTGCGGCCTCATGAATCGCAGCACACCAAGAAACATTTAACTTATAGAAATTTTTACTCAAAAATCTGTCTGGTCATGCAAATGAAAGTATTTATATCACATATAAAGTAAAATACTGCAATTCCTTTTTTGCAAAATGTACATTCTTTATTAATATGAGACAAAATATTATTGTATAAATTGAATCACAGAAACTAACATTTAATTTTTATCATGCTTTCCAGACATAAAGTGAAAAGTAAAATCATATGAGTAAAAGTAACCAATAATCCAAAATCTGACTGAATTAACAAATCTGGAATTGATTAATAAATTCTTAGTATAGTTGAGGGTCATATTTGGATGGTAGCTGGAATTAGACATGATAGGTAAAGTTTAAATAACAATAAGTGAGAAGTTTATTTCTGTAAGATTTAGAGGAGGTGACGATTTTCAAAACTCTGTTGGAACTATAATTCCATATTTGGCAATTTGTTTGATTTATAGATTACTTTGTAATATATCATTTATATCTGTGGTATGTCATTGTACAAATTCTTCATCATTTATGACAAAGCCCTAGGTACTGGACATTGAGTATGTACATAAAAGAGAAAAAATAAGACTTTCTTCCAGCTGTGCAGGACAATGTCCCGGAATTTCTTGCTTTGTACAAGTAGCTTCATGCAATTACACTTATATACGTATTATGCATATATACTTGTATATTTATATGCACGGAGAGATATATCTGTGTGTTTGTGCTCAATCACTCAGTCACATCCAACTCTTTGAGACACAGACTGTAGCTGACCAAGATCCTCTGTCCATGGAATTTTCCAGACAAGAATACTGGAGTGGGTTGCATTTCCTACTCCAGGGGGTCTTTCTTACCCAGGGATCCTTTGCCTCTCCTACAGTGGCAGTTTGGTCCTTTATCACTGTGCCACCTGGGAAGCATGTGCGTGTGTGTATTTAGCAAAAATTTATACCATGTCCCATTATTTACATATACATGGCACTATCACTTTAAAAAAATTTTTTCTACATTTTCAAAATCATTTCATTGGAATAAATCCTTAAATTTGAAGTAGGGGTGTGGATACAGAGTGAGTAAAGATGCATATATGCATTGTTTTTTGTTCTAGATATCTTCACTTTGATTTATGATTTTATTAAGTATGACTTCTATAATTTTTAAACACAGCTTGAATAAAAACTATTTCTTTTATAATAAAATGTATAAAATAAATTTATACAGTTTATCTGTATTTTTGGACATATGTTTTCCTATTTCTTACTCTTGTGAAACATGTTTTAATTTTTTTTATACACAAACTATATTTTGTGGGATAAGCCTTATAGTTCACTGGTGGACTTGGTGGCATTCTCCTGGAGATATGTCAGAAGCTAATTGCTGTTTTGGTTTTACAGAGGTGACCTCAGGAATGTTCTTGGATTAGGTTATATTTTCCCCAAGAGTCTGAGGCTGATGGTTCAGAACATTCTTCTTCCGTGGTAAGAGAGGATGTAGTGCCCTGAGAGATTAGTGTTTAAAAGTTTGAACGTCAGGCAGTCTTGGTGAATCTTTGCTTAGTCATTCTACAAATATATTTGTCTATATTCATTTGTAGACACTCTTGTTTTTTGATGCAGCAGTTTGTAAATTCACCTATTCCCTGCATTTTATTCATTTTTATATTTATTATACTACTATTTTTCAGGCTTTTCACCTGATGGATTACTTTATCTTTTTTAACTTGGCTTATTCACTGGAAAGAGCTTCGTTGTAAAACTTCTCCTGACGGTTATATCTTTCCACTATTTTACTAATCGTGTATTTAATATTATTTTTCCCCATCATACTAGAATCTTATTTGCTCCAGGTATTACTGTCCACCCGAGCTATTTCTCTCTCATCCATTTGTCTTGTAGTTTCCCACTAAAAGAAAAATCAGCATTCTCTCTTCCATGAGCACTTGTGTGTGAAGATTTCTGTGCATGTTCTTGCAGTCTCTCCACTTACAAACAGCTGGGCTTGGCAGTGGAACTGACAAGATATTGGTGCTGCCTTCTGAGAGTCCCTTTCCAGTGTGGGGGAGACATAACAGAGAACAGCTACTCTAGAGTGTAAAGCAGTCCATTCATAACAATCAAGAACCAAAAAATGCTCTAGTTCCCTTTCTCTGCCTGTTAGAATTGTGTCGTGGTTTCTTTTAAAAAAAAAATATTCTTCATTAAGGTAACATTGACTTACAATAGGGATTCCCTGGTAGCTCAGACAGTTAAGAATCTGCCTGAGTGCTGGAGACCCAGGTTCCATTCCTGGGTCAGGAAGATCCCTTGGAGAAGGAAATGGCAACCCACTCTATTATTCTTGCCTGGAAAATCCCTTGGATGGAGGAACCTGACAGGCCACAGTCCATGGGGTCGCAAAGAGTCAGACACGACTGAGCGACTTCACTTTACTTTGACTTATAAAGCTTCTTAGGTGCAATACTATATGTCTACTTCTGTGAATACACTACACAGAAGTGTAGTGTACACAGCATTGTCTGCTTAATCACCCAGTCCTGTCTTCCTCTTTGCAACACTGTGGATTGTAGCCCGCCGGGCTCCTCTGTCCACGGCATTCTCCAGGCAAGAATACTGGGGTGCTAGTCGCTCAGTCATGTCTGACTCTTTGCAACACCATGGACTGTAGCCACCGGGCTCCTCTGTGCATGGGATTCTCCAGGCAAGAATACCAGAGTGGGTTGCCCTTCCCTTCTCCAGGGGATCTTCCTGGAACCTGAGTCTCCTGCAGTGCAGGCAGATTGGTGAGCTATGAAAATCCTAAAGGGATTCTCCGTAATTGCTACTCTCGGCTGCCCCTGCCGTGGCCTGTGGGCTCCAGGGTTCCACCGCCTCAGATCCCAGCTGCAGCTGAGTCTTGAGCCTGGAGGGGTGGAGGGTGGGGATTCCTGGGTCCAGGCCAGGGGTGACCTAGCCTGAGCTCTGAGGCATCTGACTGTCCTGGCAGGTGGCCCCAGACCTCTGGACCTGCCAGGTTGTTGGGGACTGGGACAGGGGGCAGGTGGCTTCCAGCTGGGCTGCGTCTGTGCTGGCGCTGAAGCCCATAGGCCCTGGAGCACGCCGCCCATAACCATGTTGGGCAGAGGCTCTGGGCATGGGATCCAAATATAAGGATCCACTGGAAAGCTGGCGACAGGCCAGGGTGCAGCTGTGGAGCCCCAGGGCTGGCCTTGGGGCTTGTGGGCCAGGGCCAAAGGCTCAGGAATTCCAGTCATTCCTCGGGCTCATCCTGGGTCAAGTTTGGATGCTCTGGACACAGGGCCTCCTCTGGACTGGAGAATCAAACCTGCCTCTCCTGTGTCTCCTGCATGGAGGGCGGATTATTCTACCCCTTGAGCCATGGGGGTTTGAGTCAGTTCCTACGCAGGTTGATAAGAAGTCCGAGGTCCCCCAGGAAGAGAGAAGGATCTGGAAGTCTCAAGGAGGAGGAGAACAGGGCAAACATGTATATTGCCATATGTAAAATAGATGACCAGTGCAAGTTCAATGCATGAAGCAGGGCTTGGGGACAACCCAGAGGGATGGGGTGGGGAAGGAGGTGGGAGGGGATTCAGGATGGGGGGACACATGTGCCCCCATGGCTGATTCATGCTGATGTACGGCAAAACCCACCACAATATTGTAAAGTAACTAGCCTCCAATTAAAATAAATAAATCAATATTAAAAAAATAAATATATAAATAAAGGGCTCCTGTGGCTATATCTCTCCTCTTTGAGTTAGGAAGATGCTGGCTTCCAGGATTATCTTAGAGACATGGGTTCTTGTCGTGTACATGTACAGTGCTGTCTCTGGGAGACAATGCATTTGTTTCATCAACAACCTATTTAAGGTTTAAGTTTAAGCTGGTGCCATTTCCGTTTGATTAATCAACAACAATATTTAAGGAGGCAAAATCAGTTTAAACTGGTCAGTACTTTCCCATGCTGTTTCACTCTACTCATTTGAATGTCAGAAGGGAAAGAACTGAGCTCTTCTGAAAGTAAGGAAGTATAAAGAGAGAGAGAAAAAAAAGAGTATAGCCCTGGCTTTTCATATATATCTTACTTCCTGTGTGTTTGAGGAAATAATGATGTATGTAAGGAGACAGCAATCTAGAGAAACAAAAAAAGGCATTGAGCACTGGGGGTAAAGAGTCTGGCATCCACGTTATCTTCTAAAATTATTTTGGAGATAGTCAATAGTAGCACTGAGAAATTAAAATGTATTGAATCATATATAACACTACTATAAATATATATTTTTGTTTTAATAAAATTATTTTGATGAGGAATTTTCTTTTCTATTTGTATCTTATTTTTTGCCATTTTTTTTTACCACAGATTTTTAGAGCTCATGGATTAATAAATTTGAGGAAGAATTTTGAATGCAGATAGGACTTGCCTGGTGTCTCAGACAGTAAAGCTTCTGCCTGCAATGTGGGAGACCTGGTTCGATCCCTGGGTCGGGAAGATCCCCTGCAGAAGGAAATGGCAACCCACTCCAGTATTCTTGCCTGAAGAATCCCATAGACAGAGAAGCCTGACAGATTACTGTCCATGGGATTGCCAAGAGTCGGACATGACTGAACGACTTCACTTTTACCACTTTTGAATGCCTAAATGTGAAATCACTTGAGTAGTAAACACATGGGCATGCTAAAAAAAAAAAAATCAAATAATAAAAATGATGTATAATAGGCACTAATAGGAAGAGGTTTTGCACCCTTGTGATTTCTAACTGAATATGTATTCAGAGTTTTGTGTCTTTAAATACCAACGAGCCTATCCATTATGGTGGACAGTGTTCTCATGCTTGTGGAAGGTGGACTAAATGGCTTCTCCAAAACAATAACAAACAAAAGACAAGCAGTAACACGAGGCAGAATTGTGGCAAAGGGCAACGTGAATACCAGGGTACAAATGCAGAGTCCAGCCATTTAATTCACAGAGGTGTTCTCTTGGCAAGGCTGCCAGGATCCCACGTAGTTCTGCTTATCCACTTCCTGGCTAGTGGCTTATTTGTTGAATTGGGAACCAACACAATTTGAAGAGCAGGAGAACCTACACCAATGAGGACTATCCCGCCTGATAGAGGAGAGTATTATTCATGCATCTACTGTTAGTAACTTGGAAAATGCTGTATACATCCATTGCTAATAATCAGTACCAATGCTGCCCTCTAACAAAAGATATCTTGTCCAATAGAATACGACTGGTTGAGTAAGCAGTAGGCAATTCTAAAGACAGCAAGAGTCTTCATACTCAGCAGATAACATATTTCAATCATTTATAGCCCTAGGCAATTTTTTTTTCAACTGAACAACTTTTCTGGGATAATCATTGCCATGAGATCTAGAGCTTTCCTAACTCTTATCTGAATTTAGAACAAAAATTCATTGATAAATAACTGCAGTGAAAAGTTTTTGAGTCGACATCTATATACATGATGTTGACATCCTGAATGCATTAACTGAAGTATATTTCTGCCTCCCTGTATTTTGGTATGGCTGAATCAAGGAAGAGAAACTTGTTGGCTCAGAAATGAATTTATCACATAGCTTTGTTTGTATTCTACTGTAACGGGGTATTAGCTCCTAGATTGCTGTTTTCCTGATGTTTCAGGAGCTGGGGCTGTAGATGGATATATTGAAGAAATCCCCAGAGCCATATGTATTCTTGTATTATGATAATGTTACCATTAGTCTTGATTGCTTTTGACAATGGTTACAGAATTGCCCTAAGGAAGAAGTTTAGTTTTGTTCACATTTCCCCTCCTTAATTTGGAAGAGTGTTTTTATTTCACTTTTATTTGAAATGAGTTCCTGTGCTGTTATTATGGCATTTTATGTGGCTTGTCATTGTAGTAATCAATTTTATATTTTCTTCACGCCAGTTCAACATTCTGCTTTTGACGAGTGCTTTGTCATATTTACTAGGGCTCTTGTCATACATAGGAAAACACTTCCTCTATTTGTCTCCTAAATTCTCTTTTTCCCTTGGTAGTAATTTCGCTATCTCTATATCAATGTTCTGGCTGGTTGCAATTACAAGTTTTCCCAGCTGGGAGCTTGCAGCATTTTCTCAATCTCTGCAACATGCTGATCTATTCTGATATGAGTTTCAATTGTTTTACCTCCGTGTTCTGCATTTTTACCATGCTTTGTTGAGAAGGAACTGTCGAAACTTGAAGGGGTAGACGTTTGAGGATTTTTTTTTTATTGTTGTTTGATTGACTATATTTTTGCAGCCTTCAAATGAAACAAACATGGTGTTGCTTAGATATCTTCCCACTGAGATGAATTCTTTTAGTCTGAGGTCTTGGAATCATTGCCTAGAAATTTGTATTCAAATTCAATCTGTAAAAATGTCAAACTCAAAACATGATTAAGTTCAAACTTTGAATGAGAAACTAATTGCCTCTGGCCATGGTGGCGCTAGTGGTAAAGAGCCCACAATGCAGGAGGCACAGAAAACACGGTCTTATCCCTGGGTTGGCAAGATACCCTGGAGCAGGCAATGGGAACCCACTCCAGGATTCTTGCCTGGAGAATCCCATGGACAGAGCAGCCTGGTGGGCTACAGTCCATAGGGTTGCAAACGAGTCAGAAAGAGCTGAAGGATCTTAGCCCACACACAGATCCAGTAATTGTGAAGATCTGTGTGTGATGACTTCAAAATGCATTCTGATGTAACAGGTTGAGATAAAGGAGGATTTATCGGCAATGTTCCAAAGCATTACTTCAAAAACCATATATAAGAAAGCAAACATACAACAGTGGAAGGAAAACTTTAAATAATATCCCAGTTTAAAATGACAGGGGCTTCCAGGGGGTTCAGTGGTTAAGAATCTGCCCGCCAATACAGGAGACCTAGGTTTGATCCCTGGGTTGGCAAGATTGCCTGGAGAAAGTAATGGCAACCCACTCCTATATTCTTGCCTGGGAAATCCCACTAAAGAAAGTTGAATTTTCTAGTCAAAATCAGTTTTATTTTTCAAGTTACTTACTAAAAATTGATATTCCAGTTATAGTTTCAGATATGGTTAGGAAATGTCAAACAGAAAAAATTATAAGCTAAAACCATAAAACTGTTCTATATAAGCACATTTTGCAGGCTAAAGAGTTAAAGAACTAAACAAAAAATTTTACATTAAAAGAGGTCCACATCTAATCACTTCATCTAAGAAATGTAAACTGGCTTCAGTGTACCATTAGAATGTTAACATGAAATATAGAAAATGGAAAATCAGTTATAAAACTGTATTCATAACATTATTTTAAGTATTATTTGGCTTCAAGTGACCTGTATTTTGATGATAATAGGAGAAACAAAAGGTTGGAAGTACTGTGAAAATGGTATAAGTCTGAAAAACATGTTTGCCTAACAGAATATCAATTTTGTTCGGGTTCTTTCATACATCTCAAAAGAGAACATGCAAAGTTTTTGTTATAATTGTTTCTACTATCATTCTAATTGTTCAATTCCTTATTGTATCTATTATTTTAATAGATTATATTATCATTATATCTATATATTATATTATATATTAATATATGTCAATTAAATCTATTAAATAATATATTCTATTAAATATAATATATTAAATTAATATATAATATTATATAATTATATTAAATATATAATATATATACACAATGTATCATAATAATACAATAACATAATATTATATATTAATACTATAATATATATTATAATATATTATGTATATTATATATTGATATTAATATATAATATAATATATTATATTTAATGGAATATATTAATTTAATAGATTTAGTTATGCCAGATAAAATTGGCATACAATAAACAAACATTTAAAGTGTATAATTTGATTAGTTTTGATACGTACATATGTCCTCAAAATTGACAAAATAATCACTATAATTAACATACTCATCATCGCCCAAAGTTTATTGTGCCCCCTTGAAATCCTTCCCTCTCCTCTTCCCTAACTGTCTTTTCTGTCTCAGAAAACTACAGATCTGCTTTCTGACACTATATATTAGATGCCATTTCCTGAAATTTTAAGTTAGTGACATACTATAGCATATACACTTCTGGAATTTTTTATTCAATTATTTGGCACTTCATCCACGGTGTAACATTTATTCAGAAGCTCATCTAGTGCACCTCCCAATTCTTACATATTCTCCACCATAGAGCATAGAGGTGGAAAAAGAAAGGAGCCTTTGTCTGCGATACAAACTGATTTTTCCAGAGTATCTGCAAAAGTAATATAACAGAAGATGATTTAAAACATTTTCTCTCACCTCACATCCTTTCCAGGGAAAAAAAAATATTCCCCAGCTTTCACTTCCCAACTTTCTACCCCACATAGAAACCCAGCTTCCTGATAGGACTTGGAGGGTGGAATAGAGTGAGAGGAATTTCCCTAAATACTTTTCTTAAACTAAGCCGTATCTGAAAGTAAAGCATTCAGATAAATGTGTCAAAAACAAGATAAATTTACCCATAATACAATATACTTAGAAGAAAATTATTCAAAACATACAAAAATCCCTCAACCATCCCAGCCTTCCCTGACTATCTTTGTCTCCCTAAACCCCCCTATAATTTAGTGTCATATCTGAGTCTGGCCTCCAGACTCTGGAACTTAACTCCCCTCTCCTGGGTTTCTCAGGTCTTTGATAAGAAAGAACTCTGATAAAAGAGTTGAAAATCATAGCAGAGTTAGAAGGGAACACCAGAATTTCTGCATGAATTTCAGAGATGTAATAGAAACTCCTGGGATGGCTGTACATATACTCCTGAATCGACCTTGCATTCAGTGGCCCAAGTTATTATTTTTTTTTAATGTAAGATCTGAGTCAATATTTAGCTAAAGAGTCCTGTCTATTGTAAATTAAACTCAATATCCCTATTTTTATGATTAAAGTTTATTTCCAAATAAGTCAAGTATGTTTTCATAGAATTTTGCTCTTGTATGTTTGTATTATTTTATGAATATAGTTTTGGTTTTAGAAAACCATTTCATATGTATCACTGGCTAGTCCTAGTGAGAAAACAGTCAAATTTACAGGTTAAGTGCTTTGTGGAGGGAGAAAGAAGAACAGGGAGGAGGAGAAAAGAAGAACAGGGAGGAGGAGGAAAGAACATATAGAGTTATGATTCTGTGATTTTATGTTTAGCTCATTGAGCTATGCATTTTTTCGAAGCATTTCTTTTTATTTAGCAGTCATATTAAAATTAAAAGAAATCATATCATGTGAAAAAGACATTAATTCACTTTTCTGGATCTGGATCTGCCAGGTACAATCATTAATACCTGGAAAATATAACCTAAATCGAGAATCCTCTTTCCATCTAGGACCAATTAAGACCTTATGACAACTTCAACTTCCTGGGTGACAAATTCTTTCCATCCTAAAGGAATGACCTTCTTAACCTCTGACTCTTAAAGATGACTCTTCCTCATATGATTGTGAATTGCCACTGTTATTCTGGAAATAGCCGAGATCTTCCTAAGTTTTTCCATTTTTGGTATAGTAACTCATTAGAGCTATGCGATTTTAATACTACATGTCTAGTGGCACTTATAGTAAGCTCTGAGAACCAACATTCTTTATGTCTGTCCCTATCAATCAATTAATTTACCTATTGACTACCTACCATTTATCTAACATCTATCATTTCTATCAGCTTTTTTTTTTCTCTCTCTCTAAATGATAGTTGCTCATTCATTGCATTAGGAAAGTTTTAAAGCTTTTTAAGTTTTGCAATCAATCCCCTCTTTAGTCCCCTGATATAGTGCTTTATTCCTGAAAGTCTGTAGGACAAACCTAAATCAAATAAGTAAATTTTAAAAAAGGATAGATTTTTTTTCCAGTCTTCATATTGAAACAGTCTATTAAGCCCTCGGTATAAAACAGCAGAATCACACATACCTCTGAGCGGAGGAAGAAAGCTTCATACTGTAATTTAAGTGAGTTATGTGTCTAATTATGTCCAAGAGCTTGACAGTGTACTACACGTTGGGACATCTGTAACAGCATTGCCTGAAATTTCATTCAGAGCCACAATGTCAGGTTTTACTTGTATTATTATCAGCAGTCATTATATACTCTGACATGTTTAATCCAAATGACTCACTACTTCTCAAAATTGAAGAGTAACAGAACAATATGAAACATCATAAAACATAACATCATCTCTTCCTATTTCATTACACATTCTCCTTGTAACAAGTTGGCCCAAACATCCCTTCAATATGATTAGATAAGTGAAGAAATTATATTAGATTCAGTTCCCTGAAAGACCATCTTCAGTAAATACAGCTGTGGGTTTCAATTTAAATTAAAATTGATTGTATGCTTATTGGTTCTTCTAAGCTTTGGAACTGGAAAATTAAAACTTTACACATGGCAATTTTGTCTGTTTCTGAGAGAAAGTTCTTGATTTAGACACTCAGCAGGGTACCAATAGGTAAATATAATGGTGGGGAAAATATACAAATAGTTATTTGGGAGGCTGTAATAGTTTTATGCATAAAACTAAAGCAGAAAACTTTTAAAATAATTACATCATAAGCTACTAGTTGTTTGTAGCGTTCAATGCACAATAGAAGATTTAGCATACCTCTCACTTACCTTCAGATCACCCCAGTTTACTTTCATTATCTCAGTGCAATTTCCCCAGTCTCTAAGTTGTCCAAGTTGGATGACAAGTTACATCTTTATTTTACATCTTAGAAATTATCCTTGGGAGCCACTCAATAACAGCCTCAGCAAGCTGAGGCTGGATTATAGCCCCTTTGTTCAAAGGTAAGTTTTTACAATAGTATGCTAGGATGAAACACTCTAAAATTTAAATCACACGGAATTGTTTCTGGAATTCATTAATACAGATTTCCAAGTAGTATTTAAGACCCTGTAGTTCTGTGACTCTACAATAATTGCAGTTTTATCTAGTTATACAGTTATATGGCTAATGAATGAGATGATACGTCTTCAAATGCAAATGTGTTCTTTTTTTTTTTTCCTGACCACCTGATCAACTCTATTTAAAACTAGATTTCTGAAATCTGTTCAAAATATATATATTAAAACACACACACACACACACACACATGTTTAAGGGTTTCCTTGGTGGCTCAGTGGTAGAGAATCCATCTGCCAATGCAAAAGAAGAGGATTTGATCCCTAGGTCAGGAAGATTCCCTGGAGAAAGGGATGGCTACTCATTCCTCTATTTTTGCCTGGAGAATCCCATGCACAGAGGAATCTGGCGGGCTACAGTCCACATCCATTGTGTTCCAAAGAGTTGGACACAACTGAGCAACTAACACACACACACAAATATATATTAAAAAATATATATGTCCGTATATATTTATTTTAAAAGGTCTAAAAGTGGACGGGGAAAAAGTGAACAGGAAAATAAGAGCTCTGTCTCAGAGAGGAGGTGGTGGTGGCCACTCAGCTGTGCCCAACTCTTTGCCACCCATAGACTGCAGAGCATCAGGTGCTCTCTGCTTAGTCACTCAGCCGTGCCCGACTCTTTGTGACCCTGAGGACTGTAGCCCACCAAGCTCTTCCACTCATGGGGAGTCTCCAGGGAAGAATAATGGAGTGGGTGGGTTGCCATGCCCTCCTCCAGGGATCTTCCCAACTCAAGCTTCCCTGTCCTTCGCTCTCTCCTTGTGTGGTGATACCCTCCAATCAACTCATCCTCTGTCATTCCCTTCTCTTCCCACCTTCAGTCTTTCCCAGAATCAGGATTTTTTTCCAGTGAGTAGGTTCTTCTCATCAGGTGACCAAAGTATTGGAGCTTTAGCTTCAGTATCAGTTCTTCCAATGAATATTCACAATTGATTCCGTTTAGGATTGACTGCTTGGATCTCCTTGCAGTCCAAGGGACTCTCAAGAGTCTTCTCTAACACCACAGTTCAAAAGTGCTCAGCCTCCTTTGTGGTCCAACTCTCACATCCATACACTACTACTCGAAAAATCATAACTTTGATGATATGGACCTTTGTCAACAAAGTAACAGAGAAGGCAATGGCACCCCACTCCAGTCCTCTTACCTGGAAAATCCCATGGACAGAGGAGCCTGGTAGGCTGCAGTCCATGGGGTCGCTAAGAGTTGTACATGACTGAGCGACTTCACTTTCACTTTTCACTTTCATGCATTGGAGAAGGAAATGGAAACTCACACCAATGTTTTTGCCTAGAGAATCCCAGGGACAACAGAGCCTGATGGGCTGCTGTATATGGGGTCACACGGAGTCGGACATGACTGAAGCGACTTAGCAGCAGCAGCAGCAAAGTAATAATGTCTCTGCTTTTTAATATGTGGTCTAAGTTTGTCATAGATCTTCTTCCATGGAGTAAACATCTTTTAATTTCATGGCTGCAGTCACCATCTGCAGTGATTTTGGAGCCCCCAAAATAAGTCTGTCATTGTTTCTACTTTTCCCCCATTTATTTGCCATGAAGTGATTGGATTGCATGCCATGATCTTAGTTTTCTAAAGGTTGAGGTTTGTTTGCTTTTTTTTTTCTCATTAAACTGTTTTTAATGGGTCTCAAATTCTGTGACAGATTTTTGGTCAAGTTGTTTTCATTAAAAAGTACTGATTTTAAAAACTAATAACTTAAACTGCTACACACAAAACATATGGTCCACAAAAATATTCTCCTTTCCTTCTGAAGGTTTTACGATGCATTGTTATCATTAATCAGTCTTTTGCTATTAAACTTAAATGGCCNGTGACAGATTTTTGGTCAAGTTGTTTTCATTAAAAAGTACTGATTTTAAAAACTAATAACTTAAACTGCTACACACAAAACATATGGTCCACAAAAATATTCTCCTTTCCTTCTGAAGGTTTTACGATGCATTGTTATCATTAATCAGTCTTTTGCTATTAAACTTAAATGGCCAACTGAGACGAAACAGTTCTGAGACCATTCTTCCACCACTGATTAAGACTTGGGGTGGCAGGTATTGGGGATGACATTCATCTAGCCTTCTGAGCTTTCTGGGCAGACTAGGTGACCTCACCAGCTCCAGCTGCCTTCTTGCCCACTGCTTTGATGACAGCCACAGCGACCGTCTATCTCGTGTCACGCACAGCAATGTGGCCCGGGAAGGAGACTCAGAGAAGCTCTTAACACACGTGGGCTTGCTGGGAACCATATCAATGATGGCAGCATCACAGGATTTCAAGGATTTAGGGCCATCTTCCAGCTTTTTCCAGAACAACGATCAATCTTCCCCTTCAGCTCAGCAAATTTGCAAGCAATGTGAGCTGTGTGACAATCCAGCACAGGTACATATCCTGCACTGATCTAGCCTGGATGGTTCAAAATACTCAGCTGAGCTGTGAAGCCAGTGGCTTCCATTGGTGGGTCATTTTTGCTGTCACCAGCCATGTTGCCATGATGAACATCTTTGAGAGACATGTTCTTGACACGGAGGCCCACATTGTCCCCAGGAAGGGCTTCACTCAGCACTTCATGGTGCATTTCTGAAGACTTCACTTCAGTCATTACATTGACTGGAGCAAAGGTGACCACCATGCCAGGTTTGAGAACATCAGTCTCCATGTGACCCACAGGGACAGTACCAATACCACCAACTTTATAGACATCCTGGAGGGGCAAACACAAGGGTCTGTAAGCTGGGCGAGTTGGTGGCAGGATGCACTCCAGAGCTTCAAGCAGGGTGGTCCATGGGCACCCTGGATGGGTGCCATCCTTACGGGTGACTTTCCATCCCTTGAACCATGATGGCCTGTTAGCACTTGGCTCCGGCATGTTGTCACCATTCCAGGCAGAAATTGGCACAAAAGCTACTGTGTCAGGACTGTAGCCAGTTTTCTTAATGTAGGCGCTGACTTCCTTAACAATTTCCTTGTATCTCTTCTGGCTGTAGGGTAGCTCCGTGGAATCCATTTTAACTCCAACAGTTAGTTGTTTCACACCTAGACTGCAAGCCAGAAGGGCATGCTCACAGGTCTGCCCGCTCTTGGAGATGCTGGCTTCAAATTCACCAGCTCCAGCAGCAACAGTCAGGACAGTCAGCCTGGGAGGTGCCTGTAGTGTTTTTTATGAAGTCTCTGTGTCCGGGAGCATAAATGATGGTAACACAGCACTTGCTGGTCTCAGAATTCCACAGGGAGATAACAGTGGTGATACCATGCATGGTTAGTTTTCAGTTTGTCCAAGACCCAGGCGTACTTGAAGGAGCCCTTCCATCCCGGAAGCCTTCTTTTCAAACTTTTCCACTGTTCTCTTGTCGATCACGCCACGTTTGTAGACCAGTTGGCCAGTCGTGGTAGACCTCCCTGAATCTACATCCCCAATGACAATAATGCTGATGTGGGTTTTTTCCTTTCCAGATTTTGCTTAGGTTTAAGGTCCTGAAAGATGATGCTGTGAAAGTGCTGCACTAAATATGCCAGCACATTTGGAAAACTCAGCTGTGGCCACAGGACTGGAAAAGGTCAGTTTTCATTCCAATCCCAAAGAAAGGCAATGCCAAAGAACGCTCCAACTACCACACAATTGCACTCATCTCACATGCTAGTAAAGTAATGCTCAAAATTCTCCAAACCAGGCTTCAGAAATACATGAACTGTGAACTTCGTGATGTTCAAGCTGGTTTTAGAAAAGACAGAGGAACCAGAGATCAAATTGTCAACATTCACTGGATCATGGAAAAAGCAAGAGAGTTCCAGAAAAACATCTGTTTCTGTTTTATTGACTATGCCAAAGCCTTTGACTGTGTGGATCACAATAAACTGTGGAAAATTCTGAGAGAGATGGGAATACCAAACCACCTGACCTGCCTCTTGAGAAATCTGTATGCAGGTCAGGAAGCAACAGTTAGAACTGCACATGGAACAACAGACTGGTTCCAAATAGGAGAAGGAGTACGTCAAGGCTGTATATTGTCACCCTGGTTATTTAACTTCTATGCAGAGTACATCATGAGAAATGCTGGGCTGGAAGAAACCCAAGCTGGAATCAAGATTGCCGGGAGAAATATCAATAACCTCAGATATGCAGATGACACCACNTGAACTTCGTGATGTTCAAGCTGGTTTTAGAAAAGACAGAGGAACCAGAGATCAAATTGTCAACATTCACTGGATCATGGAAAAAGCAAGAGAGTTCCAGAAAAACATCTGTTTCTGTTTTATTGACTATGCCAAAGCCTTTGACTGTGTGGATCACAATAAACTGTGGAAAATTCTGAGAGAGATGGGAATACCAAACCACCTGACCTGCCTCTTGAGAAATCTGTATGCAGGTCAGGAAGCAACAGTTAGAACTGCACATGGAACAACAGACTGGTTCCAAATAGGAGAAGGAGTACGTCAAGGCTGTATATTGTCACCCTGGTTATTTAACTTCTGTGCAGAGTACATCATGAGAAATGCTGGGCTGGAAGAAACCCAAGCTGGAATCAAGATTGCCGGGAGAAATATCAATAACCTCAGATATGCAGATGACACCACCCTTATGGCAGAATGTGAAGAGGAACTCAAAAGCCTCTTGATGAAAGTGAAGGAGGAGAGCGAAAAAGTTGGCTTAAAGCTCAACATTCAGAAAACAATGATCATGGCATTTGGTCCCATCACTTCATGGGAAATAGATGGGGAAACAGTGGAAACAGTGTGAGACTTTATTTTTGGGGGCTCCAAAATCACTGCAGATAGTGATTGCAGCCATGAAATTAAAAGACACTTACACTTTGGAAGAAAAGTTATGACCAACCTAGATAGCATATTCTAAAGCAGAGACATTATTTTGCTGACTAAGGTCCATCTAGTCAAGGTTATGGTTTTTCTGCTAGTCATGTATGGATGTGAGAGTTGGACTGTGAAGAAGGCTGAGCACCAAAGAATTGATGCTTTTGAACTGTGGTGTTGGAGAAGACTCTTGAGAGACCCTTGGACTGCAAGGAGATCCAGCTAGTCCATTCTAAAAAAGATCAGTCCTGGTTGTTCTTTGGAAGGAATGATGCTAAAGCTGAAACACCAGTACTTTGGCCACCACATGCGAAGAGTTGAATCACTGGAGAAGAATCTGATGCTGGGAGGGATTGGGGGCAGGAGGTGAAGGGGACGACAGAGGATGAAATGGCTTGATGACCTCACCGACTCGATACACATGAGTTTGGGTGAACTCCGGGAGTTGGTGATGGACAAGGAGGCCTGGTGTGCTGCAATTCATGGGGTCGCAAAGAGACATGACTGAGCTGCTGAACTGAACTGAACTGAAGGGTGGTTTTCACAACACCTGTGTCCTGGCAGCAAACCCGTTGTGATAAAGCAAAAGTTGAGTTTTAAGTCAGTTTTTTCACTACTCTTTCACCTTTATCAAGCTCTTTAGTTCCTCTTCACTTTCTGCCCTAATGGTGATGTCATCTGCATATCTCTGAGTAATTTGCAATTAATTAGAAGGCAAAGGCTGGGATTATGAATACTGAAACGAAAAAAGTAGTGTCACTTCTAGTCCTATCTACAAAAATCTAGAGGAACTTTATCAAAACATTTCATAATAGTTCTGAAAAGTAACAAAAAAAGCTTATGTTTACTGCATACTTCTATGCAAAGCACTGTTTTAAATCTCACTGGAATATTTAGTAGGTACCTGTATTGCTTTCATATCATAGATGATGATACTGAGGAACCAGTAGATTTATTGTTCACTGCATGTAATGCTTTTCGATATCAGTGGAGCTAGAGGTTGAATTTTTATCGTCTGACTTCAGAGGCATCTCTTGGACCACTACCCTATACTCAAAATGACAAGTATGTCATGCCTTTTATAGGCTAATGAAAACCTAAAGATGTCCAAATTTGTAGTTTTATAACTTTTATAGTATAGGTTACATTCTATAAACATATCCATTATTTTTTTGTGGATATCAACCTCAGATTCATTAGTGTGTGTTTAACAAATTTATCTTTTTCTCTGAAAACCTGTCACGTTAGGTTGATACAGAGGCCCTGTTCTAGTTTCCTGAGACATACAGCAAGTGGATGAATGGATAAAGATGTAATAGAACATATACACAATTGAATATGTATATTTTTACTCATCCATAAAAAGGAATGAATTTGAGCAAGTCTAAAAAGTTGGATGAACCTAGACACTGTTATACAGGATAAAATAAGTCAGAAATAGAAAAAAGAAATATTGTATACTAATGTATATATATTGAATCTAGAAAGATGGTATTGATGAATTTATTTGCAAGGAAGCAATGGAGAAACAGACATAGAGAACAGACTTATGGACATGGGGGAGAGGGAAGAAGAGGCTGAGATGTATGGAGAGAGTAACATGGAAACTTATATTATCATATGCAAAATAGATAGCCAAAGGGAATTTGCTGTATGACTCAGAGGACTCAAACAGGAGCTCTGTATCAACCTAGAGGGGTGGGATGGGGAGGAGATGGGAGGGAGGTTCAAGAGGGAGGGGATGTATGTATCCCTATGGCTGATTCATGTTGAGGATTGACAGAAAACAAGAAAATTCTGTAAAGCAATTATTCTTGAATGAAAAAATAAATTTAAAAAATTGTCATGTTAACTCACATTCTGACATGAAATACCTCATCTATTCTTCATTACTTCTCAGAAATTATAGATAAGGATTTATAAGTCTTATCAAACATATCAATAAATAACACCAAGTAAGTTCTTACTGTGTCAGCGCTATTACCAATACCTGACATGTATTATATCATTCATTGTCACCAGAATCTCACGAAGCAAATATTAGATTTATCTTAGTATTTGGAGATAAATCACTTGTGGTTTCTGGGATTCTTGGAAACTTTAGAGTCTCTTTTATTTTGTTACTGACATGACTATTAGAACTTTATCCCATTTAAATTGCAAAAATCCCCCATGATTTAAATAGTTTATTATCAGGTTTTACACAGTGTATATAAAACATGGACACATTGAGAAGTGCAGTATCCTCTTTTAAAATTTCAGCCACCTTGAATATTAATCTTCTTTTTCTAATATTAATTATATAACTTACAATATAACATAACCATTCTTATAAATAACTAGAACAGTGTGAAATGAATTGCATTACCCCAATTCATATCATTTAATAGCATTATAACATACTTAAGCAACAGCCATTTCTTTCCCGTTATCCTTACTTTTAATACAAATTTAAAAGTTAACTTTCTTTCAACAGTTATTTTATCACACAGAAATCATCAATTTCTAGGCTTGATTCTTCTCTTCAGTCTTAACAGTTGACATTACTCCAATATTTCTATTATTAAATATATTAATATAAGTAAGAGAAATGTCTTATTTAATACCCACTCTAAGTCTAATATTTTTAAGAGATGAGGTGGGATAACCAAGTTATCCTGAAGCTGACAGGATGAAAATGGTCAACATTCCTTATTTCAGTCATTCAAATGTATATGTCCCCTACGGGAACCAGACATGCCTCCTTCAACCTAGCTACGTTGCTGTACAGTTAATCTTTACAGCAATCTTGTATACTAAGGATTAGCCTCTCAACAGATTGAATGAGAAAACAGATGTCTTGAAAATCAAGTAGCTTGCAAAAGCCCATGTAAATCTGTGTGTAGAAATCCAGGATTCAAACCCACCTTTTCTGATTCTAGAACCTGTACTTTACTGATATCTGTGTTCTGCTCACCCCTGCCCTGCTGAGCTGCTGTTGTTGCTGACTTCTGCCTTTCTCTCTTAAGACCTCTCTTTCTCTCTCTCTCTCTCTTTCTCTCTCTCTTCCCTATTCTAAACAAGAGAAGCAAAGTAAGCTACACAAGAAGAAACAAAGTCTTCTCTGAAAGGGAAATTTCTGAAGGCTATGTGTGACTTAAATTCAACAGCAGAAATTTTCATGTATTTTATTGTTCATTTATTTATATTGTCAAATATGAAGGGCCAATAAGAGTTCATTTTATAAATGGGTAAAAATGAGACAAAACAGGAAGATTTTGCCTCAAAGTCACACACCTAGTAAATGATAGAATTGAGCAGAGGATCTAGGTCTTCCGAGCCTTGTATTGACGCTGCTGCTGCTGCTGCTGCTGTCGCTACAGTCGTGTCCAACTCTGTGCAGCCCCATAGACGGCAGCCCACCAGGCTCCCCCGTCCCTGGGATTCTCCAGGCAAGAACACTGGGGTGGGTTGCCATTTCCTTCTCCAATGCATGAAAGTGAAAAGTGAAAGTGAAGTCGCTCAGTCGCACTATTGTTTCCCAAATTATGGGGATATTGGATGAGGCAGTTCTCAAGATGATTTTAGCTGTTACATGGCAGCAGCATTAGATAGGAGTAATAGCATAGTGACATAGTTATTCCCATTTCAATTCCTTGCAATCTTTCTATGAAAAATTCTCAGTTTAATGCTAGTATGTCTTTTAACTTTCAGTTAAACTTTCCTTAACCCTTGCTTTCTGGTGTGAAAAAACATACAGTAATCCTTACCCCTTGAAAACTGCTGCCGTCCTTTATTAGAGGACTTGCTGGCACCCCACCCCAGTACTCTTGCCTGGAAAATCCCATGGACGGAGGAGCCTGGTGGGCTGCAGTCCATGGGGTCGCTAACAGTCGGACAGACTGAGTGACTTCACTTTCACTTTTCTCTTTCATGCATTGGAGAAGGAAATGGCAACCCACTCCAGTATTCTTGCCTGGAGAATCCCAGGGATGGGGGAGCCTGGTGGGCTGCCGTCTATGGGGTCACACAGAGTCGGACACGACTGAAGTGACTTAGCAGCAGCAGCAGCCACATGAATGGAAATTGGTCTTGGTCCTCAAATAATGGTAGGACGTAAAAATGTTGTTCACAATGTCTAAGATTGCATACCCAGTGCCATTAGCCTGGGTGTTATAGTCACAATTTCTGGAATAGTTGGTCTGTGTGTGAAAAAGCTAAATTCAGTTGACAGTAACCTATTTTAAGTCTTCAGATCCCATGAGCATTTTCACTGGCATCATGATGGTTGTGTTGAAATGTTTCATCTCTGGTTATTTCTGCTGATATTAAGTACTAATCAAGGCTGTGTTTCCCCCTTCTCTCCCTGGTATTCTATATTATTTTGTTGGGCCATTAGAGAAGGGACAGGAAGGTGGTTTGGAAGTGATTTACATATCCCACTAACTTCTTCAGATTAAATTATTTCCAGTCAGGAGGATCCCCTCTGACCTTTATGAACATTTCTTATTACAAGCATGTAAAACATTGATCACAATTAAAAATTCAGCAGAAGTCACAATAGTGCATGACTCTTTCTAAAGGTCCCCACACATGACTTCCCTGGTGGCTCAAACAGTAAAGCATCTGTCTATAATGCTGGAGACCCGGGTTCGATCCCTGCATCAGGAAGATTCCCTGGAGAAGGAAATTGCAACTCACTTCAGTACTCTTGCCTGGAAAATCCCATGGACGGAGGAGAGTGGTAGGCTACAGTCCATGGGGTCGCAAAGAGTCGGACAGGATTGAGCTTCACTTTATACACAAGATGGCTTCCTGGATAGCTCAGTTGGTAAAGAATCTGCCTGCAATGGGGGAGACCCTGGTTCAATTCCTGGATTGGGAAGACCCACTGGAGAAGGGAAAGACTACCCACTCCAGTATTCTTGGGCTTCCCTTGTGGATCAGCTGATGAAGAATCCACCTGCAATGCGGGAGACCTGGGTTTGATCTCTGGATTGGGAAGATCCCCTGAAGAAGGGAAAGGCTACCCACTCCAGTATTCTGGCCTGTAGAATTCCATGGACTGTCCGTGGGATCACAAAGAGTTGGACACGAGTGAGCGACTTTCACTGTCATGCATAAGATGGCTTCAGTTTCTCTTCCCTGTGGTGACTCTTATCTCAAATCCACCAGTTAAATTTTAGTTCCCCCCTAGGTGGCTCAGTGGTAAAGAACCTTCCTGCCAATGCAGGAGATGCAGAAGATACCAGTTTGATCCCTGTGTTAGGAAGATCCCCTGGAGGAGGATATGGAAACCCACCCTAGTATTCTTACCTGGGAAATCCCATGGACAAAGGGGCAGATGGGCTAGAGTCCTGGGGATGGCAAAGAGTCAGACACAACAAGAGCAGGCTCAGCGGTGACTTGGTGTCTGTAATCAATAGAACTGCACAGTTTGAGTCCCTCCCTTTCCTAGAATTCCTCAGTGTACTCAGAATAAGGTGATTAGGGCCTTTGAATCCCCCTAAGAGACAAGGAGCTCCAGCTGCATCACTGATCATTACTCTTCGTAGACTATCTGAGGCCAAGCTGGACTAGAAACAGGAGTCAAGGGCTTTGAAAGCAGGCAGTGTCTCAGCGCCAGTCAGTTTGGTTTTCCATTTACTTTTGATTTGGGCCAACATGGCAGTATCTTGTGGCTCAACCAGGAGTATCTCTGATGCTTTGAGTGGGGAGATCCTAGTGGCTTATACTACCTGTTCCAGACATAAAGACTACTTGATTTACCTATATTATCTTTTCTGAATGGAGCCAAGGAGTTTTGCTCCTCTTGACTGACTTTAGTTTGTCCAATGCATTCAGGCTTTAAAACAATGTCCACATTCTTTCAGATTGGTTTTGATTTCACTGATACAAATAATACTTCTTAAGTTTTCACCTAGCTTTGCTATAGGGCTGTGAGAATTTTCAAGATTGACAGTGATGACTGAAGAATTTGGGAGACAGTTTCTATATCTCTTTGGGACAGTTTCTCATTCTCCAGTTAATTATATTAATCAGTATTATAAACCCAATGTGCTTTGAAGACTATATCAGTTTAATGTACAATGTTTATATCCAAAACTTTAACATTTCCATCTGGAAGTCAGGAAAGGCTAGAAAATCACACAATAAAATGTGTTTTCCTTTGTCTTTTGAGAATCTTAGAGCCATATTTTGAGTTTATGAATAGGAACTCTGAAGTATTTACCATCTATGTACATGTGTGTTGACATTTCAGTCTTATAAGTATGTCCTATATTTGCACTGTCCTTGATTCTAATGTTCTAATTCAAAAATTACAATTCTAAGAATAACTCTTGTTAAGCATCAAATGCTTTAATCAGTTGTATTTTATGAGTAATATACAGAGAGATAGTTCCTCACTAATTCTCAAATACATTTTAGAATTTTTCTACCCTACTGAAATATGATTGGATGGCATCGCCAACTGGATGGACATGAATCTGAGCAAACTCCAGGAGTTGGTGATAAACAAGGAAGCCTGGTGTGCTGCAGTCCATGGGGTCGCAAAGAGTCAGACACGACTGAACTACTCAGCTGAACTGGCTGAAACTTCAGTAATGCTAGACTCTGGTTCTTTCCTTTGTTCACAGACATCTGTGCATGTGGGACCGCACACATTCACACTAAAGCTTCAAGCTTCACATTCAGGCAGGAATATTTATGGAGCTCAGTTAAACCTTCTTACCACTTCTGGACAGAAAATATTTTCCTCTGCAAGTGGATGGATTGAGTTGTTACGCTTTTGTGAACAGCAACATACTGTTACAAAGTTTTCCCAATCCAATTGCACCAAAAATAATGCAGATTTATTTCCATAATGAGGTTCATTTTGCCTCCAATTACCAGATGAATCTGTTTATTATAGACATCATCAAAGTTACTTTGTTGAAAAACTATCAGCATCAAAATCTTTCCTAAGTATCTTTGGATTGGTGTAGATAACCTTAGAATGATGTTCCTTTCCACTTGTCCATTCCAAAGTTATTTGAGGTTTTGATCACTATTCCTGTGGATTTTCAAACAGATTTTTCTGGTCTTCCTATTTCCAAGTGGAAATGTTAAGGGTTTTAATACCAGTATTGTACTTTAAACTGATATAGTCTTCAAAGCAATATCTGGTAAACAGCTTAATTAGTAAGACCCTGAAAAGCAATGAACACAAACCTGCCTCAAAATTGCCTTACAAATTGGTTGGGGAGCTGACTGTAAAAGTTAGAACTTTATTTTTCCTCACATTTGATAGATTCATGAAAGAAAATTGCTTGTGCTAAGACGAAAAGAGATAAATTCTGTATGACCTCCAAAGTCCTGTTTTCTAAAACTTCTGGAACTCATATGGCTTATCTAAACCTTTCTCTTTATGTCAGAGTGTGAGATTATGTGCTTATTAACTTTATCTCATACTCTCAAAGGAAAATAAAGAAAAATAAATAAGGCTTAATGTCTATTTGATGTTTTTATTGATTTATAATTGATTGCAATATTGTGCTTCAGGTATAGAGCAAAGTGATTCATGTATCTAAATATATATTCAGTCACTATAGAAAACAGTATGGAGGTCCCTTAAAAATCTAAAAATACAGTTTCCATACAATCCAGCATTCACTCCTGGTTATTCATCTGGAAAAACAAAGATCCTAATTCTCAAAGATACATGCACCCCAACACTCATAGCAGCACTATTTACAACAGTCAGGACATGGGAAAAATTCAAATGCCTACTAGCAGATGATGTATGTCACATTTTATTAAGCTAATCATCGGCTAATGGACATTTGAGTTGTTTTCATGTTTCGCTATTGTAAACAGTGCTGCTGTGAATGTTGGGGGCACAGGTATATTTTCAAGTTAGGGTCTTCATTTTTCCAGATAAATAAAGAGGCATGGGAACGATGTTGAATCATATGGTAACTCTGTTTTTAGATTTTTAAAGGCCCTCCATACTATTTCCCATAGTGGCTGCAGCAATTTCCGTTTCCATTAACAGTATAGGAGAGTTCCCTTTACTCCACAGGCTCTGAGCATTTGTTATTTGCAGGCTTTTCGTTATAACCATTCTGACATATGGTTTTTCCAGTAGTCATTATGGATGTGAGAGGTGGACAAAAAAGAAAGCTAAGTGCCAAAGAATTGACGCTTTTGAACTGTTGTGCTGGAGAAGACTCTCGGGAGTATCTTGAACAGCAAGGAGATCCAACCAGTCCATCCTGAAGAAAATCAGTCCTGAATATTCATTGGAAGGACTGATGCTAAAGCTGAAACTCCAATACTGGGGCCACCTGATGTGAAGAGCTGACTCATTCGAAAAGATCCTGATGCTGGGAAAGATTGAAGGCAGGAGGAAAAGGGGATGACAGAAGATGAGATGATTGGATGGCATCACCGACTTGATGGACATGAGTTTGAGTAAACTCCTGGAGTTGGTGATGGACAGGGAGGCCTGGTGTGCTGCAGTCCATGGGGTTGCGAAGAGTTGGACATGGCTGAGTGACTGAAATGAACTGAACTGAACTGGAGAGACCCGTGTGAAGTGATACCTTATTGTGGTTTTGATTTGCATTTCTCTGTTAAGTTGTGATGTTACGCATCTTTTCATGTGTCTGTTGAGCATCTAGGATTTCTTTGGAAAAATATCTGTTTAGGTCTTCTGTCCTTTTTTGACTGGATTGTTTATTTCATATCGAGTTGTATGAGCTGTTTATATATATAAGGTATTAACTGCTGTTGGTCACATCATTGCAAATAGTTTCTCCCATTCCACTGGTGTCTTTCTGTTTGGTTAATGGTTTCCTATGCTGTGTGAAAATTTATAAATTTGATTAGGTGCCATTAACTTGTTTTTGCTTTTATTTCTTGTGCCTGGGGAGACTAATCTAAGAAAATATTGCCATGATTTATCTCCACGATATCTTGCCTGTGTATTCTGCTAGAATTTTCATTGTGTCATGTCTTAAGTTTGACCTTTAAACCATTTTGAGTTTACTTTTGTTTCTGGAAGTACAAATGAAGTTAGAAAGTGTTCTAACTTCTTTGATTTACATGCAGCTGTCCAGCTTTCCCAACATCACTTTTGGAAAAGACTGTCTTTTCTCCACTGCATAATACTGCTAGGTAAAGTATCCTGCTGCTGCTAAGTCACTTCAGTCATGTCCGACTCTGTGTGACCCCATAGACGGCAGCCCACCAGGCTCCCCCATCCCTGGGATTCTCCAGGCAAGAATACTGGAGTGAGTTGCCATTTCCTTCTCCAATGCATGAAAGAGAAAAGTGAAAAAGTGAAGTAGCTCAGTCTGTCCGACTGTTAGCGACCCCATGGACTGCAGCCCACCAGGCTACTCCGTCCATTGGATTTTCCAGGCAAGAGTACTGGGGTGGGGTACCATTGCCTTCCCTGAGGTAAACTATCCTAGGTTGAAGATTTTTCCCTTTCAAGACTTTGAATATATCATGATACTCCCTTCTGGCCTGCAGTTTCTGTCATCAGCTGATAGCTTTATCGGGGTTCCCCTACAATTGATTTTGTTTTTCTCTTACTGTCTTTAGAATCTTCTCTTTAACTTTTGCGATTTTAATTATGATTTGTCTTGGTATGAGTCTGTTTGGATTCAACTTGTTTGGGATCCTCTCTGCTTCTGATACCCGGGTATCTGTTTTCTTATTTAGGTTTGGGAAGTTTTCAGCCATGATTTCTTCAAATATATTTTTGAACACTTTTTTTTTTCTCTTCTTCCCCTATCATGTGTAGTTTTCAGATTATATTTTATCTCTTCATTTCAGTTCAGTTCAGTCACTCAGTCATGTCTGACTCCTTGCAACCTCATGAATCGCAGCACGCCAGGCCTCCCTGTCCATCACCAACTCCTGGAGTTCACTCAGACTCACGTCCATCGAGTCTATGATGCCATCCAGCCATCTCATCCTCTGCCGTTCCCTTTTCCTCCTGCCCCCAATCCCTCGCAGCATCAGAGTCTTTTCCAATGAGTCAACTCTTCGCATGAGGTGGCCAAAGTACTGGAGTTTCAGCTTTAGCATCATTCCTTCCAAAGAAATCCCAGGGTTGATCTCCTTCAGAATGGACTGGTTGGATCTCCTTGCAGTCCAAGGGACTCTCAAGAGTCTTCTCCAACACCACAGTTCAAAAGCATCAATTCTTCGGCGCTCAGCCTTCTTCACAGTCCAACTCTCACATCCATACATGACCACAGGAAAAACCATAGCCTTGACTAGACGGACCTTAGTCGGCAAAGTAATGTCTCTGCTTTTGAATATACTATCTAGGTTGGTCATAACTTTTCTTCCAAGGAGTAAGCGTCTTTTAATTTCATGGCTGCAGTCACCATCTGCAGTGATTTTGGAGCCCCAAAAAATAAAGTCTGACACTGTTTCCACTGTTTCCCCATCTATTTCCCATGAAGTGATGGGACCAGATGCCATGATCTTCGTTTTCTGAATGTTGAGCTTTAAGCCAACTTTTTCACTCTCCTCTTTCACTTTCATCAAGAGGCTTTTTAGTTCCTCTTCACTTTCTGCCATAAGGGTGGTGTCATCTGCATATCTGAGGTTATTGATATTTCTCCCGGCAATCTTGTTTCCAGCTTGTGCTTCTTCCAGTCCAGCGTTTCTCATGATGTACTCTGCATAGAAGTTAAATAAGCAGGGTGACAATATACAGCCTTGATGTACTCCTTTTCCTATTTGGAATCAGTCTGTTGTTCCATGTCCAGTTCTAACTTCCTGTTGCTTCCTGACCTGCATATAAGTTTCTCAAGAGGCAGGTCATTTTATCTCTTAGATCCCCAAATTGCTATTTTTTTTTCAATTGTCTCTGTACTTGCTGTCTTGATTCAGTGATTTCCATTATTCTATCTTCCAGATCACCTGTTCATTCTTCTCTGTCATTTGGTCCTTTAGTAATTGTTTCTAGATTGGTTTTTATCATGGCAATTGAACAAATTTTGATTGGTACATCTTTATAGTTTCTTGTTTCTTATTATAGTATTCTACAATTCTCTTGATAATCTTTCTTAATTGAGTTACTATTTTTACTATGTGCTTTTGAACTCAGGGTCTAGTAAACTAGTGAGCTCTTTTTCATGATTTGCTCTTTCAGGGGATTTCTCTGGTTCTTTGAATTGGGAGTACTTCTCTGCTTTGTCATTTTCTTAACTTTCTATGTCGCTGTAAAAATAGAAGAAACAGTTACCAACTTTGGTCTGGAAGGGGTGTTGCGTTGTGGGAGTATTCCTGTGTAGACCGTGTTTGTACAATGTTTTTGATGCGAGGGGTGGTTTTGGACCCCAGCCATGTGCTTCCTCAAGGTGAGCTGGCCCTTTTCCCCTTGGAAGTGGGTGTGGTTGGTATTGTAGTTTCCATAGCTTCTGCTGATGTGGGGTGGGGTTTCCTCTCCACACCGTGGCTATTGCCACCCTGTCAGGCATGGGGTCTGCTCCCCAACGAGGGTCAGGTTTGATCATGGTCCAAGCCCTCCAGTGTGTACCCTGCTGCATACAGGCAGTTGCTAAAGCAAGTGAGGTAAGTGCAGTCACAGAGGACCTGGATGCCATCCGTGTGCAGACCGTGGTTCTGCTTGGAGGCCGTCCAAGGTTATGCCATCCTCTCTGCCGTGTTCATCCCAGATCTAGCACAGGGCCATGGGGTGCAATAGGCGAGGGCTGGGGGTAGGGGTGTTGTGGCTGCAGAATTCAGGTTGCCAGGCTGCCACCAGAGATGGGGGCCACCCCTGTGGCAGACTTTTCCCAGGACCCGTCTGCCCCAAGTCCAGCACCATAGTGCCGCCTGGGGAGGGCGTTCTTCTGCTGGGAGAGGAGCGCGTGTACACTCTCGAGAACGCTGACCAGGGTCCTTGCGCCCCCCCCGCCCCGGCCCCAGACCCTCAGGGCTGTCTGTCCCTGTCCACTTGAGTCCCCCCCAGGGCCTGGTTGCCTGAGACTCAGTACCTCCTTGCTGCGTGCTTTTGGGGTGCCACCTGGTCCACAGGTTGACAAAGCCCCCCGAGTCTACACTCACCACCCAGAGTGTGATCTAGCAGTGGCCACCAGGCACCCTGGCCTGTCTCTGGGCAGCTTGACTGAGTCTCTGCCCTGATCCCAGGCCCAGCTACGCTGTGGAGTGAGCGGGGCTGGGGTGTTCACCCCTTCAGACAGCTACGTTTGGAAAGACGGCAACTGGCAACACAAGGCTCTCTCCGCGCTGATTGTCAGCAAGTTGGCACGTGTGCCTCCGGGGGAGCAGAGTCTAGGCTTCTCCAGCCTTCTCTCTATCCCATCATGTCTCACCAGGCCAGGAGGACCATCTCCTGCATGCTGGACTCCAGCAGTGGGGTACCCAGACGGGCTTGACCGTCCCACTCCCCAGGGTGATGGTCCACTTGTACGGACATTATAGATCCATCTCAGGGGCGTAGGTCCCTACCATTGGCCATTTTCCCCCTCCTGACACTACTGAGTTTTGGGGAGATTTTTATTGCATGTTTAATTGTATAAGAATTCTTCTCTATTTCCACATGCAGATGGATTTTTGATGTGTTTGTAGGGGAAGGTGAGATCCACATCCTCTTACTCTGCCATCTTGATCCGACTCCCTCTATTTGATTTTAAATACTATTCAAGAGGCATGATGAGGGGATGAACAAGAAAATAAAATGGTGAGCTAAAAGATCACAAACTGTAAAATATCTTTAATTCAATAGAAGGGGCACAAATCCAGCATTTTAATTAACGTGTCTGTGTGTCTGTGTCGGTGTGTGTATGTAACCAAATGGACTATAGCCCACCAGGCTTCTGTATCCATGGGATTTTCCAGGCAAGAATACTGGAGTATGCTGCCATTTCCTTCTCCAGGGGATCTTCCTGACCCAGGGATGGAACCCATGTCTCCCCCACTGTAGGCAGACACTTTACCACCTGAATCACCAGGGAAGCCCTAATGAACTAGTAAGCAGCACATGTTCGAAAAACGGACTGACTCATTGGAAAATCCCCTGATGGTGGGAAAGATTGAAGGCAGAGGATGAGATGGCTGTATGGCATCACTGACTGGATGGGTTTGAGTAAACTCTGGGAGTTGGTGATGGACAGGGAGGCCTGGCATGCTGCAGTCCAGGGGGTTGCAAAGAGTCAGACACGACTGAACTGAACTGAACTAAGCAGGTATTCATATGTCTAATGGGGAAGGCAATGGCACCCCACCCCAGTACTCTTGCCTGGAAAATCCAATGGATGGAGTAGCCTGGTGGGCTGCAGTCCATGGGGTTGCTAACAGTCGGACAGACTGAGCGACTTCACTTTCACTTTTCTCTTTCATGCATTGGAGAAGGAAATGGCAACCCACTCCAGTGTTCTTGCCTGGAGAATCCCAGGGATGGGGGAGCTTGTTGGGCTGCCGTCTATGGGGTCACACAGAGTCGGACACGACTGAAGTGACTTAGCAGCAGCAGCAGCATGTGTCTAACCACAGGATAAATGACTATACAGAAAATAATCAAAGGAGAAGCCTCACAATGATGCTGTGCTTGGAAAGTCTTCTGTCGTTCACTCATTTCTTCAAATGCTTGGTTTAAATAAACATAGCAAAGCATCCAATATATGTGCGTATCTGACTAGTAAGTATAGTGAAAGTGAAAGTGAAGTCGCTCAGTCATGTCTGACTCTTTGCGACCCCATGGACTGTATAGCCTACCAGGCTCCTCCCTCCATGGGATTCTCCAGGCAAGAGTACTGGAGTGGGTTGCCATTTCCTTCTCCAGTAAGTATAGTAGTGTATTGAATATATCAATAAACGGCCATATCCCTGATACTCTTCATTCTACTATATATGTTTAGCTGCAGCTATGCGTCCTAAAGCTAGAAGACAAGTTCTTGTGTGTGTGTGTGTTTTACTTTTCTTGAATAGGGGAAAAAAGTCAGTGTAATCTGTTAAATTCTGAGTCATTCACTTACTTTTTTTTCAACATTTTATACAAACCACAGTCTTACTGGGGCCTTCCTGGTGGCTCAGCAGTAAAGAATCTGCCTACTAATGCAGGAGATGCAAGTTCAATCCCAGGTCCAGGAAAATACCCTAGAGAAGAAAATGGCAACCAACTCCAGTATTATCACCTGGGAAATCTCATGAACAGAGAAGCCTGGAAGTCTACAGTCCATAGATCACAACGAGTCGGACACCACTGAAGCGACTTAGCACACAGTAACCTAGTGGGCAGACTACTCTGATCATCAAAGTGAACTAGAGATTCTGATCAGTTAGGGCAGAGAGACACACCTACCTGCATCTCTCCGTCCAGACCACCACGCTGCCCAGACTTGATACTTGACCACTTTGGACACAATGATTTCCCTGGGAGTCTAACAAAATGGGGTGTATTGCTGCCACCAAATGATTAGAACCTCTGCATTTGCTGGGCTAGATAGATGTGCCAATCTCCAATTTCTTTATAAAAGCAGTCTGGAGTAATCTCACCATCTCTCATAAATATCCTAAAAATCCCATGCTGACCACCAGGTATCTCCCAACCAGCCACTCCCACCCTAGGGACCACACCCCATGTGGCGAGCTCTGATGGGCCACTTTGCAGTGAGGAAGGGCAGTGAGAATGGATCAAGAGCTTCGATCTGGACCATCTCCTTTTCACACATGTGTATATAAGAAGTGATATGTTTCTTTGTAATTCAGTTAGATAAGTATTCACTTGATGGCTATGGCCAGGCAGCAAGAGTCACTTGTTTATGTTGTTCAGTCTCTAAGCTGTGTCTGACTCTTACTGACCACAAGGACTGCAGCACACCAGTGACTTTGCTGTTCTTCACTATCTCCCAGAAATTGCTCAGACTCACGCCCATTGAGTCGGTGATGCCATCGACCATTTTATCCTCTGTCACTGCCTTCTCCTCCAGCTGTCCACCTTTCCCAACATCAGAGTCTTTTCCAATGAGTCAGCGCTTCACATTGGGTGTCCAAAGTATTGGAGCTTCAGCATCAGTCCTTCCAGTGACTATTCAGGGTATGTTGGTTTGATTGGTTTGATCTCCTTGCTGTCCAAGGGGCTCTCAAGAATCTTCTCCAGTACCAAAATTCAAAAGCATCAGTTCTTTGGTGCTCAATCTTCTTTGTGGTCCAACTCTCACATTCATAGATGATGGACTTCGTCAGCAAATTGATGTATCTGCTTTTGAGTACACTGTCGAGATTTGTCATAGATTTCCATCCAAGAAACAAGTGTCTTTTAATTCTGTGACTGAAGTCACTGTCCACAGTGATTTTGCAGCCCATAACAGGAGCTTGAAATTCATGCAATTTAGTATGCTAATACTGATACTGGTAGATTATAAGAAGGCAATAACTCTGAGAAAACTTGTGTTTCTGATAGTTTATTTATTCAAACTTTTTAAAACAGTATTAGAATTTCCACAAAATGTAACCTTAAAAACCTGCAACTTCTTTTCCATTAATGCAGTTTTTCACTACACGCAAGATTTGCCTGTTTTTGACCCTGAAAGAGTGGCAAACTCTTGTCAAAATCTTCATTAATTTTCAAAATGTAGAGTCATATATACCTGAAATTGCTTTCTTAAAATTTTAAAGTTTATTCAGTATCATATCTGAGATGAGTGTCAAATATAAATATTTTAATTATAACATAGTTCATAGATTTAAGATCATGTTAATATCCTGGTTATGTGCAGAGTACTTAAATATGAAAGAGAGAAAGGGAAAGTAGGAAAAGAATTTGGAAAAACAGCATTCAGAAAATGTTCAGATAAGCAAAACACATATACAAAGATGCTTATCATTAAACATAATTTTATATTTTCCAGTTCTTAATAGACTACTGATATAAAGAGGAGAGAGAAATAAAATCTTTATATGCATAGATAGTATCACAGTTTGGTTACTATAATAAAACCTTAAATAATTAAATTTTATCTTCCTGAAGATAGGATGAGTATGTAATTTTTATCTTGTTTGTAAAATAAGATTTGTTCAAAGGCTAAAATACAATAATGAAAATGTAAATTTTAACATTTTAATATTATTGTTTTCACTGAAAGGAGTAGCAGTATATGAATTCTAATTAATGCCAACACTCTCTTTTAGTTATTAATATGATCAGTTTTTAGCAGTGTCAGCTAAATAAAGGGAGAGTATTTGCTGTTCAAACTTAAAATGTGTAACTTCTTTAGAAGCTAGGCTACTGTAAATTGAAGGGAAATAGATACATTTTTAACTTTGTTGATTCTTCAAAAGAAATAAATTAGAATTTCTTTTTAGAAATTAGAAATAGCTATTAGAATTAAAGGAAAGAGATTCTCTCATTGACATGAGAGTTAGATATTGTGAAGCCTCCCAAGGAATAATTCTGACTTCTTAAGTGTATTAAAATTAATCATACATTTTAACCAGGAAATCTCTCTCTTCATAGTTTTGCCTATAGTAATAAAAATACCTGAAAAAGAATATATATGATTGAATAAAATAATTGATTTTATTAGATACATTTAATTTATTTATTAAATAAATGAAT
>SJYX01019495.1:151707-161836 GCA_006410675.1 Oreotragus oreotragus
AAATCTGTATGCAGGTCAGGAAGCAACAGTTAGAACTGGACATGGAACAACAGACTGGTTCCAAATAGGAAAAGGAGTACGTCAAGGCTGTGTATTGTCACCCTAGGACTGGAAGAAACACAAGCTGTAATCAATATTGCCTAGAGAAATATCAGTAACCTCAGATATGCTGATGACACCACCCTTATGGCAGAAAGTGAAGAGGAACTCAAAAGCCTCTTGATGAAAGTGAAAGAGGAGAGTGAAAAAGTTGGCTTAAAGCTCAACATTCAGAAAACGAAGATCATGTCATCCATTCCCATCACTCCATGGGAAATAGATGGGATAAGAGTGGAAACAGTGTTAGACTTTATCTTTTTGTGGCTCCAAAATCACTGTAGATGGTAACTGCAGCCATGAAATTAAAAGACGCTTGCTCCTTGGAAGAAAAATTATGACCAACCTAGATAGCACATTCAAAACCAGAGACATTACTTTGCTGACTAAGGTCTGTCTAGTCAAGGCTATGGTTTTTCCAGTGGTCATGTATGGATGCAAGAGTTGGACTGTGAAGAAGGCTGAGTGCCAAAGAACTGATGCTTTTGAACTGTGGTGTTGGAGAACACTCTTGAGAGTCCCTTGGACTGCAAGGAGATCAGCCCTGGGATTTCTTTGGAAGGAATGATGCTAAAGCTGAAACTCCAGTACTTTGGCCACCTCATGCGAAGAGTTGACTCATTGGAAAAGACTCTGATGCTGGGAGGGATTGGAGGCAGGAGGAAAAGGGGATGGCAGAGGATGAGATGGCTGGATGGCATCACTGACTGGATGTGAGTCTGAGTGAACTCTGGGAGTTGATGATGAACAGGGGGGCCTGGCGTGCTGCGATTCATGGGGTCGCAAAGAGTTGGACATGACTGAGCGACTGAACTGAACTGAACTGGACTGAGTGACTTTAACACAATTATCAAAATATGGGTATTAACATTTCTAAGGACTAATATTTACACATCTACAGTTTTAGACAAAAGTGTTCACTTGAACTCAAAATGTTCTTCATATCAAATCAAAAAAATAAAAGTTTGCTTTATCTTTTCTTGTCAGTATTACAGGATGCATTGAGGTGTCTCTTTCATTTCCTTTAATATAAGATGTTTCAAAATATGTCTTTGTTTTTTCCTCAGTTTGAAGTTTTTGAGGAGTATAGGCCAATTATTTCGTAGAATGTTCCTGGAACTCAGTTTGTCTGATATTATCTCATGATTACAATCAAGTGTGCCTTTTTTTCAGGAACCTAATAGAAGTGATATTATGCTTCTTAGGGCGTACCATCAGAGGTAAATAATGTCTGTTCTGTTACTGGTGACATTAACTTGGGTTACATGGTTGAGGTGTGTCTCGCTAATGTAGAGTTTTTGCTTTGTATTTATTAACTGTGCTGCAGAGATACCAGAATTCCATTTCTCATCAAACCACCTACTACTTTTAGCATCCATAGATGATTCTTTCCTGTGACTCATTACTATGTTGTTTGCCAAATACTGATTTTAATTCTATTATTTACTTTATATTTAATACTTATAGTGAAAGTGAAGTTGCTCAGTCGTGTCCTGCTCTTTGCGACCCCATGGACTGTAGCCTACCAGGCTCCTCCATCCAAGCAATTTTCCAGGCAAGAGTACTGAAGTGGATTGCTGTATCCTTCTCCAGGGGATCTTCCTGACCCAGGGATCCCACTCGGGTCTTCCGCATTGCAGGCAGACACTGTACCATCTGAGCCATCAGGGAAGCATTAATACGTATAAGGACACCCCAGGGAAGAGTTTTCTCCTTTCCTACATTTTTTGATATATTTATTTATGCATAGACTCATGGGTTCTCATTTCAATAAGAGTTATAATTATTTTTTATTACTATTTGTCTTCACTATAAATGTGTGAATGGAAGACCCTATCAAGGTAGCTATGTGTCCTATTCTTATGTCCAACAAATCTTTTCTTTTTTTATACCATTTATTTACTATCACAGAAATATATCCCACTCTTTCACTTTCCTTGCTCAAGCTAGAAGAAACCATTTATGAAAGAAACCTTAGCTCCATTTAGTTAAAAATGTGTTTATAATTAAGATATGAATGCTAGGCATCTCTATTTCTTTTTTTGTCAGGCCAGTACTGCCCTTACCTCTCAATTGACAGCATTAGTAAATGTATGCACACACAAATAAAAATACACACACATATAGATTACATTTATTCATTTATATATCATTCTATTTAAAGTAGATCTTTATAAAATTGACAAATTTCTTGAAATATATGATAAACTGGAGCTGTGAGAAGAAATTGAAAAGCTAGATAGTCCTAAATCTCATAAAGAAAATACATTTATTATACTTGTTATAAAAATTTAGTAGCAAAAACTCTAGATGAAAATAGCATTCCTAGTGAATATTTCATAAAATATAATGAAAATAACTCTTAACAAAATCTTAAACTTCTTCAAATATAAAAGAATGCAACATTTTCCATTTTGACTTTTGAGGACAGAATAACTTTTATTCCATATTTATAAAAACTTTACAAATAGAAATGTAAAAATTTTTACATAAGTGAAAAATATTATCAAATCAAGTTTTATACATACATACATATATTTATGTATTTATATTCATACTTATGTTTGTGTATATTTATATACACACATATGTCCAATCTGGGTTTAGAAAAGGAAGACCAGAGATCAAATTACCAACTTTTGCTGGATTACAGAGAAAGCAAAGGATTTTCAGAAAAACATCTATCTCTGTTTCATAGAGTATGCTAAAACTTTTGACTGAGTGGATCATAACAAACTGTGGAAAGCTCTTAGAGAGATGGGAATACCAGACCATCATACTTGTCTCCTGAGAAACCTGTATGCGGGTCAAGAAGCAACAGTTAGAACCCTGTATGGAACAGCTGATTGGTTCAAGATTGAGAAAGAAGTATAACAGATCTGTCTGCTGTCCCAGGTCTGTCTGTCTGTTTGCTTAACCAATACACTGAGCACATCATGAGAAATGCCGGGCTAGATGAGTTACAAACTGGAATTAAGCTAGGTGGGAGAAACATCAACAACCTCATATTTGTGGATGATATCACTCTAATGGCAGAAAGTGAAGAGGAACTAAAGAGCCACTTGATAAGAGTGAAGGAGGAGAGTGAAACAGCTTCAGTTCAGTTCAGTTCAGTTGCTCAGTAATGTCTGACTTTTTGCGATCCCATGAACTGCAGCACACCAGGCCTCCCTGTCCATCACCAACTCCTGGAGTTCACCTAAACCCATGTCCATTGCGTCGGTGATGCCATCCAACCACCTCATCTTCTGTTGTCCCTTTCTCCTCCTGCCCTCAATCTTTCCTAGCATCAGGGTCTTTTCCAGTGAGTCAACTCTTCACATCAGGTGGCCAAAGTATTGGATTTTCAACTTCAACATCAGTCCTTCCAATGAACACCTAGGACTGATCTCCTTTAGGATGGACTGGTTGGATCTCCTTGCAGTCCAAGGGACTCTCAAGAATCTTCCCCAACATCACAGTTCAAAAGCATCAGTTCTTCAGTGATCAGCTTTCTTTATAGTCCAACTCTCACATCCATACATGATCACTGGAAAAACCATAGTCTTGACTGGACAGACCTTTGTTGGCAAAGTAATGTTTCTGCTTTTTAATATGCTGTCTAGGTTGGTCATAACTTTCCTTCCAAGGAGTAAGTGTCTTTTAATTTCATGGCTGCAATCACTATCTGCAGTGATTTTGGAGCCCCCCCAAAATAAAGTCTGACACTGTTTCCACTGTTTCCCCATCTATTTGCCATTAAGTGAAAGAGTGTACTTAAGACTAAATATTAAAAAAAAAAAAGAAATCTAAGGTCATGGCATCCAGCCCAATTGCTGCAGGCAAATATAGGGGAAAAAGTGGAAGTAGTCACAGATGTCCTCTTCTTGGGCTCCAAAGTCAGTGTGGACGGTGCCTGCAGCCATGAAATCAGATGACTGTTTCTTGACAGGACAGCAAAGACACACCTGCACAGCGTGTGGAAAAATAGAGACATTACTCTGCTGACAAAGGTTCATGTAGTCAAGGCTACGGTCTTCCCACTGGTCATGTACAGTTGTGAGAGCTGGACCATAAAGAAGGGGAAACACCAAAGAATTGATGCTTTTGAACTGTGGTGCTGGAGAAGACTCCTGAAAGTCCCTTGGATAGCAAGGAGATCAAACTAGTCAATCCTAAGGGAAATCAACCCTGGATATTCCCTGGAAGGGCTGATCTGAAGCTCCAGTATTTTGGGCATCTGATGCAAACAGCTGACTCATTGGAAAAGACCCTGATGCTGGGAAAGATCGAGCACAGGAGAAGAGGGAGTCAGAGGATGAGATAGCTGGAGGTCATCACCGATGTGATGAACATGAACTTGGGCAAACTCTGGGAGATAGTGAGGGACAGGAAGACCTGGTGTACGGCAGTCCATCAGGGAGCAGAGTCTGTATGACTGGGTGACTGAGTAACAACATTATACATGCATGTGTGTGTGTGTGTATGAACACTCAGAAAGAGTTACCAGGAAGCACCAAATTGCATGTAAAACCTATGTTCATGGCTATTTTTTTAATCATGCTTGCTCCTTCCATATGGTTCATCTTTATGTTTTCATGCCTTAAAAATTAAAACATATGATTTTTAAAACTACTCTATTTTTCCATTATTTAATGTGCTAGTAAACCTTTTCATTAAACTTGTTCATTCTCCCTCAAAATTACGCTTTTGTTGGAAATCTACTGTTGTGTTTCCTGTCCGTCAATGTCCAGTTCTGGACTCTGAAGATGTTTCTAGATAACTGGTTTCCGAATATTTTGTTTCTGGAACTTGAGAATTTCTCCTCTTGTCTATTGAAATCTGTTCTTTTCTTTCTGTGTATCCATTCATCCATCTATCCATCCATCTATTTACCCATCTAGTGTAAATAGCCTCAGTATTTCTAAGTAACTGTATCAGGAAGGGTCTCATCTTTATCTGGCCAAAACACAATTTTGCATTTCCAATTTTGAAATTATAGTTAGAATTTTAGAATCTATAAGTTCCTAAATACTATTCTAAGCCCACGGCCTATACTGATTTAATGCTGAGAAAAGTCCTTCTTATGAGATGCTTACCAATATGATCCCATATTTTAAATAACCTCCTCCTTTGTTCAGATAAAGAGGGATTTGATTATTTGTCCCATGTAACGTAGTCTATAAGAAGAGACAGGGTTTTAGATTGCATATTCAAATTATAGAGCTCCTATCATTAATACATCATCTCTTTTTTTTAGCCTTTTTTTATGTTTCTTCCTTTCAACTAGATTAACTAACTGATTATTATGTATGGAATTTATATTGGAAATTTGTTTGCTTTCTTCATAATCTGTGTTTAAAGCACTGAAATTTGAAATTTTCACTTTGTCTTCTTGGATTCCTGGGAAGTAGTTGGTGGTATATTTTGATTTTTTTATTTGTTTGTGTGTGCAAAATAGAATGATTATCACCATCTTGGTGCTACTGTGTTGAGATTTTGCTGCCAAATGATTCTGTTTGTTATTTGCCCAAGTTTTCACATGAACAACAATGTATTTCATCTTCTTTTTAGAATGGCAGCCATGGCTTCCCTCACTGGACAACTTTGACCGCTTTCTCTGACATCAAGAAAACTTTCTTATATCTGTTGCTATTCCTTAAAATGTCTAAAGAGGAAGGCCTGTGCTTGCACTTTCTCATACATTGTTGCCTGAAGTATTCTCAGAATTCACACTTAAAACATAAGCTCCAAAAGTGTATTGAGTTTGTTATACAGAGTCATACACCCCTAAGTTGCTGAGAATGACTTTATCAACGGTGACAGGTCGATAAAACCTTGCAGAACAGGTCCAAAGAGGAATGCTAAGCTTAAAAACAGCAATAGAAACAAACAAAATTATCCAGCATTTTAAAAGTTTATTAATTATTTATTTTCCATCTACTCATTCATTTGCTAATTCATTTATATATAAACTAATACTTGCTACTACATGCCAGGGAATGTTTTAAGCAATAGGGGTACAATGGTGATTCAGAAACACAAAACATAGAATCTGGACTCTCATGTTGCAAACATTTCTAGGAAAAGACAGCAAACAAATAAATGAATATATGTTTATAAAAAATCACTACTGGAAGGAAAATTCTCCATGGATTTCACTTGCATTTGTATACAGTGCAAGTCTGGGCGGAAGATAAGTTGGACAAGCAGCCTTGGAAGCTAGAGGGAATGTTCCCTCTGGAAAGATTTAAAGATATATGCATGGAGATGTCCATGGTAACAAAAATAAATCTGTGTTTGTCTTCTTCCCCAGAGACATTTGCTCATATTCCAGAATAGTAAATCTCGAGGGCTTTTTCTCTCCCTCCAGGATATATGTTTATATCCAACGTGTGTGTGTCCGTTATCTCTAGCATTCTGGCTGGCTCACTATTAGCAAATAGAGTAAAAACCCAGTTCTTTACAATTTCTGATTTAACAATCATATGCACTGAACAGAAGTTTTATAGGGTGAGATAAAGGAAGCAGGGCTCTTTGGGTAAGGACAGATGTATTTAAAGGAAGTAAGAATACGAAAATACTGAGGACATGTAATTCCTTGGAATTTTTTTTCTACCTGTAAAAAGGTACAGAGAGAGAAACTGATAGAAAAGTTCAAGTGATTTACTTTACATATTGCTGCCTTTTTTTCAAGTCAGGATTGTTAAAAAGAAGAAGGGACAATGATTGGATAGTAATCATTGACTGTTAAAAATCTATAGGCTCTTAAAGAAGATAAAGTTCCCTATGGTGGAAAGAACACAGCAATATGCGCAGAGTCCTGAAACTTAGTTCTGGACCTCCTCATTAATAGTGTTCCCTTGGACTAATAATGACCTAATACCGAATTTCTTCACCTATGACATCACAAGTTTTTTTTTTTTTTTTTACCTCCACAGAAACTTGTTGTAAGATGAAAATGTGTTTAATGATGAGAACATATTCAAAAATAGTAGAAGTTACATAAATATGAAGATTTATTTTACCAGTTTATACCAGAGCAAAAGAAAAATAAAATTACTTATATAACTAAAAATATATCAAAGAAAACCATAATACATGTGCTTACTGTAGTTTTTAAAAATGAAATTCATTTTATTTTCATATAGAAAAATGCCAATAATATAAAAGACAAGACCATGAGGTCTTAGCCCATCTTCCTTGTTATCTCCATGTTGGTAGAAGTCATAGAAACTGGGCAAAATGCTGGTTTAGCTATGATAATCTGTCTTACATATGAAACATCGGAGATTCAGGGTTGTCAAAATAGTTGTGAAAAGTTTAATTTTGTTATTATATTTCATTTTACTAGTTTATAGTCAAGTCAATAATTTTCTAGGTTAAAAGTATGCCTTATGAAAAATAAATGATGACAACAATCCATAGACTTGGATATATCTAAATATTTAACTATGCCTTTCAATATTTTTTTAGTATGTTCTAGATGCTGGCATCTTGTAAAAATTTTTATCAATGCTTTATCAAGTATTTTATTAAGTGCTTTTCAAATTTTGCTGTGGGGATATCAGTTCATCAGTATATTAAATTTGATCATACATGTTAATGAGAAGTTCCCAAACAAAAAGTAAAAAGAAAACATTTCTTTCTCTCTCTCCAATCTCAGACCTATTATCGTTTCCTGTTTAATTCTAGACAGAGAGCACTTTTGGGGATGGATGGGAGAGGAGAGTTTTCATATTTCCAAATTCTTTTGACATATTTTGCTTTGTATCCGTATAGAAAGGGGAAAGATGCTCTTCCACCATGATTTCATTCAAATGTGACTGCTCATTTCTTACTAGTTTATAAAATATTATGTTACAGTTTTTAACATGAGGTTAAGCCATCCATTTTTCACATCTGCAGGGAAAATTTGTCAGCTGCTTGTGATATGGCTTTTCAGTTTTCCCTTCAGAAACTCTATAGGCAACACCTGTCCCCACTGTTTATTGAAAACAGAATGGGAAAAGAAAAGGGCATTTTGAGGAAGAGATTTTAGGTCCTCTAATGTAAGCCATGCGATTGTACATTTTTTTTAAAGTATTTTGAAGTTACTGATTGAATCATTATAGTTTTAATGGTGCACATGACAGAATCTTTTATTTTACTGTTGTATACAAAAATTATGTAGCCTGCGTTAAAGCGAGGATTTTCACTCTGACAAAGTTTTCAGAATCTATTACATCTATATTCACTGGTTTGAGGATAATACATTGGTCTCCATGGCTGTAGTCATCAAATTGTCCCCCCTTTTTTTTTATTTCTGTCATACTTCTTTTGAGATACTTACTAGATGTCATATATTTGATTAAACACAATTTTGGAGAAATAATAGGTCTATCTGATGGAACTAACAGACCGCGCTTCACTGTTTCCTCTCAGATAGCTACTCTAATTTCTTTACTCAGTACTAAAATTTTATATACGGAGTACAACAAAATTTTTATTAAGGGTCAAGTTTATGGTTATATTAAAAAAGAACAATTCCCCAGTTGAAGGATGTTAGATGACTAACATAAAAATGGAAGTTTTACAGTTTTATCTGCTGTTAATATTACTCTGACATAAATTGATATATGTTTTTCCTTAAATTCATGAATGTACTTGGCAAGCAAGCAATTAAAGTGTCTGACCTGAGATCCATTTATTCCCTTTACCAGTGTATAGCCCCAGAGGAGAAGAAAAACAGAGGGCAGGTGACCTGGCCTAATCTCCTTGTCAACTAGACCTCTGGGTAAATAGACTAATGATATTTACTAGGAGGAACAGGCTTTATCTATAGGACCCCTTAGCAAGATCTCCCTGGCTAAAGGATCACTTATAGTAAATAAAATTGCAATCACTGGCTTTATGAGGAATGGTTCCCTGGAGGATATCATGTAAGTCATACAACTCTGTGGGTATAAAATAGAGATTTTTTTTTTAACTTAAATTCCTCCTGCTGCATTAGGTAAAGCCACAGAACTTCAGAAACCTCATCTATTATTCTGGGTGAGAGAGAGTGTCCAACACTGAAAGAAAGGATACAGCAGAGTTGCTAGATTTAGCAAGTACAAATACAGATGCCCAGTTGAATTTTAATTGGAGAAATTTGAAAGTATATCCCTTGCAATATTTGGAGCTACTCATACTAAAAACTGAATTTGTGTTTTGATTATTTAAATTTAACTAGTTATTTCATATTTTAACTGGTAATCCCTGTTTGGAGAAACAGTTGGGATGTCTCAGGTATTTATTATCTTCTTTGTCTTTTCCTCTGGATTAACTACATGTTTTTTTGAAATCATTAGTAGATTTTATTCTGGGTGACATCTCTGATTCATGAGCCTTATTTGACAACTTGATTATGTATATAAGCACAGCAGAAAAAAATATACATACATACACACAAACATACTGGTTCCAAATAGGAAAAGGAGTATGTCAAGGCTGTATATTGTCGCTCTTCTTGTTTAACTTTTATGCAGAGTACATCATGAGAAACTCTGGGCTGGAAGAAGCACAAGCTGGAATCAAGATTGCCAGGAGAAATGTCAATCACCTCAGATATGCAGGTGACACGACCCTTATGGAAGAAAGTGAAGAGGAACTAAAGAGCCTCTTGATGAAAGTCAGAAAAGAGAGTGAAAAAGTTGGCTTAAAGCTCAACATTCAGAAAACGAACATCATGGCATCTGGTCCCATCACTTCATGGGAAATAGATGGGGAAACAATGGAAACAGTGTCAGACTTTATTTTTTTGGGCTCCAAAATCAATGCAGATGGTGATTGCAGCCATGAAATTAAAAGACACTCCTTGGAAGGACAGTTATGACAAACCTAGATAGCATATTAAAAATTCAGAGATATTACTTTGCCAACAAAGGTCCGTCTAGTCAAGGCTATGGTTTTTGCAGTAGTCATGTATGGATATGAGAGTTGGACTGTGAAGAAAGCTGAGCACTGAAGAATTGATGCTTTTGGACTGTGGTGTTGGCGAAGGCTCTTGAGAGTCCCTTGGACTGCAAGGAGA
>SJYX01019495.1:164511-230992 GCA_006410675.1 Oreotragus oreotragus
CTGATGCTAAGGCTGAAACTCCAATATTTTGGCCACTTCATTGGAAAAGACCCTGATGCTGGGAGGGATTGGGGGCAGGAGAAGAAGGGGACAACAGAGGATGAGATGGCTGGATGGCATCACCGACTCGATGGACATGAGTTTGAGTGAACTCTGGGAGTTGGTGATGGACAGGGAAGCCTGATGTGCTGCAATTCATGGGGTCGCAGAGTCGGACACGACTGAGCGACTGAACTGAACTGAACAAATAAACCAGTTTTACTCAATGCATCTTTACTATTTTAAATTTGCTAAAGTAGTTGTTCATAAACCACTAACACATTACTGTGACTACATCCAACCAGGAGCCATATTTGTGCTTATGTACCTGATACACAGATTCAAAAAAGCTGCATCCATATCCACTCACATATATTTTCACTTACAGAAAAAAATATGTCCACATAGAAGAAAATTATCTAACACTTAGAGAAATATATGAATTATTATTGGTTCACTATGACACTGGAATATTATTTAATAGGGACACCAAGGGGTTATGTAACTATAGGAATGTACTTTTGACTTCCTACTTACACTTCATTAGAGCCAGACTCTATGGAGTTTCATGTTAACATGTAGATGTTTTCCTATAGAACTGAAAATAATTTGTGTTGTGGTAAAGATAAATCTTTAAGTCTGTGTCATTACTGTCCTGTAGGAGAATATTTTATATTTGACCTATGGGTCTTATAACTGCATTCTTTCTTTCAGGTCCATGTATTCTCATTCTCTCAAGTCCTCATTTGAAGTAACTTTATTATCCTGCCTTTTCTCTTACCAGTCTGACAAATCATACATTGACATATGTTCATTTTGTGTTTGAATGCACGTCACATTGTAAATATTTTTGAAAATAATACTGTGACATACCTAATATTGAAGAGTTTGTCGTTTGCTGAGGAGACTGACAACTAGCAGATGGATTGCAGTATTGCATTCTTCTGGCATTAGTGGCTTATATATCTCTTTCATTAGATAAGATGTTTGAGGACAGTGACTGCATTCAGTTGGTTTTGCATTTAGAAAGTGACTGATCAAATCCAGCCAGGTAAACGTATTATTCAGTGTGGTGGTAGATGATTAATAAGTTGATCTCCAATTGAAATATTTGCTGTTTAAGTGAAATGTCCCTCAACATACTGTATACAGCTAAGGGAGAATTGTAACATTAATAAAATTCTGGTATCATCCCCAAAGATGCTCTGGGATGTGACATGTTAGATAGGCTCTTTAAAAGGGAAGAATGAATAATGACCTGTCCTTTTGTCGCAAACTATCTCTGTCCTACATAGCTTTCACTTGACCTGATAGGTCTTCTCCTAGCTCTTCACTTTAGATTTTGTCCCTTAAGGCTGACCTGTATGGAATTCCTCAACCAGTTCACTTGCCCTCCGGATTCAGTTTGCTCTCATCAAGTGCTGAAAAGAGCCAAGAGAGAAAGCCTTTTCACTCCCACTGGCAATAGGTTACTTCATTATTGTTATGAGTCAGTTTTAGAGCTAGTTTAACACAGAACTGGCCTTATAAGCATTGATTTGTAAAATGTATCAGCTCCTTTAATATAGTATAATTAATTAACTGATTGATTTATACCCTATTCTTTTTCAGAAAGATATCACTTAACTTACTTAAGAAACATTAAAAAATTATAAAGTGATACAATATACAAGAAAGGCTTGTGAAAGCAAGGAAACATTAGAGTGAGGGAAAAATGATATGAGTTTCGGAATAAAAAACATGCTATGATAATCTTCACCTATACAATTTTGGAGATTCACACATTTGTGTAAAAATTCATGAAGAGGAAAACTGTATCCATTGCAACTCATATATCTAAATGGAAAGCATATTCCGTGAAGAAATTCAATAGCTCAGAGGCCAAGAAATCAATAGAAAAATTTTCTCCAAAATCTTCATCAAAATCTTTGCAGTGTTAGATTACACACTTAGCAAATCATTTTATATAAGTGAAAATTTAATGAGCCTTTTGTTTTACTTTGTGCTGCTTTTCTGATAGATGCTGTGTTGTGTTTGTTTATAACATAAGTACTGTCAGGTCAGTTTATTTCTCTCCCACGATTCTAATCTCATCATAGCAAAGATTTGGGTTCATGGCCTAATTACAGCTCAAGCAGGCAGGACTTCCTGGCTCTGGTCTTGCAGCAAGGGTTTTAAACAGCAGACTAGTTACAGCTCAGTAACAGCATGAGCAGACAGAACTTTTATTAAAAAGACAGGATAGGACACTCCCCAGACGAGGGAGTGGGCAGAAAGACGCCAAAGGACTGAGCGTCAGTCCACTAGGCTTCCCATTTTACCTCTCCGTTCTACCCCGTGTAAAACAGGGCTTGTAGTCACCACCAGTCAGGAGAGGGAATGCAAACACGTGTACCCTCGAGGCCAATCAGAGACGGGGGCATATCTGGGCCCATGCAAAACAGGGCTTTTACATATTAATCTAGGCGGGCATGGTCTGAGAGTTTTGATTGGTACTTGCACGTTATAGGACAACAGACTCAAGTGTATGTCTTTCCCATAATTCAGTCTGTCATAATCAGATAATGCAGAATATGTATAAACTGTTAATGAGCTCCTGGCTGCCGGAGGTTACTTGGAAAACACAACTCTGCATCAAGGGCACATGGGGTGGAGTTGGGGAAGCCCCCCAGTGGTTAGTCCCTATGTGCTGTGGCCCTGGGGCATGTGCCCAAGACCTGGAACAGTCTCTGTGGTTAGTTTTTGTGGCATACCCGTGAGCTCTCCTGGCCATGTCTGGGGTTGGGTGTAGAGATCAGCTTGCGTCCTTTTAGGCTAGGCCTGCCACATTGCTCATGCCTAACTTCTTAACAGCATCCACATAAGATGGAGAGCTTATGTACAGGTGCAATTCATTTGTAGGTACATGTTGAGACCAACACTGAGCGTGAGAGAAGGAAATGTAGTAGAAGGCAATGTTGTCACCTAAGGGCAATATTTTGGAATAGGCAAACTGAGTTCAACTGGACTTTAGGTACATCTCGGCCTATGCTAAGTGCAAGATTTAACTCTGGCAGATGCCTTATGCTCCAAAGTTGCAGCTTGCCAGTTGAGAAGAGATTCACAGGTATGACATGCTGCAGCCATGTGGAAGAAGAATGAAGACCCCTTTGAGAAGGTTCAGAGGCTAATGACGACTTGTGCCAGAAGAGAACTCCTTCTCAGTCTGTCCTGAGCTGAGGTGCTGGCAAGGCCAGGTTTCCTCTTAGAAAATTATTTGAAAACAACTTCACCACACAGTCAAATGGATAAGAAGGGCAGGGAAATTTGACCCTCAGAGTCAATAAGTAGTAACCTTGTAACTTGAACCTAGTCTATCAAACTCTTCAGCCTCTGCTTTTTCTAACACATCATTAATAACCTTTATTATTTGCTATTAGCATTAATATTAATATGAATCTTAGTTTTGCTAAAGCATGCAAGTAAATACTGATATTTCAAATAATGATATGACAACTTTACTCAGTAAATAATGCTAATTTTCAATGCTACTCCAAAATGAAGGGACTCTTGAAAATTAGATGGTTTACCACTCCCTACTAAGTGTCCAACTGCTCATTAAGAATGAAAATGTGTTTCACATATGTTACTCTTTGACCTTTCTATTTGTAAAGCATTTTACACTTGTGATTATTATTTGAAAACAACTTCACCACACAGTCAAATGGATAAGAAGGGCAGGGAAATTTGACCCTCAGAGTCAATAAGTAGTAACCTTGTAACTTGAACCTAGTCTATCAAACTCTTCAGCCTCTGCTTTTTCTAACACATCATTAATAACCTTTATTATTTGCTATTAGCATTAATATTAATATGAATCTTAGTTTTGCTAAAGCATGCAAGTAAATACTGATATTTCAAATAATGATATGACAACTTTACTCAGTAAATAATGCTAATTTTCAATGCTACTCCAAAATGAAGGGACTCTTGAAAATTAGATGGTTTACCACTCCCTACTAAGTGTCCAACTGCTCATTAAGAATGAAAATGTGTTTCACATATGTTACTCTTTGACCTTTCTATTTGTAAAGCATTTTACACTTGTGATTTTGTTACATTCTCCAAATCCCTGACAATGTTTGGCAAGCTTTACAAAATAGTAACTTGATCAGCTTGCCTTGAGGCCACCCAGAAAGTCAAGAGCAGTCCAATAAGGGCAAGACCTCAGGAACTGTGACTCTTTTTTCTATTGTACAAAAATATTTACATATCAAAATTTACTTTTTTCCTTGTAAATGCATTTCATAAATATGTATATAAATACATGGATAAGTTGTTATATTAAGAAGTTATATGTAGAAAATTTGAGAAACTAAAACAAATTTATAATGAAATAGATTATTTTACTATTTTTTTCTTTAAATATTAGTACTAAATAAAGTAGAACTTTGTCTATCACAGTTACAGACTGTTTGAAACTCATGATTGATAAGCAGCTGCCAGAAATATTGTTATAGGAGGAAATATTTTACAACATTTCCAGTAAAAGTAATTTTTAGTGCATATTTTTTTAAAAGAGTTTTTACTTTTTCTGAAAATTACCCCCCTAAAAGCTAAGAGGCTTATTAAATTAACTCCATAATGCACATGAGATTATTTGCATAACCACTGCAATGAAGCCTTCCTCCCTCTTGCTAAATCCATTCCAGAGATAATTGTAGAATAAAATCAAAGAGCTTTACAAGTGAAGAGACAGTGGAGATAATTGTTGTGCTTGCTATGTATGGAAAGAGGTTGAGGTCAAAAAGATTAAGTGACTTGTTCAAGGTCACACAACTAACTGGTAAGTAGAATCCAGAGATCCAGACCCCCACTCCATAATGTTATGTTTATAATCTATTTAATGGCTTTCTGTGCAAGAACAGTAAATAGCTTAATCACTTGATCACAAGGGTACACTGATTCCACAAATCAAATATGACACAGCTTAAAAGGTGCATTTTATGAAAGATGTTTACCTTATCCTTGTTTACACAGCAAGGAACTTTGAGGAGTTAATTTCAAAACTGTAAGCTGCGTGATTCAACTTTGATGAAAAACAAATATAGAAAATCAAAACAACCTCTAACTAGTCTAAGTAGATAAACTTAATATAATTTAGAAACGTGCCATATTGTATTTTCAGCTCAATGAAATGGAAGTGGACTTAAAATTCTTAATGTCAAATCAGCTTACCAAAAAATCGAGCAAGTAGGAAATTCAAAAGTTTTTATTCAAATAACAAAAATACTCACTGTTATCAGTATAAATAAAATGATACTTTCTTTTGGATTAGCTCTTTTTTTAAGGGAGAGTGAGCAGAGAATAAAGTGAAAAATATTTTATCCAGTGTAAAAGAGTTTCAATATGTTCATTTCATACCTAACTTATTTAAATAGTAACATCAAAATGGAAACTAGATTCATAAAGTAAATTCAGACATTTGTACTGTTTCATTAGAACTTAACAAGTTTTTAGTAGCATAGGACCTTAAGGAAGGAAATGTAATCATTTTGAATTACTTGACTGATCTATGATGAGAGACTTTGGAATCAAAATAAAGCAAACAAACGTATATTGACATTTTTCACATATAAAATGAATCTATATATATTCTTTTGTTCAGTAACATATTGTTTGTGTGTATATATAAATATATACAAATATATACAATTTTTCAGCAAGTTTAATTATGACTAAAGATCAGAATGTAAAGTGAACTAGTTGTGGCACTGTAAGAAGTTTATTTGACAGAGATTAGGAGGTGGGAACGAAAATATCTCAATAGAACAGAATATGAAAAAACAGTCTCATTTTACAAAGAGAGAATTCAAGAAATGCTGTCTATAGTTGATAGAAAAGGAAATAAAAGATTATTATTCTATGTCAGATATTTGATCTGTGGAACTTAAAAGAATGATAAAAATATATAAATGAAAAGGACAGTTCAAGTGTGTAGTTAAGATAAATTTTCTTGTACTAGAGTATACATTAAACAGATAATGTTTAAACTTCATAAATTAGTAAAGAAAAGCATAATACATTATTTATAAATAAAAATTGGCCACCAAAAATTGGAAGAAAACACTTTAAAATAGTTCCTAATAAGAATGTGCTGGGGAATGGGCAAAATAGTTTTCCTTTGTATATTTTTATTTTTTTAACCATATCAATGTTTTAATAATTTTATGTTTGATAGATTCTTCTATTAAAACAATAATTACATAAGCAGTAGCTCTGATCTGAAGTTGTTACTAAGCTAGTATCTAATGTCACCATAGTTCACCAAAACTATTTAAAAAGTATAAATATATTATCTGTTCAAATTACATCCAGTTAATACATTACTGCAAAAATAGCCTGGACTTTAGCTAGTATGGAATTTATAGTCCTTAGTAATATTTCAAATTAAGTTAAATAGTTCACAGGGTACCATGGTTACATGGAAGCTTACATGCAAACTTAGTGGATTTTGTTACTAAATTGTTGAATTAAATCCCACTCTACATTCTGTAAGGAAAGTCTTTCAGTATTGAAGGAAAATATATTTTAAGTTTACTTGTAGACTATGTTTGCATTTAAAATTGAGAAAAAATGTTACACATATTTAGAAAATAGGTTTATGTATTCTAATAATTATAATCTTATAAATTTTTATTATTCAATCAGTGGAAATATTTAGTATCAGAAAAGATATTTTTAAATCAGTGAAAACAAATGAGAACCATATATTTTAAGCAATTAAAAATAGCCATATATTACTTTTGCACTATTAATGGTATAAAATCAATGGCACCCCACCCCAGTACTCTTGCCTGGAAAATCCAATGGACGGAGTAGCCTGGTGGGCTGCAGTCCATGGGGTCGTTAACAGTCGGACAGACTGAGAGACTTCACTTTCACTTTTCTCTTTCGTGCATTGGAGAAGGAAATGGCAACCCACTCCAGTATTCTTGCCTGGAGAATCCCAGGGATGGGGGAGCCTGGTGGGCTGCCGTCTTTGGGGTCACACAGAGTCGGACACAACTGAAGTGACTTAGCAGCAGCAGCATGTCAGAATTCTAGAGTGAATAGTTTTGGCAATCTAAGCATATTTAATGTATTGGCCACAGGACTGGAAAAGGTCAGTTTTCATTCCAATTCCAAAGAAAGGCAATGCAAAAGAATGCTCAAACTACCGCACAATTGCACTCATCTCACATGCTAGTAAAGTAATGCTCAAACTTCTCCAAGCCAGGCTTCAGCAATACGTGAACCGTGAACTCCCTGATGCTCAAGCTGGCTTTAGAAAAGGCAGAGGTACCAAAGATAATCACGGACTAGATGGACATGAGTCTGAGTGAACTCTGAGAAATGGTGATGAACAGGGAGGCCTGGCATGCTGTGATTCATGGGGTCGCAAAGAGTCGGACACGACTGAGTGACTGAAGTGAACTGAAGTACATTTTAGTTTTAATTAACAGCTTTAATAATGATAATATAATGTTGCAAACTCTACTTTAAGCCAAATTTTAAAATCCAAAATATGCATTATAAAAATATCTTAGGATTGAAGAATTTAAACAATACATGTGGATTACTTTGTTCTGTAGGTCATATCATATTCATACAAATATTTACATATGATGTACAAGTTATTACTTGAGTATCAGATACATTTCCTAAACTGTGCTTGTTGTAAGAAATCTTAAATGTAATCTAAATAATGCCGGTAAGTTATGCCACTGTTCAGTTGGCAATTACTCTGAGCTATAGGTTCACATGAAGTTCATATTGTGAAATTCTAAACCATGAGTTATTTTTAACCTTTTTAAGTTTTAAATTATCTCTTACAAATCTTGTTATCCTTCAACTTTCAAATACAAGCAGCTAAATTACAGAAGTAAAACAAGTGATTAGGAAATACGAGTTCTATTTTGTGAATGAAGGCAGTAGGTTAAAAGATCCTCTAAAAAATTAAAAGAGTTAAGGTACAGAAACATACTGAAAAACAAGTTGAATAGGAATAATGCGAAACAACAAAATTTGGTGGACTTCAAACTACAGAGACCATGCTTCCTCAAAAATGTCAGTCACAACATACATTTGCATCTTTATTTTATTATTTATGTTACTTTTTAAAGAACATTTCATTTAATATTAAGGATAAAAGAAGTTATTCTTTAAATGTGTTTAATGGTCTCTCTTGCCTTAAAATAATATGAGCCCAATTGGGCCCCATTACCAGATTCTTGCATTTATAATGGCATTTTTTTCCCAAAGACTTTTGTATACATCAGCTTTTAACAGAATCTGAAACCATAGCATCTTGAATCCTAAGGGGACAGAAAATTAAGTATAGAGTTGGGGAGGTAAATATGTTTTAAAAATAGTTCTATAGGGCAAATAGAAAGTGGTAATGTAGCATAATTGAGTACAGAAACTTTTCTGTGAAGTTCAACTTGAACGACATGTGAAACAGGAAAAATGAATATGTGCTATAATTTCTATAGCACATATTCTATCTGTTTATTGTAAAAAATGCTAATGTTTATTGCTATAGCATGAAGCAATAAAAATGTAATATTTATGATGCCATTCAAATTCCCCAAAGTTAAGTGACTATAAACCCACATACACACACACGTGCACACAGACACACACACACTTCATGCTAAATCTAAACATCAAACTCAGTTTGTAATGAGCAACTTTGTTGGATGCCACTGCTGCCTGCAATGCAGGAGATCTGGGTTCATTCACGGGGCAGGGAAGATCCCCTGGAGAAGGAAATGGCTGCACTCTCCAGTATTCTTGCCTAGAGATTTCCACGGACAGAGGAGCCTGACCGGCTACAGTCCATGGGGTCACAAAAAGTCAGACACAACTAGGCAACTAACACTGAAGTCTTGGACTGTGATGATTATAAAACCACTGTCGGTAGTGTGTGTGTGTGTGTGTGTGTGTGTGTGTGTGTGGGTGTGTGTGTGCTTGTATTGTCTGTGTACGTGTACATGGTTGGATGGAGGTGGTTGAGACCCACTATATGCCAAGTGCCTAAAACACTGACTAATACGTGATAGGTTCTCAAGAAATATTTGTTTAGTCAGTAAATTGTATCTGACAAATTCTTCCTATAATATTTTTGACGAATGCGTTTTTGTCTCTCCTACAAGCATACATGTAAAATAGCAGTATTAAAGAAATTGTTCAGAATTGCAATAGAAAACTGCGTCCAGTACCATACGCACCGTGGCAGAGCACCAACAGAAAAGACAGTCTCACCGGCCATCTGCACAGAAGGATCTGAAGGTGAAGGGAGTGCACTATTTATATACAAAGAGAGAGGTGAACCAAACAGGTCATGTGAATTATCTACACTGGAGAAATAGAACAGCTTTTCTATCAGTGAGCTTACCAGATCTTCTCTGTTTGTTTTGAACTAAAAGATTGAAAGAGTGCTATGTTATTCAGGTTCAAACCCTTCACTGACCTCTCGACTTTTACAAGATGCCTTAACAACTTTAGACTTTTTAGTTATTGGTTCAAAGATAAGATGTTATGGGTGTGCACAAGGTTTGTCCCCTCAGTTGCAAATAAATTGAAGCAAAACTAAATTCAATTTAATTTTCCTCTGGCACAGTGGGTGATCATTGAGACTGGCCATTTGCCGTTCAAAGAAACTGAACTATGCTGTCTTCCCTGATAAAAAATTTTCTAGCCATATGCCTTCCATATGATGTACTTGTACCATGCTTAAAACATATTTCTTCTTGTTCCTATTAAGAAAAGGATTATAGCTTGAGTATGATTTTTTTTCATGAATGCAGATGTTTATTTTCAGCACAGTTTTTCAAATAAGATTGCAACGTCTTTTAACTATCACAAAGCTAGTTTCCACAGCTTTATGTGTAGTCATTAAAAATCCTAAATCCTTTCTTATCTATATTTAATAATATTAAAATAGACAATTTATTAATTTTATCCTAAAAAACTCTGAAAAAGTAAAAATGCTTTTAGTTAATAAAACCAGTTCAATGTCTACTTTACAAAACCACATATTTCTCTATACAGAGTCCATAGTATAAAGTGTATCTCTGGATTTCTCATTGTTTTCTACTTTTGTCCCATGTAGTGGAGAACTATATATTACTTGTCACAGAACAGGCATAATAGTCATCAAAAAAAAGTGATGACTTTTTTAATACTTTTAAAACATTACTTTTAAAAAGTAAAGTATTTGAAAAGTAACGTATTACTTTTTTTAAAGTAATACTTTAAAAGTGATGATATTTTTTAAATACTAACTCAGAAACTACCAGAGAAGGCAATGGCACCCCACTCCAGTATTCTTGCCTGGAAAATCCCATGGACGGAGGAGCTTAGTAGGCTGCAGTCCATGGGGTTGTGAAGAGTCAGACATGACTGAGCGACTTCACTTTCACTTTTCACTTCCATGCATTGGAGAAGGAAACAGCACCCCACTCTAGTGTTCTTGCCTGGAGAATCCCAGGGACGGGGGAGCCTGGTGGGCTGCTGTCTCTGGGGTTGCACAGAGTCGGACACGACTGAAGCAACTTAGCAGCAGCAGTAGCAGCAGAAAGTACAGAATTTCATTTTGTTTTTTGCTGTGCCACACAGCCAACTCAGAGACCTTAGATCGGCCAGAGACCTTGCATAGCAGTTTGTATCCACTCACAACATATATATTATTAATTTAGCAAAACACTTCCTGGATTACTTTATGAATTCAGCATTCTCTCAATGTCAATGTCAGACAGAGATTACAGGAAAAGAAAACTATAGACTAAATATTCCTAATAGATATGAACGCGCAAATCTTTCATTAGTATTAGTAAGTACACTTCAGATAATAAACCTTGACAATATGGAATTTATTTCAGGAGTGCAAAATTAGTTCAGCATTTAGAAAACAACTATTGTAATTCATCCTATTAGTTTCAAAATTAATGATTATTTGCATAGATGAAGACAAATATTTGACAAAATTTAACATGTACATTATATGTGAAAAGTGAAAGTGAAGTCACTCAGTTGTGTCCAATTCTTTGTGACCCCACGGACTGCAGCCTACCAGGCTCCTCCGCCCATGGGATTTTCCAGGCCAGCGTACTGGAGTGGGTTGCTATTGCCTTCTTGATACAAATTTATAGCATCTTATAATGAAAGACAACTTCTTCAGCTTGATAAAGGTAATTTATGGGAAATATACTTACATCGTACCTACTGGTGAGAAACTGAATACTTCTCCCCTAAAATTTCAAGAAAATGATGCTCAATTTCACTGCTTCTACTTAACAATGGACTGAAGGTCCTAAGTGGTGAAATAATGTAAGGAAAACAAATAAATCATAGCGATTGAAAACAAGAGATAATACTGATTGTGTGTTTGTGTGAGAGAGAGAGAGACATAGAGAAAGGGAGTTGGGGGAGGGGAGAAACACAACATGAACACCTATATAAGAAAATTCTAAATAATCTGAGAGAGAAATCCAACTCACACTAAGTGGTTTGTGTGGTCTCAGAACAAAACAATAAAAACTCAAATGCATTCTAGATGTTAGCAATGATATTTAAAAGTAGTAAAAAAAAAAACCAATATTTTTGGTAGTGGTTTTAATAAAATAGACAGCTATAAATCTAAAAAAAAATGTGCAAAATGACTGCATGCTTAAATTATAAAACACTGGTAAGATTAATTATAGTGGATCCAAATNAGTAAAAAAAAAAAACCCAATATTTTTGGTAGTGGTTTTAATAAAATAGACAGCTATAAATCTAAAAAAAAATGTGCAAAATGACTGCATGCTTAAATTATAAAACACTGGTAAGATTAATTATAGTGGATCCAAATAAATAGATATTTACTGAGTTTATGGAGTTGAAAATTCAATGCAATTCCAATTAAAATATCAGCAGGGTTCTTGTAGACATTGATAACCAATTCAAAACTTTATATGTAAGTGTAGAGGAGCTACATTACCCAAACAACTTAAAAAATTGTAAACTAATTAAGCTAGCAGAGACTTGGCAGAAAAATAGACATCTAGATCAATAACATAGAATACAGTATCTAAGAATAAATTCATATATGCAAAATGAAGGGAAGGATGCTAGGAAAAATAAGTCTTTTGAATAAATGATGTTGGATAAATTAAACATTCTTATAAAAATAAATCTCAACTCACATGTTATATTAAAAGTCAATATAAAATTCATTTTCAGATGGGAAATAAACCTAATTGTAAAATTTAAATCTGTAAAATCATACATATTGCTTAAAATCTTAAGGAAAGTTGAAAACATTAGAGTTTGTAACAGAAATTGGACTCTCATCAGCAATGTGCTTCTTCTATAATTAACATGACTAAAGGTATTTTACTTCTGGCCTTGAGCATAAATATTAAACTTACTTAAATTGGAATAATTAATTTATATTTAAAGAAGTAGAAAGTAAATTTTTCTTCCTAGATTCAAGTAATGCAGATTAGATAGCTCTAAGAAACTTTTTATTTTTCTTACTTGCTTTGCTTTAATGACAAAACTCATGTTTGTTTAAAATTAAACAAAATAATTTAAATTAAAAATGAAATACTCTCCAATATTCTTTCACTATAGTCCTTCTGCCACTGCTTCTTAAAGGTGTTTGTTGTGGACTCACGTAAATAACAGTTTTGAACATCTAATTCTATGTCCACTTTCTACAGTTATTAGAAGTTGAATGTGTTAGGTGTACCCTGTAAAGTCAACTATGTTGAATGTAACGTGTTCAGATTCAGCTGGTATCCTAGTTAAACACACCTATACCTGTCAAACCTGGAGAAATAGTGACTTGATGAAATTAGGCATCCATCTCTCTGACCGGAATTTACACAGGCTTTCAGGCTCTCCAGATATTTCCATGCCCATTGACCACCCTTTTGTGCTTGCATCCTTTCAGTCAAGTAGGCTGTTGGCCTTGCGTGTGTGTTAGTCTTTCAATCATGTGCGACTCTTTGTGACCCCATGAACTGTAGCCTGCCAGGCTCCTCTGTCCGTGAAATTCTCCAGGCAAGAATACTGGAGTGGGTGCCCATTCCCTTCTTCAAGGGATCTTCCCGATTCAGGGATCGAATCCATATCTCCTGTCTTGCAGGAAGGTTCTTTATCATCGGAGCCACCAGATGAGCTTAATTTATTGCATGTAATCTAGAAATTTGACAGTACTTGTACATTAAAATGATAGCACTAGGAGTTAACCAGAGTTATTAGAACTCAAGATAATTGGGAAAACAGCTATTAAACAATCTGAAGTATTTGAATAAAACTGAGATAATGGTAAATTTTAATCTGGTATGTCTGGAAAAAAATCACACAGTGAAAGTCTAATGAACACCAAAACATTTTCAAAAAGTCTTTCAATATTGAAGAAATGATTTTTCTGTATGTGTAGAGATGTTGCCCACGTCTAAATTGTAATTGATCATCCAAACTTTCATTTATCTTAAACAGTTTGAAATTGACCACAGGATTTGCCAAACAATCATTATCTACAAATAATAAAATAATAGGTAATTGACTCTAAAAAATGAACTATTTTTTAATAACTTTATTCATTAGATATATGGAAACTTCATATATCTAGATATTTAATGTGCTTCTAAATTAGATGGTATACAATGCTGTTATAAGGAGAAATATTTTTTATTTATAAGATAGAGTATTGATATTTTTTCTTTAATTATAAATTGATTTTTTTTCTCACTATGAGTAACATTTCAGCAATGCTGTACCAAATAATATTTCATTTGATGTCAGAGAAATTAACATATTCCCTTTCAGATGTGTGTATATGGAAATGCCCTATTTTTCATTCAGACTTCTGAAGTATGAGTGAAAAAGGTATGGCCTCAGTCTCTCATTATGCCAGCAACGGCCATTCGGGCCATAGGCCATACTGCGGTTGTAGCTGTTCCACAGTCTTCTTGGCTTGGAGAGGACTCTGTGGTTTCCTCTGCCGAAGCCATAACCTCTCCCACTCCCTTTCTCATGCCCCACACAGCCATTTTACTCTACTGTTTCAAACTATTCGCAGTGAGAGGGGTTATCTTAAAGTTGCCAGCTCCCAGAATTCCACGTGAAGTGTGGGTGCAAGTCTTTTCTTCAGGAGCCTGAAATTTATTTCGAGATTCGAGGGTCTCCACTTCAGATTTGTGCCAGAGGACTCAGAAATACGCAGGTCCATGACGTGGGTGTCTCCCTTGGGGCATTCCTTTCAAGCCTCCCCTTTAAAGAGACAGAGTGGTGGCGGGTTGTGAGCTGTCTACTGATGCCTGATCTTCTCTTCCCTGCATATCTTATTTTTATTTTATTTTATGTAAGCTATATCTTTTGCCAGGCAAGTGTTCTTCAAATGTAAAACCATGAATTTGGCATTTTGGTCCAAAGATTTGGCATCCCTCAGGCAATGCTATATTCATCCTTCATAAACCAAAACAAGGAAATAGCACATAGTTAATATAGAAAATTGTGAGGGAAATTAATACAATTACCATCTGTTAGTACTCCACAAATTATCATACCATACAATGTTCTTTTCCTGGACATGTCTGTGGATGTTACTATTGAGACAGTTTTTAGCAGATTCCCATTCTATGTTTGGACATAAATTTGGACATGAGTGAGTAAACTCCAGGAGTTGGTGATGGACAGGGGGGCCTGGCATGATGCAGTCCATGGAATCGCAAGAGTCAGACATAACAGCCACTGAACTGAATTGGACATTTCTTGTTTTAGGTCAGCATCCTTCTTAGTGTATCCTGACTCATTATACATGACTCTTTTACTAAGTCATGAAGCTAAAATTACAACATGTCATTAGCATGAGAATGTTTTTTGAAAATGTAATGAGACTGTAAATATATACTGAAATAATATTTTCATTCTATTTAAGAAAAGCCTTAATCTAGCACTCTATAGGGTAAAGGATTTAAATCACACACGCACAGACATTTACATATATGTGGTAAAATACCAAAATATTGAACACTGTTCTTTAAATTATTTGGTCATGATTATTTTTTGTCAAGTGTTCAAATGAACCTTATGTTGTCCTTGAGTTCATTCTACAGAAAACTTTATATCTCCCAAGGGGGTCATTTCTGGATTGGCATTGAGAACTAGAGAAAAAGGGGCAGCAGGTAAAATCTCAGGGCGATAATATGTTGTTGTTGTTGTTGAATAATAATTAAATCACTAGGGATGAGATTAGCTAACAATATGAAAACTTCCTAGAAGAAGCTTGCCTAAAATGGACTTGGAAACATTCAAGGTGCCTCCCTGGATGCTATTAAGAGGTCAAATTAAAATGTATTTTAAAAAACAGTTTGACAGGTCTGTTATTAAAAAAAAACACACTTAAACTATGTAGCATGATTTTGTGATGATAAATTCAACAGTCACTAAGTTATTGATGCTATAGGGAGAACCGGTGATTTCTAGATCAAGAAGATTTTTTAGTTTTTGTATGCTTGCTATTAAACTTTTTAATTTTGTATTGCAGTCTAGCTGATTAACAATGTTGTTATAGCTTCTGGTGGGTGGCAAAGGGATTCAACCCTACACTATATTTAAACTGAATAACCAACAAGGACATACTCTGTAGCACAGGGAAGTTTGCTCAGTGTCTCCTGGCAGTCTGGACGGGAGGGGAGTTTGGAAGAGAATGGATACAGGTATATGTGCTTCCCTGGTGGCTCAGAGGTTAAAGCGTCTGCCTCCAATGCGGGAGACCTGGGTTCGATCCCTGGGTCGGGAAGATCCCCTGGAGAAGGAAATGGCAATCCACTCCAGCATTCTTGCCTGGAGAATCCCATGGACAGAGAAGCCTACTAGGTTACAGTCCACAGGGTCGCAAAGAGTCGGACACGACTGAGCAACTTCACCTTTCACCTTCATATGTAGATCAATAAGATATTTTAAACAAAGGAATTTGAATCATCATTAACTACCCCAAAAGCATGAGAAAAAGAGAAAACTAAAAGGATCTCAGAAAAATAGGATAAATGGTAAATAATTATAAGATTATAAAATCACCACATGTTTCTCTGATAAATCAAGTCAGGTAACTAGATCACCTTCATATGTAGATCAATAAGATATTTTAAACAAAGGAATTTGAATCATCATTAACTACCCCAAAAGCATGAGAAAAAGAGAAAACTAAAAGGATCTCAGAAAAATAGGATAAATGGTAAATAATTATAAGATTATAAAATCACCACATGTTTCTCTGATAAATCAAGTCAGGTAACTAGAATCAGGATAGATTTTTTGAAAATTTTTTGATGCATTCTTTACAATGAATCCTTTCGGCATGTGTTTACCATATAACTTTACTTTTCACCTCGGATTTTGGTTGGAAATTAATGAGTCAGAAACTAAGGGAAGAGAAAAACATAAGATTTAATAACTTGAGTGACATCTTTCACATTATTCCCAGACTTTATTGACACGAAACAGTTGTATTTTTGTCTTCCTCTCTGGATAACTCTATGTGAACAGCATTTAGAAGATGTAATAAATTTTTTTGGATCTACAAACTTACCATGCTAGAGAAATCAAATTTTAACATTAGGACCCAACAAAAGATCCAAAAAAAAAAACAACAGAAATTACATCTTCTAAATGCTGATCACATAGAGTTATCCAGAGAGGAAGACAAAAATAGAACTGTTTCATGTCAATAAAGTCTGGGAATAATGTGAAAGATGTCACTCAAGCTATTAAATCTTATTTTTTTTAAAGTAATGTACAGTCATTTAGTTTTATTGGTATTGTTGTTATTTAAGAGGAGCTTGTCTTACAAGAATATCTATTAATAAAAAAATTCTGCTAGCAACTGTACACATTAAGATATCTATATATTTGTATGTGTATAACATAGGTACAAATTGGTACAGAGAGACAAACGGTTGGAAAGGTAATTTTTCTTTCTTTCTAGAGTGTTTATTTAAAATTCACTTAGTAGTCAAGCCACATAAGAGACTTTGAATTGAAGAGGTTTCCTTTTGAAGGTGACAAGCTAGCTTTCACTAAAACATTAATCCTCTGGCTATTTATCAGAAATAAGAGACTGTAAGGACATTGAAGACTAGAAATATTATATTCAGAGAATAAAGAAAATCCTAGCACTTCTTGACCTTAAAGGTTTTATCACAATATACAAAGTCACTTAGAAGGTATATATTTGGAATTAAAATGGAAGCATGACCCTTTAACAGATTACAGAAACTATCATTTAATGGATTGCTCTTTAAAGGTTTTTTAAAGCGCAGGAAACTGCACACACACGTATACCTACACACACACATACACATAAAATTAAGTGCAAAGAATGACTTTAATAGCCGTGGCAAAAGAAAATATGATTTCAAAGGTTTTAGTCATGATTTCCTTTTAATATCAGTAAGCCCCCGAGACAAAATAAAGAGAATAAGCATAGCACACACAAAGGAGATGCTCTTTTGGAAAAGCTGGTCAAAAACATTAAAAATAGATGAAAGTATGGAAGTCATCAGATGCATTTCACAAATCTTGATTCCTCCCTATGTACGTGCCCAGAAATATGAGAGGTTTCAAGAGAACACACACAATGCCATATCAGGAAGTTAACATATTTATGAGAAAATATAAAAAATAAAAAATCATCCCAATGAAACAGAAGTTTCAAAATTGTTACTTTTAGACTTTTGAAAATAAAAACCATCAAATTCAACTGTATTATCTACTGTGTCTGTTAATGAGAATGCAGAAATCCAGAATAGTGCACTATGCAAGGTAACATAGGATTCAAATAGAAGTGGCTGCTATGCTGTGAAAGAGTATTGGCCCAACGATAAAGGGAACTGAATATTAATTCACCCAATTAACCTTGTTAAATAAAATACTTTTCTTACCTTTCCCCACATCTTTATTTGTAAAATTAGATTGGTTGGACTAAAAGATAACAATTAAAAAGAATAAATGAAACATATCAACATCTCAATTCTTGAGAAAAAGGTTTTTGAAACAACACACACAGTTTGATAATATTTATATACATTTAAAATACTCAACACACTGTTGTATATTGTTTCTGGGTAAATATATGAATGTAAAAGTTAAAATAATGAGTATATAGACATACATCAAACTCATGCTAGTGGTTGCTTCTGAGATAAAGATAAGAGAAACATGGAGCATGTGGTCAAGAGAAACTTCACCAATATCTGGGACTTTGTTCCTAACTATGCAATGTGTATAATGATAGCATATGCACCTCATAAGCTTGCTGTGAGTATTAGATGAGCCAATATAGTAAGGTGTCATCTATATGTTTTCTCAACAGCCAAGTATTTTCCAATAAAATGTATATTATTATGTTACCTTGAAGTGAAATTCTTCACTTGCTTAATTGATAATGAATACATGAATGACATTTATTTGAAATATGATTTTCAAATTCACTATTTTGCTCTTCCATATTCTGATATTTTAACTCTACTTGCTCAGTTTTATCACAGTTATATTAATGAAAACTAGATGAAAATATATACTCTGAAGAAGATTAGTTCAATGTTGTAATAATTAAAAATCCTAGTCTATCAGTAAATATGTGAAAATATTATTTGCATTTCCTAGTTATAATTTAGATATGTGTTTAATCAAACAAAAGCCTTTTAAGGTTAATTTTTAAGATTAAATCTAAGACTAATGAAGCAACGATATCTTGATTTCTCAACAAATGATAATATGGACTCCATAGCAATTATTTCAGAGTGGCTCACAAATTAGCATCAGTTTAAATAATATATGCACCATTTCACATAGTGAAAAAGCAATAATATTATTTTATAACTCCAAGGCATTGAATTTAATGATCACTAAACTTTTAAACAAGTCTCAAGTCTCATAGTAAAAGATCAAGTGTTTTTCCTATTATTGATTTTGAGCATTAGTAAAGCTTTTCTGGTTTTAGTCAAATTTTATATCTTAGAATAGTGGTTCTGAATCTCATAGCTTTTTGTGCAAATTTAGAAACCTAATAAATACTTAAAATCTCCTATAATTTTCATTGCCACCAAATTTACCTGTGAACTGAAAACGTGTGGTCACTGTAGGCAGAGAAAACTTACCCTTGGATCCTTAATATAGACATGTGTCTTGGTACACTGGAAGCACTAAACAAAAGCTTGTTATATTTTAATTAGTGAAGAAGTTAATTGCTTGATATATGTATGGATTTGATCTGTATCTCTGAATTGCTCTTTCCTTACATGGAGAATATAAAAGATGAGAGAGAGAAAGCATCTCTCTAAATTTAAAAAAGAGGCAAAAATAATGAGGGAATTGGACATTCAGATCCATCTTTGATCCAATTGTGCTCAACTGTTCTCTGCCTAAATTCTAAAATTTTCATTATACTCGGGAGCATATGAAACATAATGGTGACAATGAAGTGAGAGATGGCATTGTCTCAAGAGTTTGCTATCTTTAAAGTAAATAATTACTTTTTATTTAAGCTATCTCTCCATCTATTTATCTCTATAGCTGTAATTTGAATGTCTCCAATTTGGGCATTTAAACTTATCAGTTTGAAATTATTTACTTTGTGTTTTATTTGAGTTCTATTAGAAATATGTATGATGGCCTCATTTTAAAATGCTAGTTAATATGATCCACTTTTATTTTAGATATTCATGTATGTGGGAAATTAATATTTTATTGCCTATTGAATAAAAACCAAGCTATTCAAATTATGCCAAAATTCACAGTAATTAACATCATGGACCCCGCCCTGCCATCTTTTAAACAAGAAAGACACATTCTTTGACTATTTTTAGCACCATGCTTGCACTATATTCACTGTGGGCTTGGTCAGAGAGAATGTAGACTGCATTATTCCCACACATCAGCAGATTTTATGGTTATTTTCATGGCTTGATATATGTATACATAGATACATATAACTGAATCACTTTGTTGTACACCTGAAATTAACACATTTTAACTATATTTCAACTTAAACATATTTAAAAACAAAGAATATAGAAAAAGTATACACCATGCTTACCACTAATAAAAACATCTAAAGGGGATATATTAAGAGACAAGGTAGAATTTAAAGTAAGAAATATTACTGGGATGAAGAAAATTTTGTAATGATAAAGCAGTCAATTTTTGTCACCATAGTTATTCTACCAAGAGAGCTATTGTAATAATAAAACTAACAAGATAACTTCAAAATATATGAAGTTAATGATGAATAAAGCTAAAAGGAAAAATACATATGATTATAGTTAGATTTCAACACCATTTCTCTCAAAAAGTGTTAATTAACACAAAGAAACTTAAAAAGATCACTCTGAACTTATTGACAATTATAGAAAACTCAACCTAAAAATAAGTTCTCTTTAAGTACACACTGATATATGCCAATATCACACATTACTCTTGGACAAAAGCAAACGTCTACTATGGCTCAATAGATTTAAAAGAAACAAAATGCTTACAAATTGGGAAGGAATCAAGATTGTTGGGAGAAATATCAATAACCTCAGATATGCAGATGACACCACCCACCCTTATGGCAGAAAGTGAAGAGGAGCTAAAGAGTCTCTTGATGAAAGTGAAAGAGGAGAGTGAAAACTGGCGTGCTGCGATTCATGGGGTCGCAAAGAGTCGGACATGACTGAGCGACTGAACTGAACTGAAACAAAACTCTCCTAGAGGTTTCATAATCAACTATGCATAACTCTGTGGAACCTATGCCAGCAAGAAAAAAGCTACAAGAACTAATAATTGAAGACACTATATCAATATATTAATACAATAAATTATTTTCCATATATTAGCATTGAATGATTAGAAAGTAAAGTAAGTGCAATACTATCTAAATATCATCAAAGATATAAATTAAGGGGTAAATTGAATAATAAATGTATAAAAATATACAGTGAAAAGCACAAATTAAATAATTAATATGAAGATATATACCAAATCAAGATATCCAAGAATTAAAATATGAGTAAATGCCATTAATTATACTTCACTAAGGGTTATCTTTATTGAGATATAGTTTAGATACTTTATTAACTTTAGATAATTTGGCCCTTTTTCCAGTGCAACTCAGTGTTTTTATGTATGTTTAGCAAGGTTATAAAACCATCATTATTTTATAATTCATTAATGTTTTTAACACCCTGAAAAGAAATCACAATCTGTCTGTCCTTGGTTTCATTCTCCCTTCCCTCCAGCCCCTGAAATTTCACAATAAACTTCCTATCTCTAGACATCTGCCTACTCTGGACATTTCATATACATAGAATCATAGAAGAGCTGCCCTTTTTCATCTGACTACTTTTACATGCCTAATGACAATGTTCATCTATGTCTTAGCATGTATTTAATCCTTTCGTAGCTAAAAAATATCCTATTATATGGACATATTACAATTCTGTTTATCCTCACTTACCAGGTAATGGAGATTTGGCTTGCTTTTAATTTAGGATATTCTATGAATATGGCTTTGCCTATTTGAATACAAATTTTGTTATGAACATATATTTCCTATCCTCGTATGTATATGTCCAGGAAAGGAATTTCTGCTTATGATAACTATGTCTAAGATTCAATCAGTTTACTTGATTACTGTTACTGTTACTTGTTACTGTTCTGTTCGCGTTGGCTCTTCTCAGATTGGGTTTGGTAGTATGCATCCTTAGAGTAATTTTTCCATTTCATCTAGATACTTAATTTTTTGCCATGTGATTATTCCTAGTAGTCTCTTAAATTTTATTTTATTTTTGTAAAGTCTGCATTCCCTCTTGCATTTCTGAGTTTGGTAATTGAAGTCGTATGTTGTTCTTTTGTGCAATCCAGCTAACATTTTGTCAGTTTTCAAAGAGCAGAATTTTTGTTCATTTTCTCTATTGTTTTTATCATTTATTCCTGCTCTAATCTTTTAAAATTATTTAAGCTTGATTTTTGTTTATCTTGCTCTTGTTTCCTAGTTTCTTTGGTTGAAGAGTTGAGTTGCTGATTTGCTCTTTTTTCTAATTTTACTAAGGCATTTTCAGATACACAGTACCCTCTATGGGTTCGATCCCTGGGTCGGGAAGATCCCCTGGAGAAGGAAATGGCTGCTTTAGTTTCATTCCATAAATTTTGGTATGTTTTATTAATCTCAAAGCATTCTGTGATATTTTCTGTGTCATTTCTAAATTTATTTGCTTACTGTTTAATTTCCACATATTTGTAAATTTCCCAAATTACCTTCTGTTAATTCCTGATTAACAGGCTTCTGATTTGATTCCATTTTCATCAGTGGAGATATCTTGTACTATTTCATCATTTAAAATGCTTGAAATTTATTTTGTTAATGACTGCTCTGTGGATTACAATTAACATCTCAGTTTATAACAATCAGGTTAATACCAACTTAATTCCAATAATACACAAAATATTTTCTCTACATGGCTCTGCTTGCATCTTCTCCTTTGTACTATTATTATCATGAAAACTGCATCATTATACATTGTGTGCCCTAAAACGAAGAATTAAATGTCTTGCTTTAAGGAATTTTCTCTTAAATGATATAAGAGAAAAAGAGTATTATAAGCCAGAATGCATTTGTGTCTTTTTTACTTTTTATCAGTGCATCTTCATTGATTCTTTTTCTTTCTTCCTGTAGATCCAAGTTTTGTGTTCAGCAAATTGTGGTGAATTTAGCATTTGCTGCTTAGTGCTCTTTCATTTCAACCTGAAGGGCAGTGTTTGCTGAGGAAGCTCTTTGCCATGTTGGGGGCACACCTTCCGCCTCTCCAAGTCTTGCCATCTGCGTCTCAGCCCTCGCCTCCTGCATGTGGGAGCCTCAAGCTTAGCCAGGGAAAGGGTTTAGGGCTGAGGGCCTCCTCGGGCCTTTGTTGACCTGATACACCATGCAGCCCCACCTGCGTGTGGGTGGCCTTCCAGGCTCCCGGGGACATGTCAGGTTTTTCCGAAGCTTCCTGTCTCATTCTCCAGGTTTTCTTTGGAGGATTTTTACTTAGCCCATGTTTTGTTTGCTTGTTTTGCTTCTACAGCTATTCAGTGTCTCAAGGAACTAAAAAAATGAAATACTCCAGTTGTCTTAAACAGCACTCGAAGTGAAAATGCTTTTTCCTCTCACTCCTTCTTTTTCAGAACTCCTTTGTTCCTTTGTGAAACCTTCATGACTTTCAGGTCTTCTTCTTTATGACACTTCGCTGGTCAAGAGACCCCTGGTGGAAAGAAAACGGCAGTGGATGCTGTCTGTCCTGCACACGAAGCACCAGGCTTACACCTGTACTGTTGGCAACTTCACTCCTCTCCATATCTAGGACCTCAAAGAGTCCATACCAGAAATGACGATTCTGCCAGAAATGGCAAGACATTTTTGGTTTTCCCCAAATTGCATCCTACTTCATTTTCTGCAACCCTTCTTCAATTCTTATGTCCCAGTCAAGAATGGATTTTTCTCCGGAAAATTTTGAATTTTAAATGTCATTTGTATGCTCTCATTCTGAGTTAATTATTCTATAAAAGACTGACTTTAGAAAGAGGCGAATGAGAGTTCCAAAGAAATTCAAAGTAAACTTTTTATTTAGTGTTGCCAAAATTGATATATTTTCTATATGAGAGGAAAACATTCTTTCAAGCTGAAGAATTCCTAAGCTGAAGTTAGTTTTAGTGGCCAGTGTACTTACATTCTCTGCATTCCATTCTTTGCCATTACTAAGTAATGTAAATTATAGCACAAATTCTCCCTTTCTTTATAACTGAAACATGGTTTTGGTTTTATTGCATCTTCATCTTTCAAATAATCTTTGGAAATAAGACACATTATTCAACAAACACTGTAGCATTTCTCTTTTTGAAGCAGAGATATCTCAAGCACCTACTACATATTAAACACCTATCTAGATACTAGATAAACAAACAAATAGTAGTTTTTGAGAAGTAAATGTTATGCTTTGAATTTTAAAATACACATTGAGATTTCAGAATTGTGGGAATCCAAAAGGCTGGAGCAGTATGAAAAAGCAACAGAAGTAAGTAAAGAAGGAAATGAAATGAGCATTAAAGAGCTGTTGTTTAGGAGCCAGATCACGCCAGGCTCTTTTGTGACGCCATAGACAGTAGCCCATTAAGCTCCTCTGTCCATGGAATTCTTCAGGCAAGAATACTGGAGCGGGTTGCCGTTTACTTCTCCAGGGGATCTTCCTAACTCAGGAATCGAACCCAAGTCCCCTGCATTGGCAGGCAGGTTCCTCACCACCGAGCCACCAGGGAAGCCCCAAAGAATGAGTAGGATTTAAGAAGAAAGAGGGAATTTAGAAGCACAGCCAAGCCCTAGGGTCAGATCATGAAGTCAGTCAACTAAATCCCAGACTATCAAGTTCTGACAGACCCAAGGTTTCTTTCTAAAGTACACACTGAAAATGCATAACTGCCTCTCCAGCCTGGATTGGAAGCTTTGTCAACTGGAATTCTATCATCTCTCTGAAATGGATGCGAGGTTGCTCAACACAAAAGCCTTTTCTTGATCAAAGAGAAAAATAAAATCCTTTCCTCTTTCTCATAAACGTGTTCTTCTTTCCATAGCTGACTAGATGAGTTTTTCCAGGTACTTTATAAATACTTATCCCCTTCCCTCCCGCTAGGTTTCTAAAGACTCCAGAAAATATTTCATTGACTGGAGAACTTTGAGTAAAAAGATTGCTACCAAACCCCAAAAAGATTTTTAAAAGGGAAACCTCAGGCCTGCTCTGGCCCATAAGATGATAGTGGATGTGACCCAAGAAGGAGCATGAGATGCTTGCAAAGAGGCTGGTTCTTATCTTGCTCCTCCCTTTTCCAGGGGAACCTGCTCCATGGAACCTGTTGGAAGATAAGCGACATGAAAGATCTGACTTGTGCCAATCAACCTAGCAGAGACCATCTTCAATGAGTAGATTACCAGTCATGCCCCAGGTATGTGAACCCTGGCCGTATTAGCCGACCCAACTGGGAAGACTCTTCAAAGAGTAAGTTACTTCAGAAAGGCTTGAGCAATAACAGCTAAGCCTGGTGGACCTGCCAGACATCAGTGTTAATTGTTGTGTGCCTCTGGGTGGTGGGTGCTATGTCAGGCAACATTACTGTGTCAACAGATAACATATACTCAGCTCATGACCAAAAGTACAACCTTTTTACCTTCACAAAATGAAATATTGTTTAATCACTTCCTTAAGGTACCTTGCTTAAGCAAACACAAAATCTTTCTGCCTGCGTAAAGCTGAGGCTTCCTTGTGAGCCACTAACAGAAGCGTTTGTCTCACTTGTCCACAGGGATGTCTCCAGGGCTCTTGGGGTTCCCCCTGAAATTAGCAGGCAGCCGGAGGATACGGCAAGTTTTCTTCAGCAGGAATGGATTACGACTGGATTGCTGAGGCTTTGATGATATCTTTGCATGTGTTGTGATCATTTCTCCCTTTTCAAGTAGAAATAAAAGGAGAAAATAAAATTTCAGCCATTCCCCCGTCTAATTTGTAGTAATAGTAGAAGTCGCTGTACTAAATGCTAGTGTAAAATATTTCCTCTCCTTAAATCTGGCAAATTTTACTTTTTCATGATATTTGGCTGGTTCTTAAAGTCACCTGAACTTATTATATTCCTGGAAACTGTCACTAAATGAACATCATGTGTAACCACATGTAACATCACTTACGTTAGCATGATGGGTAAAGTGTAAGAACAATTGCCTGGACTTTTCCATGTCTTACAAGCTTGGAATCAGATGCCATGTGTGTCTGTGCCCAGGTGCAAGTCATGATCAGTGCTACAAATTAGTACAAAGTAAACTTCTACCAAGAGGATGGAGGTAGAGAAAGGAGAGAATTTCTTACCCTTAGGTGGAAATATCCTAAGCAGTGTGTTCATCTGATGTCTTTCCTCTTACTCTTTCCCTCTTCTAAATCTCCCTCCATCCTTCTTCATGTTTTTTTTTTTTTTCCTCCACCAGAGGCCATCCTGCCCCAAACACATCAGTGTATCTAATGCCATCATGTGTTTAAACAACAGGTAGGCCTGTAAGATTTCCTTGAACTCCCAAAGGTTACTTTTCTCTCAAGCAGGAAGACCCTATCCCCTTTTTTTCGGATCCCAGTCTCTGATAATATAAGCCATACCGACATCCTCGAGGGCCTCAGGGCAGTGAATTCCTGGTCACTGATATATTGCTGGTTTCTTCTTATCTTTGCAAATGATTATAAATAAAGTTTTCTAGAATTATAATTATCATATATTGAGTTTGCTACCTGTTTCCTGTGAGAACACTAACTGGTAAACTCTTTAATCAAATTTTTCAAAATTTTCTTTTTTCGTGAAACAGTTAAGTTCTTGAAAGAGGTGTGAATGTGTGTCTGAGATCTTGGACAGATTAACATTTACCAGGGTATTGGAAGGGCATTTGCAAGAGGAAAATAGAAAAATTATCTGTATTATTCTACCCACAGTAGAGAAAACGAACCTATGCTGTAATATACCATGGTGTCGAAGTTCCAGTGGATAACATACAGAGATGAACCATATTCTGACTGTATAATCTTGTTGGTAACCTAAGGCTCAGTTTCCTCATTTTTGAAATAAGCACTTGACTACCTGCTCCATTTAACTTCAGCAGGATTCTTGAAAGAATCAAATGAGAGCAAATAAAGATTCACAGACATAAATTTTTAAAAACTGTTTTTGTTAAATATTTTGATATACCTTATTTATCTGATTTGGGGCCCAATTAGACTAAAATGTATAAGATTTAAAAACTCATATTTGTTTGAGTCCCCTTATACGTGTATAGATTTTTTGTTATTGAAAATAAGGATGAAGTTCCAGGGATGCTACTATATCTCAGAGGAGAAATTCAATCAAGCAGAAATTTTCTAAGACTGATTTCACAGAAGATATCTAATTTCTGCAACATCATATTTTGGCAAATCCAAGTCACTTCCATGAATAGATACGTAGAAGTCATCTAAATACCGTTTAAGGTTGTTCACTGATTGTTTCGTGCTATATAATATCTGGGAGGCAGTTTGATGACCTGTCATTCACCTATTTATCCATTTCTCTAGGTTATTTGTGTAAACATAGCACCCATCATGGGACATTATGTGTGGTCTGTTATTATCCACTGCCAATAGAACCTTAATAAGTAAGTCATCTGCTACCATTCTCCTTTCTAGGAATAGTGGTGGAGTCAGTGATTCTTATCATGTCTGAAGAAATGCCACCCATCAGGGGTCACATTTACATGCTCTATTGAAAAAGAACTTTAGCTGAAAGTGTTCTAATAGTTCATATCCTGCTGTGAAACATATGTGAAGAGACATTAACCACCTACATGTGTTAGAGATGTAAAAAATACAGAAAAACTGTGCAGTTTTACAAACTGGCAAAATAATTGAAACTTAATGAGGAGGTTCTCTGGGCAGAAAATGACCTCTTGTTTCAGTGTCAGTGAGTTCCCACTTGGTATCTGGTAGCTGGAAAAATGAATGAATAAGAGCGTAAAGAGCAGCCTAAATCCCACTGAGCCCATTTTTCCTCAGAGCTGATTACCTTCTAGGTGTTCTTTTCGCCACTTAGGTATTCAAAACAGTTTTTTTGCTTGACTGATTCGGGTTTTTTTAGGTTTGTGAAAAGGCAAAAGAGAGAAACTTTCTCCAAGTGTTAAAACAAGCCTAGTGTTTAGAGATTCTCACAAATCCAGACTCAATTTTAGTGACATGGTTGCAAGGAAACCCCACAATTCTAAACCTGTTGAATTTGAACTGGAAGGCTCCTTATTGCAACCTTCAAAAACAATCTGCCTTTTTCAATAGCATTTCCTTACACTAAGAAGCTAAAGGATTTAGCTCTATATTTCTCCAGGGACAAAATCTGTCATTGGCTCTTTGAATCATGCTGTCTATTTATCCAGGGTATGTAGATTGTCTCCTGGCTCCCCAGTATCCTCCATCCTCAGAGCTATCCTCCAGCCCTGAATTTTCTGGGCATCATGTGCTAAGTCTTCTTTCTAAGAAAGTTTTTGTGAAATCTATTTACTCAACATTGTCTCCTATCTCTCATTTCAATAAAATCCCCTTTTCCAGATAAACATATCCTATCAGTTAGAACAGTAATGTAGTTACTAATGGAAGAATCTCAAGTTTATGTTATGTCCATTTGGCCAGTATGCTTTTTAAAATTATTCTTATTTTCCCACTTTCTGCTCTTATCTTTAAGATCTTCCTGATCTTGTTGATTTTAGAAGTATAGTGTATTTCTCTCTTTCAATGGGCTACCATGCCACCCCTAACCCCAAGTTTCCAGAATTAGGAAATTGTAACTGTTGGAGAAAGTGTTCAGGGTCATACTTTATTTCAAAGTAACTCAATTGGATCAATAGAAACTCTTTAACCACTACAAATGGATTGTAAAGTTGCACAGGCATTCTGGATATCAGATTGAGTGCTTTATTAATGGTGTTAAATGTACACATACTATATGAAACAGCCATTCAACTCTTAGGCATTTACTAAAGAGAAGTGAAAGCATAAAAAGTGTACAAAATTATACATGCATGTTACAGAAGCTTTATTTCAAATCAGCAAATCCTAGAAATATTAACTGTTCAGAAATAGGTGAATGGACAAATTATGGCATATCCATACAAAAGAATACAAGTCAGCTATAAAAAGAATGAACCATTGATACACAAAACAAAATAATCTCCAAAAAATGATGCTGAATAATCAGAGAGAATGGTGCCTATGTGGTCTCATATACTTACACTTTTTGAAAATGAAAGCTAGTATATATGACTGAAAAGAGGTCTTTGCTTGTCTGGGGCTGTGGCTGGGTGTGGTTGAATAAAGTGGTTGTAAAGTGAACCAGGACTTTCCTGGTGACTCAGAGGGTAAAGCGGGAGACCCAGGTTCGATTCCTAGGTGAGGAAGATCTGGAGAAGGAAATGACAACCCACTCTAGTACTCGTGCCTGGAAAATCTCGTGGACAGAGGAGCCTGGTAGCCTGCAGTCCATGGGGTTGCAAAGAGTCAGACATGACCGAGCAACTTCACTTTCACTTTCAAAATGAACCAAGAAAACTTTCATGAGAGATGTTTATATTTATTATCTTGATAAGAGTGATGGTTTCAGAGTTGAATATATAGGTCAAAACTTGGAATTTTAGGTTTTACATTGTTATTAAATATCCATCATATTTTAACAAATCTATTATACAAAGCAATACAATGAAAACAAAACGTGGGCTTCATACTGGTGGTGGTTTAGTTATTAAGTCGTGCCTGACTCTTGTAACCCCGTGGACTGTAGCCTGCCAGGGGCTTCATACTAGGAAATATTAAGTTGTTGAAAGTGTTAGTCACCCCATCATGTCTTCATTCTTTGCAACCTCATAGACTGTAACCCTACAGACTGCACCGTCCATGGGATAGGCAAGAATACTGGAAAGGGTTGCCATTCCCTTCTCCAAGGGATCTTCCTGACCCAGGGATTGAACCCTGATCTCCTGCATTGTAGGCAGATTCTTTACTGTCTCAGCCTCCAGGGAAGCCTAGAAGTTGTTGAAAGATAGAAGTTGTTTATTTCTTGAGAGCTTGACAAGTTTTTTTGTGGAAAGGTGGTAGAAGCCAGAGAAAAAGCGAAGAAACAAATATTTTCAAGTTAATAGTCACAAATGTGGATTCCACATGTACTTCTGGTCATCTATAATATAATGTCAATATGAATGTAACTAGGATAATAATTAGGTAATAATGAGTTGTTATTGCCTCATACAAAATGAAAGTGAAAGTTAGTCACACAGTCATGCCTGACTCTTTGTGACCCCATGGACTGTAGCCCACCAGGCTCCTCTGTCCATGGAATTCTCCAGGCAAGAGTAATGGAGTGGGTTGCCATTTCCTTTTCCAGGGGATCTTCCTGACCCAGGGATCAAACCTGGGTCTCCTGAACTGCAGGCAGATTCTTTACCATCTGAACTACTAGGGAAGCACAAAGCTTATCTTCATAATTTTTTTGAGGAGAGGCTGTTCCTTCCTCAGGAGAGGAACTGAAAATGTAATCTGGTTTAAGATATCACTCAAGAAAATTTAGTGGGATTGAGGTAGGGAGAGTGAGAGCTGTGATTAGATTTTCTTACTATATCATAACCCTACCGTTTCAAATCTTGGAAATATTATTTATCCAAATCAGGAAAGCCCCCTTACTGGACTAGGTGAACAATATGTCTGGAAATTGTAGACACTCAACTTATCAGGATCTACCCTGATGGTTCAGATGGTAAAGAGTCCCCTGCATTTCAGGGGACCTGGGTTTGATCCCTGGGTTGACAAGATCCCCCTGGAGAAGGGAATGGTGACCCTTTCAAGTATTCTTGCCTGGATAATCCCATGGACAGAAGAGCCTGGCGGTCTTAAGACCATGGGGTCACAAAGAGTCAGACATGACTGAGTGACTGACACACATCTTTTCATAAGCCGTCTCTATGAATGAGCAATGCCAGCTGGCATTCAGAGCCAATTGCACACTTAAGCCTTTCAACCTTTAGGCCAATACTAGCTAAGTAAGCGGTGATTGTTTATTTTAGTAAGAGTTTAAAGTGAAAGTGAACCCCATGGTAGACTTCTCTTTTAGGAGTCTTGAAATTTCCTTTTAATTTCAATTAAAATAATTCTTTAACTCAACGTAAAAAGAGCAACCTTAATTTAGGACTGTAGTAAAGTCAGCCATGTAGTAATACCTTTTGTTAAACAAACTGCCTCAGAGGAAATTAAGGACAAAGAGATTTCTTCCAGGAAACATTTGAGTATCAAGTAGAGTAGATATTATTTCAGTTCAGTTCAGTTCAGTCACTCAGTCGTATCCAACTCTTTGCGATCCCATGAATCGCAGCATGCCAGGCCTCTCTGTTCATCACCGTCTCCCGGAGTTCACTCAGACTCACGTCCATCGAGTCCGTGATGCCATCCAGCCATCTCATCCTCGGTTGTCCCCTTCTCCTCCTGCCCCCAATCCCTCCCAGCATCAGAGTCTTTTCCAATGAGTCAACTCTTCGCATGAGGTGGCCAAAGTACTGGAGTTTCAGCTTTAGCATCATTCCTTCCAAAGAAATCCCAGGGTTGATCTCCTTCCGAATGGACTGATTGGATCTCCTTGCAGTCCAAGGGACTCTCAAGAGTCTTCTCCAACACCACAGTTCAAAAGCATCAATTCTTTGGTGCTCAGCCTTCTTCACAGTCCAACTCTCACATCCATACATGACCACAGGAAAAACCATAGCCTTGACTAGACAGACCTTAGTCGGCAAAGTAATGTCTCTGCTTTTGAATATACTATCTAGGTTGGTCATAACTTTTCTTCCAAGGAGTAAGCATCTTTTAATTTCATGGCTGTAGTCACCATCTGCAGTTTACTCTGTATAAAATAGAGTTATTAAACAAAAGATATAAAACAGTGCTCTTAAACTTCAAAATTTAAGAACAAGCAAATCTACAGCTGTAATGTAGCTTTCTGTATCTAACCAGGAATGTTTCTGGTGGTCTTTTATGATGTTATTGACTTGAACTGTGGACTGAACTACTTAGCTGTGATTTCTGAGAAGTTACTGGTTAAAATTTAAAGGAATTACCACAACTTAATGTACTACCATATTTATTTATAAAATCCAGAGCACAAATCAGATTATCTGAAAAATAACTATATTTAGAGAAATAAGATAGAGCATAGGTATTTAAAAAGCTAATTACTATATACTTAGAATATTTATAATAACCATAGATAGCATTTGAAAGGGACTTAATCTTATATTTCTATAGTTATTGCTCAAACAATGGAATACATCTTTATTGTCAACTATTTCCAAGGATTTTAGCTCCAAAACTACACAAATGAAACAATACCAAACTAGTTGAAATCTCTAAAGTTTCAAGATGAAGAAAAAAGTTCCCAAGAATTGATTTGGTCAATGTCACAGGGATATCAGATGTTTAGACTGTTTGTAACTCCTAGATCACGCCTGTTTTCAACACTCCAAATATTTTATTTGTTAGCACATGTGATCAAATGGTAGTTTGTGCCCTATCAAAACTTAAATTGAAGCTTGCTCTATTTCTCTCATTAGTCTTCAGCAGTTCCTTGACCTGTGAGGCCATAGTGCTTGGGAAAATAGAAGTTTCAGGATTTCTGTAAACTCAAAATTTCAAACTTATGGTGTCTAATGGCTTGAACACTGTTTCATGTACATTCCTACTTCCTCAGTCCTCCTCTCCTTACTCACAGCTGATGACCTTACTTTCTACTTTCCTGAGAAAATTAAAGTGATAGAGGAGAACCCCATCCATTGCTACCCCTCTGCTGGCACCTGAAGCCACATCCTCCCATGCATGATAATGTCCAGAGACAGCACTTACAGCTGTGTTGAGTCCTTGACATTTGTGACAACTCAGAGTGGTCTCTACTCAATTGTATACTCTCCACATATCATTTTTTTTCTATACTTAATCATGTTTACCCAGTGCAGTACGCCAATGACAAAACATTTTGTTGATCCCACTTCCCCTGCCAGTTGTTGCCTTATTTCTTTGCTATACTTTGCAATATGTTTCTTCAGATAAAAAAAATCAGCAACAACAAAGATAGTGGAATATAGTTGCTTTACAATGTTGTGTTTGTTTCCACTGTATAGCAAAATGAATCAGCTATGTGTATACAAATATCCACTTGTTTTGAATTTCTTTCTCATTTAGGACAACAAAGAACATCAGAGTTCCCTGTGCTATATAGTAGGTTCTAGTTAGCTATGTATTTCATACATATAAATAATATTGTATATATCAATCCCAATCTCCCAATTCATCCCACCCTCCTTCCCCCATTGGTATCCATACATCTGTTCTCTACACCTGTGTCTCTATTTCTGCTTTGTAAATAAGTCCATCTGTACAATTTTTCTAGATTCCACATATATCTATTAACATAAGATGTTTGTTTCTGTCATTCTGACGCACTTCATTCTGTATGACACTCTCCAGGTCCATCCAATCTCTGCAAATGACACAATTTTGTGTTTTGATAACTGTAGCTTTGTAGTATGTTCTAAAGTCTGGGAACCTGATTCCTCTAGCTCCATGTTTCTTTCTCATGTTTGCTTTGGCTATTTGGGGTCTTTTGTGCTTCCATACTAATATACCATGTTTTAAGATTGGAAAAGTCAACATTGTGAAAACGATACTACACAAAACAATCTACAGATTCAGGGCAATCCCTATTAAATTGCCAATTATATTTTTCACAGAATTAAAGAATTGTACAAAAATGTTTACAATTTGTATGGAAATTTGTATAAGTCCTCAGAGTTTTTTATGCCAGCATTTTCAATTCTTTTCCATCTTCTCTTAACAACAAATTTATTTCCCTGCCAAAGAATCTTCTGTCTAAAACATGACTCTCCATATGACCAGCCACGGCATCACTGACGAACCCTCTGGCTGTTATACAATTTTAATCTTTCAGAAACCACCAGCAGGTTTTTATACAGTTGACTACTTACCTCTCCTTAATACATATATCAGTCAGAATTAGCTGGGCTATGAAACAGTAAATAATCAAACTCCAATCTCACTGTGTTTGGGGAAGGCAATGGCACCCCACCCCAGTACTCTTGCCTGGAAAATCCAATGGACGGAGTAGCCTGGTGGGCTGCAGTCCATGGGGTCGCTAACAGTCGGACAGACTGAGCGGCTTCACTTTCACTTTTCTCTTTCATGCATTGGAGAAGGAAATGGCAACCCACTCCAGTATTCTTGCCAGGAGAATCCCAGGGATGGGGGAGCCTGGTGGGCTGCTGTCTATGGGGTCACACAGAGTCGGACACGACTGAAGTGACTTAGCAGCAGTAGCAGCAGCAACCTCACTGTGTTAAAAAATCACCCATGTCTGTCCTTTATTTGATGCATTTATCCCAGGCATTTGGAGTCTCCTCTTTGCTTGGCCTTCACTTAGGAACCAACACTGATGGAACAACCACTATTTGGAAAAGGGAGCCATAAATTCTAGAGTTACAAAATGACACATGCCACCATTCACTGCCTTGATCTCCCGGACCCCAGCCCCCTTTTCCCATACCCATTATCCAAGCTGTCAACAAAATCTGTATATTTTCTACAAAATATACCAGTATCTGGTCACTTCTGTCTATCTTTACTGCTAACATCCAAGTCAACATCATCTTGTTCTCAAATTATGTTAATAACAAATGCTGTACGATTTCATTGCAAAAGGTATAGAATAGTCAAATTCATATAGAATTGTGATTTCCAGGGACTGGGGTGGATAGAGAGAGTGGGGTGTTATTGCTTTAGGGGCATAATTTCAGTTTGGGAAGATAAGAGAAAGATGGTGGCACAACAATGTGATTTAAGTATGCTTAACATGGTAACATTTATAAGTAATATCATGTCACTCTACTGCACTCTTTTCTGAAGACTTCCAATTTCACTTAGTGAAATATACCAGTGTTTACCTTGGCCTGCATTGCCATGCAATAACCTCTGCAATTCCCTTACCATCTCCTATTTACTTACCTTGTTCTAGCTATACTGGCCTCTCTATAAAACCATCATCTTATGCTTTTGGCTGTGTGTGTGCATGTGCGTGTGCACACACGTGCGCTCAGTTTCTCAGTCATGTAGAACTCTTTGCAACATCAAGGGCTGTAGCCCGCCAGGCTCTTCTGTCCATAAGATTTCTCAGACGAGAACACTGGAGTGGGTTATCATTTCCTCCTCCAGGGGATTGTCTCGATCCATGGATCAAACCCAAGTTTCCTGTATTGGCAAGTGGATTCTTTATCACTGAGCCACTTGGGAAGCCCAGTCTTTGCTCTAGCCGTGACTAATTTTCTCTCCAAATGTAATCTTGGGTAAATTTTATCTTCTCACAAAGTTACCTTTATCACACTATGAAATGTTATAACATCCGGACTTCAACTCACCATTAACCTACTATACATTTTGTGTAGGACTTAACATTTTCTAAAATATTATGTAATTTGATTAGTTAATATGTTTATTATTCAGTGCCTCCACTTGTTAAAATGTAGTTTCCCCAGGGAAAAGTCCTTGCTGTTTAGCTTGTTGTTATATGAGAAGTGCAATGGACATATCAGACTTATAGAAGGTGTTTGTTGAATGATAAAAATATAAAAGGATTTTACTGCCCCAAAGTCATATTTGATCTATGGGGCTTTTAATCTTAATAGTCTTTAAAAATATATTTTCTCTCTTTTGCTAAGCATTTTTTATATTCCTAGGTAATTCTGTAGACCACAGCTATGTCTAGTTTCTTCCAGGCCCTCATATTCACACCAAGTAGTTGATAATTATTTGAGTTAGACTTTGCTTTTATTGTTTAATTGATTGCTTTTTATAAGTGTATCTGTACGAACAAGAGCAGTGATCAAAAAAGGAGTTAGCTTTTGCAACAGTTTNTTCTTCCAGGCCCTCATATTCACACCAAGTAGTTGATAATTATTTGAGTTAGACTTTGCTTTTATTGTTTAATTGATTGCTTTTTATAAGTGTATCTGTACGAACAAGAGCAGTGATCAAAAAAGGAGTTAGCTTTTGCAACAGTTTCTTTTTCCTTTTATGCTGTTATTAATTCTGGTAGTTATAACTTATTTTACAGACAACTATTCTTTACTTGTGGGCATTTAACATTAATAGCAGAAATGGTATATGATTATCATTTGAAGTTTTATTCTTCAATTTATTCCAATTAGATGAGTCATCAATATTTGGTAATAACACCATACACAAATTTTTATATGTTTGAAGTTTGTATGTGAATATCATGGGCATTTAAAGTTAAAACAGAGAATTAATTATTGGAAACAGCAATAATGGTTTTCCATTTAAGACTCTCCAATTGTTTAGAAATATAGACATTATGATTCAAAAATAGCATATAAATTATCCTTTATGATTTAACACTTAAGACATTCTATAAGAAAACTCACTGCTCCACCAATTTAGGTAAATATGACAAGAAGTCTGCCTTGGATTCAGTGCCAAATTATTGTTGTTATAAAGCAACAACAACAAATAAATGTATGCCTGTATATCAAGCATCAACATTAATTAAAGAGTATTTGTTGAATGTTTTCAGTGTGTCCACCTCTGTAGACAAAACTATATACAGAATACTCATTTTATTCTGTTGTGTATTTTTTTGAACTATGTCATCAAAGGAACCCCCCAAATCCACTTGAATGCCTTCTAAAATTTATATATGGACAGACCTTTACACAATAAAGTCTGAGTAAATGTTGAAGATTTGGCCTTGCAATTATGTTTGCACTTTGCAAAAATGGGCTTTGAGCAGGGGTTTACCCATTTAACTTCCCAGTCCCTGCTCCATACGTGGGCAAGCGTTGGCTCCCCTGCCTGCTGTTGCAATCACTGCCTTTGAGCAACCCCGGGAGTAATTACTTGCAGCCCCTACATTTGTACCAGCAATCAGTTTAGATTCCACAGGAAAAAAAAAATCTTATCTGAATCACACCGTTTAATGATACTGTGCTTTAGCTTGAAAAATAATGTATTCAATTATATTTGAAAGCCCTGGCTATTTTAAAACACGCAAACATACACATGGTCCAATTCTCCAAATTCCTTTCTTTCCATCATCCTTTTCCAAAAACAGGGCCTCCAATTTGAATGGGGAACAAGTTTGGCAATGGTTTTCTCCCCCATCCTAATGATTCCAAGGCAAAGTCTCACACTTTTGAGTATCAAACTCAAGGCTTATATTTTTTGTTTAATTGATTGTTTACACAATGGTGTAAATGCTAACAAATGTTTAACAAAGACTTCAAAAAATATATGCATGCAATTGTGTAGCCAATTTTATTGGGGCTTTTATAATAGAAGTGTAGCACATAAATAATTATTGTGTATATTCTTGTCAATTCTGTTTAGCCAATTAATTCTCACAGAAGCTCTCGCTGACATTTTTCAAATTTTGTAAGTATATGAAGCATAAGATTATACTAACTAATACATGTGATTCTAATATGTAATGGTTGATATTTTGTTTACATTGATGTCTAAGAAAATGACACAGTTGTATTGTGGAACTTCACTTGTTCTTCAATGAGTGAAACATTTTTGCTGAGTCAGAGAGTCATTTTTGAGTACCAGTACTCTTCCCTGGAAAATCCCATGGACGGAGGAGCCTGGTGGGCTGCAGTCCATGGGGTCGCTAACAGTCCGACAGACTGAGCGACTTCACTTTCACTTTTCACTTTCATGCATTGGAGAAGGAAATGGCAGCCCACTCCAAGCTGCCGTCTATGGGGTCACACAGAGTCAGACACGACTGAAGTGACTTAGCAGCAGCAGCAGCATATGTTTATGAAAAAAGATGTGTGTCTTTCTAAACTACTGATTTTCTGACTCAACTATCATTACCCTAGACTTCAATTTGCTAATATATTTTCTTGTTTCTAATGTAAGAAGACCTAGTTATTAATACAGTTACCAATTCTTAATAATAGAGTTATAGTTATATGAACATTTTATCATAAAGATTGGAATCTCCTTACAGTTTAAGCTTAAATCATCTTTGCTTAAAATGTGAAGAAAGTAGCAAACAATTTACTCTTAGTTAAATTAATTTACTGTTTGACCAAATCAGACTGTTCTAGATCTGATCATTTGAAATGTGCTCATTAATTGTGAACCTCAACAGCTAATGTTATAAGTTTTAGTTAAAGAGTTTACAGCACTGGTTTTGTGATTATAGTTTAGTGTCCCTGAAACTTTAACAATTACAATTTGTTTTGATTTTAAAGGAAATGTTGGGTGAACTCTTCACTCCTGTAGAAACACCTGAAGCACCAAACAGGGGATTCTTTAAAGGCTTGTTTGGAGGTGGTGCACAATCTCTTGATAGAGAAGAACTATGTAAGTTGATTTATTTTAATTTGGATAATATATCTATAAAACAAACATTCAAGCCATGTAAATTTTTCTTACATGTATAAACTTATGTTCACCTTTTTTCTCTCTGTCATGACAATTGATGGATCCATCTTTTAGCAAAATGCATAAAATTGTTTTCTGCCATATTCTAACTCAAATCAGGGGAATAGTTTACTCAGCAAATCAAAATCAGCATGGCTTCAGGCTAAAAAGGAATAAGCTTTAAGTGAGTAATTTGAAAATATTTTCTAACTTTCATTAAATATGATCTTTATTATTTTAATTCTATAATGGACTTTAGTTGATAACCTTAACTTCGAAAAAGTTTTTATGTTAACATTTATTTTATCTTAAAAACTTCCAGAACTACTCTCATTGCACTTAGAAGATTATTTAAAATGTAAAATCTAGTTCATGTACTATCTTCCATAGAATTGGCACAAATTGGAAATTGGTCCTTGAATGAACTAGTAAATTGATGAATGTTTCACCTTTGTTTCAAATAGGAGCTATTAGCTATTCTTGAATTTTTATTTTCTTTTATTCTTTGTATTTTACTAGAATATTCTAAAATTTTCCTTTTCTGTTCAGTTTACTAGAAAAACTCTAAGAATAAATATTAGCAAGAAAGAGTGTAGTAGTTTCATTTTAAAAATTTATCCTAATGATTGGTCAGTCATCTGGGTAATGAGGATTGGTCAGTTTTAATTCATTTTAAAAATGAAGACTGCTCTTCAAGTCATGGAGGACTGATTATTTAGAATAACATTCTTACCAAAATTAATTGATCAAGCTGTACAAAATTCAATTTTTATAAACATCAATAAGCTAATGATATAATGAAGACAATATACATGGGGAAAGGTGGTAAGCATTGCAACCTGAGGCCACTTTTGCCCTAGAGTACTTTGCTACAGCAAGCTGCAGTTCTGAACTGTGTTAAGACCAGCCAGGTAGGCTCCTAGAATTGGCTAAGGTGGCAACCCTGATAAATAACGCTTCCTCTTTGAAAGGACCCCAAGGACCAAGGGCCATAGCTTAAGAGTAAAACTGATGTGAGCATATACACAAATAAATATTTAATGAAGCCCTTATCAACTCGCTGCCCCAAACTTTGTAACTTATTCTAAATTTTATTTGGGAATTCAAAAGGTCTCACCTTTTCTGTTTAACACTGTACTAGAGTCTTTAACCAGGGCATTTAGGCAAAAAGAGAGTATAGTTGGCATGCAGTTGAAATGGAAGGAATGAAACTGTCTCTCTTTGCAGATGATAGCCCTGCCTACAGAAAATCTTAAGGAAACCACACACACAGTGGTTCTAACTACTGGTGGTTAGGACTCAGCGCTTTCACTGCCATGGCCTTGGGCTCTCAATCCCTGGTTGGGGAACTAAGATCCTGCAAGCTGCACTGTGCGGCCAAAATAAATTTTTAAATAAAAAATAAAATACATTCTAGGCAATAAACAAGTTCAGCAAGATTTTAGGATACAAGGTCCATATAAGAGTCAATGGCACTTCTATACACTAGCAATAGACAAACCAAAAATTAAATTAAGAAAGGAGTTTTATTTATCAAAAAGATGAAATACTAGAACATACACTAAAAAATATGCTAAAAAATCCAAACATCATTTAAAGAATTAAGACATAAATAAATGGATTAATATCTACGTTCATGAATTGGAAAATTTAATATTGCTGAGACGGCAGTACTCCCCATATTGATTTATATATTCAGCACAATCCCTGTCAAAGTCCAAGCTGGTTTTTTGAAGAAAGAAATAAGCTGTTTCTAAGATTCATATGGAAATGGAAAGGATTCAAAATAACCACACACATACACACACACAAAAAAAACTTTTTCAAAGAAAAAAGATCTGAGTTACGGTTTGATTTCCAGTGTTGTTACAAATCGGGAATCAATCAAGATAGTGTGGTACAGGCATTAGGATGGATACATAGACCAATGGAAAAGAATTGAGAGTCCAGAAATAAGCCCATACATGTACGGTCAGTTGATTTTCTATGTGGATGCCAAGAAACTCCAATGCTGAAAGAGTGGTCTTTTAACAGATGGTGTTGGGACAGTGGATATCCACATGCAAGAGAATCCGACTCACACCATACACAAAAATTAATAACCCAAAATGGATCAAAGGCCTCAATGTAAGAGATAAAACTATAAAACTCTTAGAAGAAAACTTAAGTATAAATCTTTGCGACCTTAGATTACACAGTGGTTTCTCAGATATGACACCTAAATCAAAACCAACCAAAGAAAACGATAACTTGTGTTCTAAAATTAGAAGTCAGAAAACATAATGATAATCTATTGAGTCTAATAGCCAGAGTGTTAAAAAAAATTCTTAAAATTTTTTTATTCTTACTCAACAATAAAAAGCCAAATAGTACAATTTTAAATGGGCAAAGGGTTTGATTAGACTTTTCTCCAAAGAAAACATACAAATTGCCAGTAAACACATGCGAAGATGCTCAGTATCATGTGTCATTAGAGAAATGCAAGTCAAAACCACAATGAAATACCACTTCACATTTACTAGGATGGTTGTATTCAGAAAGATGATCTTCTCAAGAATATGGAGAAATTGGAACCCTTACAAGTTGCTGGTGGAAATATAAAATAATGTAACCTCTTTGGAAAACTCCAGCAATTTCTCAAGAAGTTAAACATGAAGTTACGTGACACAACAATTCCATTACTAAGTGTACACCCAAGAGAATTGAAAACGTGTTCACACAAAAACTTGTGCAGATGTTCATAGCAGCATTATTCATAACAGCCAAAAAGTGGCAACAACTCAAATGCTCATCAACTGATGAATATATAAAAATAATGTTATATATCCATATCCATACAATAGAATATTACTCGGTTATTAAAAAGGATGAAGTACTGCCACATGCTACCATATGATTGAATCTTGACATTAAGTGAAAGAAGCCAGAGACAAAGGCCACACAGTGTGAGTCAATTGTATGAAATGTTCAGAATAGGAAAATTTATGGAGACAGGAGATTATTGATTGCCAAGGACTGAGATGAGGGGGAAATGGAAAGTGACTGCTAGTAATCATGCAGTTGTTTGGGTGTTTTGTTTTTGAGTAATGAAAATGCTTGAGAATTAGTAGTTGAACAACCTTCTGAATAAAGTTCAAGTTACTGAATTGTTTAGGAGCAAATTTTATGGTATGAATTACATTTCTAAAGAAAGAAATGTATCCTAAAGTAAGAAGGAATCTGACATCAGTTTTTAACAGAATCTTGAAGACTTGCAGTCATGAGGTTCTTAGGTCATGAGGGTCTAGGTTGCAGAGGGAAAGGAAGCAATAAATTCCTGAGATCTGTTGAAGACAAACGTAATCTATTTGGTAAGCAACAAGATAAATGGATAGAAAGAAAGGAATGTGGTTATGTACACCTTTTGGAGACTGAAAAGAAATACTGAATAAATTCTACATTTTTCTTCTAAGCTGAAGCATAGTATTTCAAGTGTGAGGAAAGTACAGAGTGAATAAAACAAATACGTATATTTAAATCTGTGTCTTTGAATTTAAATATATTTAATTTATCTTTAATTTTTGGACACTTAAGAGTGATTTTTTTACTGTTATTAAAATGGTATCAGTATACTCATCATCCATTCCAACAAATAATTGTCACTTTTTTTGCTCAAGTTCTATATGAACTAGAATGAAATATTTATTAATATATGTTGTATTTCTATATACTTGAAAAGTATCTAAAAGTTCATTGTTAAAACAGTCATAGTAAAATACATAATAATTACAAAGTAAAATATAAAAATACTTCAATTATATTGTCAGTCAAGTGTGTTTTAATGCTATCAGAAGACAGAATTTTATATTAATTAAAATTTTCATTTTCTGGGTTACTCTTTCATGTATCAAATCATTCAGTTGGAGAATCGTCCTCAGGAAAGGCTTCAAGGAGTCTTGCTCAGCACATCCCTGGCCCTGGTGGCATTGAAGGCGTGAAAGGAGCGGCATCTGGAGTTGTTGGTGAACTTGCACGAGCGAGGCTGGCACTGGACGAGAGAGGGCAGAAACTTAGCGACCTGGAAGAAAGAACTGCAGCTATGTTATCCAGTGCAGATTCATTCTCTAAACATGCGCATGAGGTATGTCTGTCAAACAGATACCTAAGCCAAAAAGCCTAGATAAAGCAAGTATGAAAATTATTGTATTTTTATATCTGTTGTATTTTGACACATAAATTTTCTTCTCGTATCCTCAGTATGGTTGCAGATTCCTAAATTTTGCCACTAGAGGGAACCATTACAAGACTCTCAGTAGCCTTTGATCTCTTAACTGAAGTTTATGAATTTTGAAGGAACCTGCTTCCCTCTTCAGGCTTTTTTTTTAAAACAAAACCAGTGGCTTTGCAGTAGTTACTTAGGGGATACAATAAAAACAAAGTTAATTTTCCTAAATTCCTCAGATTCTACTACTAACTTCTCCTAGAAAAGAAAATAATTTATCTCTTGATTCTTTAGGTAGATTTAATCCAGTGAAACAATACTAAGTGTGTCTGTAGACCAGTTCATGCAGAGGAGTAACGTGCATTTTTGCAGTGAATTCATCTTGATGAACGAGGAAGCTCTGGTGGAGGCTAGAAACAGAGACTGTGAAGTAAGGGAGCCCTAATTGGCCCTCTTACAAATACGCTTTGTTAGCCAGAATAACACCCTTGAAAAACTGAATTTAAAGTCTGTTAGGTGGAATGGCGGAGAACGCCCTGGCACCCCACTCCAGTACTCTTGCCTGGAAAATCCCATGGGCATAGGAGCCTGGTGGGCTGCAGTCCATGGAGTCTCGAAGAGTCGGACACGACTGAGCGACTTCACTTTCACTTTACACTTTCATGCGTTGGAGAAGGAAATGGCAACCCACCCCAGTGTTCTCACCTGGAGAATCCCGGGGACGGGGGAGCCTGGTGGGCTGCCGTCTCTGGGGTCACACAGAGTCAGCCACAACTGAGCGACTTAGCAGCAGCAGCAGCAGCAGCAGGTGGAATGGGGGACGTGTTTCTCATTTGACAGCTCTGCCACTCCCTGACACGTTATACTGGGCTACTTCTCACATTTAGCTACTAGCCTAGCCCTCAAAGACATTTTGCTTTTATTACCTGAAGACACCATATTAAGGTTGTTTTTACATTTGAGTACCCAGTCTGTCAGTAATAGCTCTTCTTTAAATTTTAGGTCAAAAGCCATCTCTTCCTTGCTCAATAATGTTGACAGCTGGCATGTATGAAAGAGGTAACTTGGCCTAAGAGAGATTTTTCCAGGTTTTCAAAGAGATTTTTGTGAGTCCTTGTATGAGGCCCACACACCTCAGATAAAGGCTGCTGCTGCTGCTGCTGCTAAGTTGCTTCAGTTGTGTCCAACTCTGTGCGACCCCACAGACGGCAGCCCATTGGGCTCCGCCATCCCTGGGATTCTCCAGGCCAGAATGCTGGACTGGGTTGCCATTTCCTTCTCCAGTGCATGAAAGTGAAAAGTGAAAGTGAAGTCGCTCAGTCGTGTCTGACTCAGCGACCCCATGGACTGCAGCCTACCAGGCTCCTCCATCCATGGGAGTTTTCAGGCAAGAGTACTGGAGCGGGATGCCATTGCCTTCTCCGCAGATAAAGGCTAGTGCCTTCAAATCTAAGTCAAGACTTATGTTCACATAACAATGAACCTGACTGTGATCTCTACGGCATGTAACATTTCAGCCAGCCTCAGAATGTATCTATGGTCTAAATATTTAGCCAAGAGCTCAATCCCTAGTGTTAGCTTTTCCCTTCTACCAAATGTTCCTCAGCCATATTTGAAAGTATAAAAAAGACAGTACATTGAGTTGGTTAAATCATGGGTTTTTGGATTAAACCACATGGGTTCAAATCCCAGTTTCACCACTGTGTTATCTTGGGTAACCTCTTTAAGCCTTAGTTTCTTCATTTGTAAAACAGGGAGACTAACAATGCCCAGCACATAGAGTTGTTGTGAGGATCAAGTGAATCCACGCAGGGAAACTGCATGGCTCAGAGTCAGCTACTCAGCAAACTGTAGATGGCAGCAGTACTTGTCTCAGCCTTTCCTTCCCCAGGTTTTGTAAGCTTTATTTTTAATTCAGTTAAGAGAACTGAAAGTTACTTATTTTTTAAGTTATTAGCTCGTGTCACCAAAGAATGTACTGAGCTAAAACTTACTTATGTCGTGTCTTTTAAGGAATGTGAGGACCTTCTCTGCTCGTTCTTCATAGGTATAGTCTTTTTTTTCCTTGAAACAGAACAGTTCTTATTTCTTGTGTTCAGTATGAATACTGAATATTAAAAACTGGAGAATGCTTCGGAATAATGTTTTAGAAAACTATAGAGACCAGTTTATAAATGTTGTTATTCTGTTTTCTTCTTAAACATTTTTTAAACATGTTTTTCCCTTATTTTCTCCCCTTTAGATGATGTTGAAATACAAAGATAAGAAGTGGTACCAGTTCTGATAAGCAGAAGCCCAGCTACAGTTCACCATCGGCCAGAAGGAGAAAGAATTTTCCTTTTTACGTTATTGATTTCACTTTAGGAAAGTTAACAAGAAAGGGACGTGTGTCGCTGGATGCTGCCCTTTCCTAGCACAGTCACGCCCTGTCTTACCTCAGCCGTGTGGCTTTAACTGAGGTGTGCTCGCACACACTCAACGAGGAGGAGGTGGCGCGGTCCGCTGTGCGCTCACAGTCTGGGAACTGGGATGGTGGTCACGCGTGACAAGCGAAGAAACAGGGGTCTGAGGAGACGTGCAGGGACTTCCTGGTCATTCCTGGATTAAACGTTCATATGCCAGCAGACTCCGTGCTCTCCTGTTTGCCGTCAGTGTTTGACCTCTTTGAGGGAGAGGCAGTAAGTCAGAAGTCTCGAAGCCGAAAGAGCTCTGTTTGTGTCATTGACTGAAGTAGAAACTGCTGTCTTGGACTTTCCCTCCCTTCAACTGACTGGTCATCAGTATCATTAGTGAAAAAAAAACAACAAACCGTTTGTTACCATATCTTTAGACAGATAAGCTGAATGGTGGGCTTTAAATAATAAAAACATACACATAGTTGACTTGTGTATGGCTACTCTTGGATTCTTGTTATTGTATACTTGTGTTTAGTCCATATTTTGTCAAAAGCAAAACAAGGCGATACATCACTTTTCATTGAAAAGAAAAGTGTAGAGCATGACTGACCTGCTCATCATTCTGGGAGTTTCCGTGTAGTGATGTGCGATGTGGAAAGTGAGAGAAACCTCCATTGTGCCGAGGAGAATGCTTCAGTGTCTCTTGCCCTCGTGCTCCTTAATTCAGCTAAAGGTGGATTTGACCAAAATACTTACTGGTTAAATTTGTGGAGATGTTGAAATCGGCTAAGTTTTTAATTTTGCTTGAATTTTTATAAAATGTTTAACCCAATGTACCTTTGCATTGTTTGATTAAAATTGCTTTAAAAAAATGTTTCATTATTTCAGTGAAATGTTTAGCTCCCTTTAAAAAAAAAAAAACGCCCATTCTTTGCTAACAGTTCCAGTACACTCAGGTGATGAGGCAATTAACTCTTAGCGCACATGCCGTCGCATGGAAAAACTCAAAAGCATCCATTGTCAATAATTATCTAAGAGTCTAGTCTGACCTACAAAGTATTTTCTGTAGAAATATACTATAAATCTGTACGTGTCCTTTCAAGGTTTTGAAAAACCAAAAAGGAAAATACGTGCGTTTTGGTAACTAAATTATTTCTGTATTGGAGTATAAAGCAAATGAGACCATCAGTGGACAATAAATGACTGGTACTAAAACAGCGCACACAGACAGAAAAGAGATAATGGGAAAGACCTGGAAGGAGGTAAGCTCATTCTGCAGGCCCATCTGGGAGTATTGCCCATCATTCTGAAAGCGACAAAGGGTGAATAATCTAGAAGCATTATACTTAATGAAATTTAAAATAGTTTATTCTACCAAAAAAATAGTTTAGAACCATTTTCTTTTGTCATTAAGAAATAATCAGAGCACAAATTAATAGCAAACATGATGGTTGTTTTTCTATTCCATACAATCATTAAAGGTATATATAGAACACATTAATTTCACAAGTCTGTTCTGCATTTTTCCTCTACCGTTTTCATTGATAAAGCTCTTATGTTTACATTTTATGACGTGCACTATGGGATATGAAAGTTTACATTAAAATTTACTTTGTCATTAGGGAGGGATTGAATATATGTGATAGAGATGATTGATGAAGCCAAAAGAAATATTTTTAAAATACAGGCATTTTCAAAAGCTTTTGAATTTGTAGGAGGACCTATGAGTAACATTTCTGTTTAGTTAATGCCAGCTTTATAATGAACATGCAGCAGTTTACGAATTGCTTAATTTGTATCATGTATTATCTAATAAACCCATTGTTCCGTGATATGTCACAGGAAGTTTTCAAAGGCCATTTTTTAAAGGTACAGTTTCGCGTCATCAGTAAAATCAGTAGTTAATGGATTTGAAGTTGAGAAGCACTAAGTAAAGTAATACACATGAGTGGTTGGTTCCCCATTCATGTGTAAGGGCATATTAGCTCCAATTATTTGATTTGCTATGTTTTGTGTTAATTGTATATCAACTTAATTTTTATATCAACTGTCATTTTTCCTGTTGTATATAAAATGAACCAATCTTGTAATTATTTTCAAATAGAGGAGTAAATACATTTACCTGAGGTGGATTTTATAAGAAAACCGTGAATCAATATTTCGAGTTATTTTATTTCATTTTTAAATTAATCTACAAATTATGCACAGCAAACTAGAAACTCACGTAGGATAGGAAAGCTTGAAGTATTTTTGAAAATAGGAAATAAGCTTCTCAGAGTTATACTTGATTCAGTCTGTAGATAAGAGACAGTCTGCAGTAATTAACCCAGGGAATTTATTGTAATTTGAGAGGTAACATCTCTATTTTTTTTCTAACACAAAAAGTTATAGTCACCAGCAAGCCAAGATTTCAGGAAAACAAACCAAAAAAAAAAAAGTCAAAATAGAAAATATTAGAGAAAGATTTTTATGTGCTTCCTCCATATCCTCAAACATTATTTTTTGTTGCATTTGTCCTTGACTCTAAAATCATTGAAGTATTCATTGATATGCAGTCTGTCAGTAGGAAGTGGTTTCCCTTTATGTACCACATATCTGGTTCATTTCACTTTCAAACCAAAATCCATACGTATTTGCTTTAGAAGGTTATTTGAAACTTTCTGATAACTTCTGTATATTACATCATTTGAAGTTTTGCATCATCTTAATTCCCTTGGTTTGCATTTCAATTGTACTGTTTCCAAAAATGGTTATGGGTATAACTGAGCTATTGCTAACTTCATAATTTGATTTTCTCATGGATGTAAAAAAATGCTGCTAATTGTCTGTTGTTATGTGTAGTATATGACAATTTAAGTACAGAACTTTAAAGAAAGACATATCTCTTTTCCTTAGAACTTTTTAATTGTAGGTTTCTCTGAAGTTATTTTGTGTAGATATGTGTTTTAAACAAGTCTGAAAGTGTTACATAGTTTTTGATTACAGGAGTGGTGGGAAAACAACTGAGGAAAGGAAAAATAGGTGAAAGGCACCATGGACTTCAAAGTTTTACCCTGAGTTCTATATTCCGTATATGTTTTGCTTAAGGCATTTTCTCATGTGACATTAGAAAAGCTATATCCAAAGGTAAATTTTGTGTGGCAAAGATTTATTTTACATTTTAACTTTTGGGATTTTGTTTGTTTTTGCAAAATAAAGAGCACTGAACTTTAAACTTGAATTTTTTCTGCACTTTTTTAGGTAAAGAAGACTTTTTATTGTCATTGAATGCACATTTCTCCATTCAAATCAACTGATACATATGTATAAAACATACCAAAATCATGAATATGCTGCTAGTTTAAACAATTAAACTGATCATTGTTTTAAAACCTTCAATAGGGTTTTATATAGTTTTCAAGGATAAAAAATAGTAAAATCATTTGCTGTTTGTTTCAGTGTTCTAGGTCTTAAATTATTGCAACACTTTCAGATTTGTTTTAAGATCATACAGTAACATGTTATATTTATACATACTGCTAGAGAATATACTTTTAGTTTTAAAATGAAATTTTTATAAATGTATTCTTTAATTTTAAAAATGGTGAACTTGTTAAGTTTAAGTCGAAGTACTTAAAAAGTATGTATATTATCCATACAAAAAGTTATGTTTTACGCTTATAATAAGAAATACTGGTATCTCATATCGAGATACAATTAATTTTAAAGAATCATACATCATTCAAAAGTCTTCACACATGACAGGAAAGATACCATTCCTATGGTTAAAAGAAACCCTCTATTGAGCATTTTCAAATATTAATTTTATTTTGGGGAAAATGCCCACAACAATAATTACAAGGTCTTTCTCAATACTTGCAGCTTGCTGTTGGATGCCTACCTTAACTATTGTTTTAAAATATATATATATATATTTAAAGTAGTTTTCCAGATATTTTCTTCTACCTTTTTTAAAAATAAATTTCCAAAAATGAAAACAGAGTTTATGTATTTTTGTCAATGAAGGTTTTTATTTTGTAGTTTATAGAATTTGTTCCTTATCAGTTTGATACTTGATCAATATTCCTAGACTTTTTAATCTGTATTTACTTTGACAAAGAGCACTTCTCTATCTTTAAGTGTCCTCTTTTTGTTCTTTTCCCTTTCAGGGTGTTTGTTTTCTTGAAGTTTATGCCCATAAATTATTTTTTTTCATTTGAAAATGAATGTGAAGATACTGTTTACAGTTTTTGTTAATTATACTTTCATCACTGATCAGTTTCTTATAGTGCTATGGGGATTCTTTTTCCTGTGAATATTAATGATCTTACTATACCACAGAAGTCTTAAAGGTTCTGTGCACAGAAAATAGTGGTAACAACAACAAAATTAAAGGGAAAACTTTCGCTTACCTTTCTCAGCTGAATTAAATGGTTTTAATAACTTCCCAGTTATCAAGGTTATAACATTGCTTTCTTCAGTTTCTAATACAGTCTTAAATTATTAAACACAGCTCATTTACAAATGGAGTACAGTAGTCCAGGACTATGTGTAATTGCTCTTTTTATTGCACTCTTTACATCAGAAAAATCATGAATGTCAGTTTTGCCAGTATTTCACAATGAGGCTTACAGGTTAAGTTAGAATTTTATAGTGTATGTGATGTAAATAAACCAGTATTAATTTATTGTAGGTTGTTTGGCTCGGGCATTTAAAATGGATATAGGCTAATGACAATGGAATCCTGTTTATTTGGGGGTTTTGGGGTTTTGTTTTTTTTTATGCAATGTGTTTTGTGTTGTTTAAATTTTGCTTCCACTGAAGACAATGTAAGGAATTGGAAACAGGTTCAACATACCAATAGACAGTAATGCAAAAAGGGTAATCATGTTTTAAATTTTTATTTATTTATTTATTTGTAAATAAATGGTACTGTGATCTTTAGGTGTGACCTCTGCTTAACATGATAGAACTGGAAAAAAACTTGCTTTCTAGTTATACTATTGGTTCATTGTAAATGCAACACCAAAAACAATGTTAAAAAGAGCAAGATTAAGTTTTGCTAACACTGTCCACTTCAGGGGCAAGCATGCTTGATACAGAGCTCGAGCTTGTGTCCACCTTGAAATGTACATGCAAGTAGTTTTCAGTTGCTGCACTTATTTTTTTTTTTTTAAATCTTGCTCAGTCCAGTAACTATCTCAAAGGTGATTGCTGGAATATGCATTGTCAATATGATTAAAAAAACCCATCTCTCTGTACTGTTTCATTTAAAAAAAAAAACACTATTGCAAACACGGAAAAATGTGTTAAACTTTGTAGTTATTTTGCATTCCTGTACTTTACAAACTGTCATCACAGCAAAAGGTTTAAAAGTAGGTAATGAAATATTTTTGTAAATAAATACCGTTAAGCTGGTATTTTAAAAAATGTATTATAAATTAATGTTTCTGGAATATGTTCATATATATGTATATGAATGTCTCTTTATGCTGAAGGGCTCTGATTGGGCAAAATAAAATAATCTCTCTGAAAACTAAGCCCTTTTTTCTGAAAAATTTGTTTTAATTTTTTCTCTAAATTGTGGAATTAATCCAGTAGTTTAACCTCAGCAAATAATGAAGTAGATTTCTACATCTGCAAAGGAAAAGTCAAGTTAATCAGATAATTCAAGTAAAACAAGCAATACTTTTATTAACTATCTGAACTTTTTGGTGAAAGTAACCTGCCCCTTTACTGGGTAGGAAGTACAGGTAAGGGCGAGGGTCCAGCTGCAGATGAAAGCATCTTGACCTTGAGCATGTAGGACAATCCTCAGCATCTTGTCAAAATGCAGATTTGGATTCCAACTTTCTAAGGTAGGGCGTGACTTTGCATCTCCAACAGGCTCCCAAATAATAACATGCTGTGGGCCTGTGGAACACACGAAGTAGTGAGACGATAATTTCCATAAATGGCAATTTGCTAGTTAATATTGTCACTGTCCCACCTACTTGTACCAAAAGTGAACATCACATTAATGGATATAGAACATGGAGCTCACAGAGGACTGACCATTCTTATCATTGTTTCCACTGCATTTTCATAATAAAGAATATGGTCATTCTCTTATTAAATTGAAGGTTTATTTGATTTTGAAATCTGTATCATCTGTTGCCCACATGGTGGCAGTCATGTCTCATATTATCTGAGCCTTTAAGAACTCTGCTTAACATGATAGAACTGGAAAAAAACTTGCTTTCTAGTTATACTATTGGTTCATTGTAAATGCAACACCAAAAACAATGTTAAAAAGAGCAAGATTAAGTTTTGCTAACACTGTCCACTTCAGGGGCAAGCATGCTTGATACAGAGCTCGAGCTTGTGTCCACCTTGAAATGTACATGCAAGTAGTTTTCAGTTGCTGCACTTATTTTTTTTTTTTTAAATCTTGCTCAGTCCAGTAACTATCTCAAAGGTGATTGCTGGAATATGCATTTTCAATATAATTAAAAAAACCCATCTCTCTGTACTGTTTCATTTAAAAAAAAAAAACACTATTGCAAACACGGAAAAATGTGTTAAACTTTGTAGTTATTTTGCATTCCTGTACTTTACAAACTGTCATCACAGCAAAAGGTTTAAAAGTAGGTAATGAAATATTTTTGTAAATAAATACCGTTAAGCTGGTATTTTAAAAAATGTATTATAAATTAATGTTTCTGGAATATGTTCATATATATGTATATGAATGTCTCTTTATGCTGAAGGGCTCTGATTGGGCAAAATAAAATAATCTCTCTGAAAACTAAGCCCTTTTTTCTGAAAAATTTGTTTTAATTTTTTCTCTAAATTGTGGAATTAATCCAGTAGTTTAACCTCAGCAAATAATGAAGTAGATTTCTACATCTGCAAAGGAAAAGTCAAGTTAATCAGATAATTCAAGTAAAACAAGCAATACTTTTATTAACTATCTGAACTTTTTGGTGAAAGTAACCTGCCCCTTTACTGGGTAGGAAGTACAGGTAAGGGCGAGGGTCCAGCTGCAGATGAAAGCATCTTGACCTTGAGCATGTAGGACAATCCTCAGCATCTTGTCAAAATGCAGATTTGGATTCCAACTTTCTAAGGTAGGGCGTGACTTTGCATCTCCAACAGGCTCCCAAATAATAACATGCTGTGGGCCTGTGGAACACACGAAGTAGTGAGACGATAATTTCCATAAATGGCAATTTGCTAGTTAATATTGTCACTGTCCCACCTACTTGTACCAAAAGTGAACATCACATTAATGGATATAGAACATGGAGCTCACAGAGGACTGACCATTCTTATCATTGTTTCCACTGCATTTTCATAATAAAGAATATGGTCATTCTCTTATTAAATTGAAGGTTTATTTGATTTTGAAATCTGTATCATCTGTTGCCCACATGGTGGCAGTCATGTCTCATATTATCTGAGCCTTTAAGAAGAGTTTTCAGTATGGTGTAACAATGGAAAGGTGCAGACTTTGCAAAGGTTAATTTTTACGATTGATACTTTTCATCCAGAAAATTATTAGATATGGAACAGATGAAATATCTTAAGTTATTATAAAGTGATGTAGATCATTTGGTAGTGATCCTCTATGTAATCAAAAGAAATAGTATTTTTCCCAGAAAACATAGGCATAAAGTGATAAAATTTTAAAAAGTAAAGAGACTATCTTCATGTCTCTGTTCATGGCTTTTTAAAGAACTTTAATTTAGGGTGTGTCCTGCTTAAATGGTACAGTGCTTTTGACTGTTTTAGATAGAAATATTCTTGTCACTGTCAGTCTTCATAAGCCTATATAAGACGATTCTGATTTTCTTCCATTATTTTAAAAGATAATGTGACTGCTTGTGTAATACTTTTTTTTTAGTTATGTACAAATGTTACTTTTAAAGAAGAAAAAACCTCAAAGTAGTCATACTTTTTCAAATTTTAATTAACATTGATATATATTTACTCAAAACGTACGAAAATATTCTGACCTTTAATTTTGGTCACATTGTCTCGTATACTGTTTTAAAAATGAAACCTCATAATTTTTTATCACTGTTAAAAACAACACATAAGTAAGTCCACAATTAATAAAAGCATTTTCAGAGAATACAGACTATGTTCTTACAGTATAGAAGTCTGAGAACTTCATTTAAACGTCAAACTCAAGTATTTAACTTCTCTGTTGCATATTTGTCATCCATGGAAGACCAAGTACAGCTCTCAGCAGGTATCCTAAGGGACAGCTAACCAGCAATGTTACTATCCCACAGTGAGTGTGGAAGTGTGCACGCATGTGTGTGTGAGTGTGTGTGTGTCTGCTCCCAAATAAAAGGCCTTTGTGCATCTCCCTGGTTGAATTTATCTGTGAGTATTTCTCTTCCTCTTCCTTCCTCCCTCCCTTTTTCCCTATTTCTCTTCCCTATCTCTCTCTCTCCAGTGCCTCTCAATCCAAATCTCTTTATTCTTTATTAATGTTTATTTTAACCAAGCATATTTCTTTGCCAATTTGGGTCCAAAATACTGTTGGGTTGGCCAAACAGTCCATAAGATAGTATGGAAAAACCCAAAGGAACTTTTTGGCCAATGCAATATAATTCCTTGTATTTCTCAAGGTCCCCCACACTCAATATTGGGTGAATTTGTAAATAATTTTCATAAGCAATAATGCCATCCCTACTCCTTATGGTTATCTCCAGACATGCAAAATCTCAACAGATAAAGTAAAAACAGTTGAGCTCACAGAAGACCTGTGCTGAGGCAGAAATTTTTAAAGCATAAGCGCTAGAGAGGTGTGAGGTGACAGAAAGCACCGGGCTGACACCCTCAGGTCCAGCCCCGCCCTCTTCGCTAGAATGATTAACCAAGAAAGCATTGGCTTTGTATAGGTGTAAAAGCCAGAAGACTGCAGTTAGAAAAGGTCGTAACCTCTGTGTTCCTTTAACAATAATGTGACTGCAGGTACCATTAGTCCAAGCAGCTGTGCTCAAACTTGAACGTCAGTGTCTCCCGGAAACCTTGATAAAACACAGACTGGTGGGCCACATCCACAGAATTTCTTGTTCAGTAAGTCTGGAGTAATAAGAATTTCTATTTCCAACAAGTTCCCAGGTGATACTGATACTGCTGACTCACTCACCATACTTGGAGACATCTAATCTAGAGCATGCCCTAGAACCAGTTTCCTATTTACATCACAAATATTTTGGATGTTTCATTTACTATACTCTCTAATGACATTCATAGATAATTGTTATTGTTCAGTCACTAAGTTGTGTCTGACTCTGTGACACCAGGGATTGCAGCACACCAGGCCTCCCTGTCCCTCACTACCTCCTGGAGCTTGCCCAAGTTCATGTCCATTGAGTCAGTGATGCCATTCAACCATCTCATCCTCTGCCACCCTTTTCTCCTTTTGCTCTCAATTTTATTAGCATCAGAGTCTTTTCCAATGCGTCGACTGTAGATGATATACTTGCCTATATATGTAAATTTTTTTAATTGACATAATACAACATTGTAAAGCAACTGTACTCCAATAAATCTTTTTAATTGATAAAATAGCCTAATACACTACAGAGGTATGAAATGAATGTGATTTATAATTTAAAAGTTGTTTTTCAATATGTAAATCTTAAGGTTATACACTACCGGAACAGCAACAACAAAAGGCTCAGCAAATTTCCAAAACACTCCCAACAGGGTAGTCCCTCTTTCTGGCCCTCTTCTCCTTCTAACTAGCACTCACTCCCACCCTCACAAGAGCCACTGGCCCAGAGAATAAGACCAGTAGTAGGACGCATTCCGAGGGGCTGTCAAAAATGTGTTCCTAAATGGCTCTGCCACAGTGCATATAAGAAAGCGTAGAGAAGACGTCCAGGCTATTTACAAGCTAGTTTAGATCTTAGTGTATTTGCATTAATTTCTCTTATAAGTTTGCTTTCTCTTTTGCATTTAATCCGTGCTTTTGAACTAGTCAGAGTGGGTGAGCAAGCCAGGTAAATATGTGGCTGAAGCTCAAAATCTTAATACCTGATGTGGTTCTCTGAACAAAAACTCCCCTTGATAAGATGAGCAGTGAATCCATTTATAAGGTTCTATTATATAACTTTTCTAATGGTTAGTGGCGTGAGAATCTGTCAAGTCCTACTCTTTGAGACCCTATGGACTGTGGCCTGCCAGGCTCCTCTGTCCATGGAATTCTCCAGGCAAGGATACTGAAGTGGGTAGCTGTTCCCTTTTCCAGGGGATCTTCCCAACCCAGGGATCGAACCCAAGTCTCCTGCATCACAAGAGGATTCTTTACCATCTGAACCATCAGGGAAGCTCAAGAATACTGGAGTGGGTGCCTGTCCCTTCTCCAGGGGATCTTCCCAACCCAGGAATCGAATTGGGGTCTCTTGCATTGCAGGTGGATTCTTTACCAGCTGAGCTACCAGGGACACCCTTCTAATGGTTAACCTACTGGAAAATTTTATCCCTCCTGATCAATCATGAAAACTCAAGGAGTGGTTATAGGTTAAATATTAGGCAAGTGGATTTATCTTGTATTTAATGCCAAGTTTATTTAAAATGAGCCTTATATGTAGCTCCTTTCAGAAGTGCAGGTTGACCTGAGTATGAAAGCCAGTCTTCCTTTCCTAAGTTTAGTACTATGCCAGTGACCTTTCCAAGTCACTTGACCTCTATTTGCCTGTTTCCTCATGTGTAAAACTAGGATGCAAATACTAGCTTTACCTACCTCGCAGAGTACTTGTAGAAATATAATAAAATAATCCCTGAAAATGGTTAGAAAACAAAATTACCACACACAAACACAAGGCTTTGTGACCTTAAAAATATTAGTCCCTTAGAAGATCTGTGAGTCAGAAAAACATGTGAATAGGACAGAGCAAGTAGCATAACTGGTACCAGGATCAGCAAGTCAGGTAATATTAAAACCGCTACAATCAGGATGAAAACAATGCGACACATTGTCTTTAACACAGTACCTAATGGAGAATCAATGAATTTAATCATGTTTGAATTTAATAAACCCCTTTAGTTCAACTGAATTTCATGTTTGCAGTGTGAGACTCCAGAAAGCCAAACCAGGATGCATTTATGGCCAACTATCATCAAGATAAAGGATCAGATTAAAATTAAGATGTAGTTGCCTTTTAAAATAAAAACAGCCAGTATCCCAGTGCCTGGTACTTTTTTGTAATAAATACAAATTCATAGATGTTATTTTATTTCTCCCTGGTATAGAGAATAAATTCTTTGGAGGGTTTAGTCATAGCAGATTTAACATATATTTTCACAGAGCATTTATAAAATATCTCTATAAATAAAAATTGTCTGAACTTAGGATGTTGCTTTCCTGTCCCTTTATTGTGCAGATCACCTTTCAAAGTCTTTGTTTCCATTTAGCTGGTAAAAGAGAGACTGGATCAGGTCAAGGTCCAAGTCGTTTTTTGCTGTTTACCAACAATATGACCTTACGTTACTTAACCTTTTTTAAACACTTTCCTCAGATATTAAATAGGAATGAAAGCAGCACCGATTTATGATTGTTTTAATGACTCCATGTGATAAAGTGTAAGGTAACAGCAGAGAGTCAGACACGACTGAAGCGACTTAGCAGCAGCAGCAGCAACAGCAGAGAAACCTAGCTGTTGGGGTACCCTCTGTAGCTATAGAGACATAGTGTACAGATAAGCGTGGGCTCTGAAGAAAGCTGTTTTAAATCCCTTCTGCATGATACAATTATGAAACTTATCCAAGCCTCAGTTTCCTTGTCTGTATGATGGTAGTGATTACTAATACAAGTGCTCAGGACAGTATCTGATGCACATAGTATTGCATTAAACTAAGATGCCACTGAAAATTAGGCACCAGTATTTGTACCACTAACAACAATGCTAATAATTAAATTTGCATAACCTGTCCTGATTTCCAAGATGTGAGCTATGTGAAAAAGGATCTAAGAATTGATGAAATACGGTAATAAGCTTTCAAAAGTTTACCATTTTTTAGAGAACTAGGAAATGAGACTCCTTCCACTTATATACAATTCTAGACTATCACCTGGGGGTGCAGGAAAGACTTCTAATAATTTCTCTCTTCAGTGTGTTCCTATGCATAGATCTTGTTCTCATTAACCTACTGAAGCAAGAACTCCCAAGGCTTTGTCTCAGGCAAGGTGGTGTTCCAGAAAACACAACATGACAGATAAAAAATAATTTCAGAAGAATCCAACACTTAATTCAACTTTCTCAGAAGATGCTAAGAGGAACCCAACTGATACCACCAAAACTCTTCTCAAAGCCTTTTGCCTTTAGAATTTTTCATAGCTGCTTGCTCTCCGAAGACTTTCAGATGCTAAAACCTTCTTATGATTCCTCCCTCTCTTCCCTTAGACGTTGGCTCCCAGACGTGCCTGAAGAAGAATGATCTAAGCTCGCCTCTCTCCTCCTGAGCCTCAGGTAAGATGCTGTCCTATATCACTCTGGTTGCTGGACCCTAGCGGGAGCTCTCCCAATCTCTCTGCCTGGGGGTGCCATCCCAGAATCTCAGCTGTCAGGCCAGCATGGTGTGGAGCACTCCTCTGCATTTCAAAGAGAAATAGGGTCTCAGTTCTCCTTCCTCTTAGACCCTCAAACTTTTCAGCCAGTTCCATCTTTCCTCTGTCCTCCTTGGAGCTCATCCCTGAAGGGTGTTAGGCTCAGAGCTCTGCCTTCTCTCCCCATCTCAACGTCTAAGATTCTCGTCTAATCTGGACAGACAGGAGAAAATCATAGTCTGCTTCTTGCTTAAGCCAGGACCTCAGTTCTTGACACGGAAATCCAAGTAACTATTTACTCAAACCCCCTCCCCCTGCCTTTTTTTTTTTTTTTTGCCTAAAAGCTGTTGTCTATACCATGAGCTCCAAAATTCCATTTTGACATTCAAAATATTGGCTTTCTTTTTAATTCAGCAAATATTTATCAGACACCAGGATGTGTTAGATTCTGTTCTACATATTAGATACGGGAAAGTGAGCAAGATAGAACCCTTCCTTGGGGTTACATCCAGAGACGCTGCCATTAATCTTTCTGTTTCTTCAGTAATAACAGTAACTTGAGGACACAGATGGTAACACACCTTTGCCTCCTGAGTGAGAGGCAACAGGAATTTTGTGTGTAGGGTGAGCGAATGCATCATTTAAAACATCACCACACTATCACACCAGAAATACTTATTAAGCACCTATTCTTCCCCCTGCCTCAGCATCTAATCTGTCATCAGTGCTTCCTTTTTAACCTCACAAATGATTTCCAAATTTACCCTCTTTCTCTCCTGCTCAGTGATTGCCTCTACTTCAGCATCTTACTGATTCTATTCCTGTCTACTCTTCTTTTTTCAACCTCCTCTTTCTCTGGTGTATTCTATCCCAGCGCTAGGAAAGCTGTTCTCTTTCTAAATTTCTCAGACTCCTCTGGTGACCGGCCGTGAAGTTCAAAGTTGTCACTGTCAACATGGCTCCTTAACAGTCTGCCTTCTATGTTCCGTGATTCTGGTATCATGTACCATTCCAAACACGTTTCCTGCCATTTCCTCCTGCCCTTACAACCCACGCTGTTAATTTTCCATGCTCTTGTTCATGCTTGGAATACCCTTCATTTCTTTCTTATCTTGGAAAAATCCCACTAATCCTTTATGGCTAAACTAAAATCCTTTATGGCTAAAAATCCCACTAATCCTTTATGGCTAAACTTCCACTTTCCACTGGAAGTTTTCCATGCCCCAGGAACGATGAATTGCTCTCTCCTCTCTGCTACAATAAGCATTCCTCATACTACTAGCTGGGTTCTTATCACAATGTGGTCCAGCTATTTGTTCACACATCCATCTCCTCTCTAGATTATGGGATCCTTGAGAAAAGAGTATTTTATCCATTTTTGTAACTCTTCTAATACCTGGCATAATACCTGTCAAGTACAAAGTGCTAATTAATATTTGTTGCTAAACTCCAAAACTCAAGAGCTTTGTCACATGTAACATATTTACATATATGCATAAGCTTTCAGATATACTCACATGCACATATATTTTAATATATTCTGTATTTCATCTAATTTTTAATATCTCTGTATTTCTGTTGTGAATGTTCAATAGCTGCTATTTCTGTGGAAATTTCTCATTAAATATAAAATATAAAATTGTCCTTTATTTTAAATGGACTAATATTCCATTCAAAGGCTTTTATAGTTCTGACAGTTCTGAAAACTTGACTGGTTCCTGAAAGCTTATTATTAATCCCATAACACTTTATATTCTGTACTATGCATTGTATTTAGTACTCTTTAATTTAAATAAGATTGCCTACATGCTCAATAAGTTACAAGTGAAATGTATAAGTCAGCGGCAGGAATCTAGCAATGCCAAATCAAGTGATATGATGGTCTAAATTAAGTAATCAGATTCTTAAGTCTAGTTCATGATCACAATATAACTACTCAGAGAAGAACAAGTAAATTTAGCTTTTTAGCTGAGAAACTAGAATGCTGTAATACCCAGGAGATAATTCTGTTCTTATTTCTCTGTCTTTTTTTTTTAAAAAGTGTTAGTCACTCAGTTGTGTCTGACTCTTTGTGACCCCGTGGACTGTAGCCCGCCTGGCTCCTCTGTCCCTGAAATTCTCCAGGCAAGAATACTGGAGTGGGTAGCCATTCCCTTCTCCTGGGGACTTCCTGACCCAGGGATCGATCCCATGTCTCCTGCATCACAGGCATATTCTTTACAATCTGAGCCACCAGGGGATGTTATGCTACATAAATCTGAAGATAAAGAAAATGTCTATTTTATTGTAAAATATGTACAACACAGTGCATTTCCAAGAGAGCTGAGTTTAAACTAAGTCCTCACACTGAATATTTCATATATATTCTGCAGCTTACATTAATTAAAGTATGTATTTACTTACGTATTCATTCAACAAATACTTGAGCGTATAATATATACCAAGCAATACATTTAACCATCCACCTCTGAAGATGATTAATTAGACAGAGCTCCTGATGTCAAAGACTTGGAATCAGCCACTAAAATGCCCCAGCAAACATCAAGAAACCTCTTTTAAGAGAGTTCTTTTTTCAAAATAGCAAAAAAAAATTTAAGATATAAAAAACAAGAACTGACAAAGGACTGAAAGATATAATAGAAAACTCATGGAACAGAATTGTAAGGCAAAGGTAAAAATCAGAGGAATTGAACACAGGTCAAGAGAAATAATCCAATGTGAACAACAGAGAGAAAAATGCTTGCGAGAAAGGATCAGAGCCTTGGTGATATCAGAAGGATATCAAAACAAGTTTTAGATGGGGACTTCTCTGTCAGTCCAGTGGCGAAGACTCTCCGCTTCCAAAGCAGGGAGTACAAGTTCGATCCCTGGTCAGGGAACTAAAATCTCACAAGCTACTAGGCCAACACAAACAAATCACCACGACCAACAACAACAATGACAACAAAAGACAGGCCTTAGATCTGAATCAGGAGAGTCACAGAAGTGTGTCACAATGGATCTTTTCCTCGGTGCAGCCCTGAGGCGGAGGTTCCTGCATGTTCTTCGGGCCTGGAAGAAGGTCCGTTTTTTAATTAGAAGTTTCATCAGCTTTCCCACCCCAACCCTTGCCTTCTCCTCTTTGTGTACATTTCTCTTCTTCCACTGAAATCTGACTCATTTCCTTCCTGTTATCCACCTGCCCAGAATCTCATAATCAAACGTTTCTCACAATGTTTGCACTTCATGTTAAAGGTATCCCTGCATGCCTGCTAAGTCACTTCAATTGTATCTGACTCTTTTGTGACCCTATGGACCATAGCCTGCCAGAATCCTCTGTCCATGGGATTCTCCAGGCCAGAATACTGGAATGGGTTGTCATCCCCTCCTCCAAGGGATCTTCCCGACCAAGGAATCAAACCCAAGTCTCTTATGTCTCCTGAACTGGCAGGAAGGTCTTTACCACTAGTGCCACCAGGGAAGCCTGAAGGTATCCCTAGAGAGGTGCAAAAGTCCTGATTTTTTTCACGAAGTCTGAAACCCAGAATGGAGCTAGGAGTATCCTGGTGGCCTCCCACTATGCACAAGGTGGGTTAGTGATCTTTCCTCTGAAGTCCTTTTATGAAATGCATGTGATTCCACCACACATCTTCCCAGCAAGTATCCCCACTGGAGATTCCCATGGAGATCCCTGGATTTCTCCAGGGACTGATGCCAGCTCCCTTGGTAGGTCACATCCTAGTTCTAGAAGTTCTTCCCTAGTAGCTGATGGTGAACTGTCTTCTCTCCCAGTGGCTCCTGTGTTGTGCATCTCTGGGGTGCATGCATGTGGCAAGCTTTGGAGGTTTGCTTAACTTCAGGCTTTACAATGGCCATATGGAGCAAAGCCCCCATGAGGTTTGAACTCATTTGTGATCTCCCAGACTATGAGAGCAACAGCCGAACCATCTAACCATCTTGTAGTGACCAGGAACAGTCCAGAGCCAAGGTGATCAGGGTTTATCTGTCATTTTTAAAAGATAAACTAGAAATTATGCTCTGATCCTAATCCTAAAGGAAATCAACACTGAACATTTATTGAAAGGACTGATGCTGAAGCTGAAGCTCCAATACTTTGGACCAACCTAATGTGAAGAGCTGACTTACTGGAAAAGACTCTGATGCTAGAAAAGATTGAGGGCAAAAGGAGAAGAGGGCAGCAGAGGATGAGATGGTTGATGGCATCACTGACTCAACGGACATGAATTTGAGCAAACTCTGGGAGATAGTAGAGAGGAGAGGAGCCTGCTGTGCTGTAGTCCACGGGGTCGCAAAGAATCAGACACAACTTAGCGACTGAACAACAACCTAAAACTTAGACTGGGCTTCCCAGATGGCGCTTAGTGGTAAAGAACCTGCCTACCAACGCAGCAGACACGGGACACGTAGGTTCAACCCCTGGATTGAAAGATCCCCTGGAGAAGGGAATGGCAACCCACTCCAGTATTCTTGCCTGGAGAATTCCATGGACAGAGGAGCCTGGTGGGCTACAGTCCATGGGGTGGCAAGGAGTCAGACACGACTGAAGAGACTTAGCAAGCACATGATACTCATGTCAGTTACTAACACATTTACTTAGGCTTAGACAACACCATTCAAAGCACCCAAATCATTACAGAGATTGCACAAGATCCCACCTTAAGCCGCCCAGCCTTCTCACTAACACATCTGGGAATCTGACTCCCAGCCTCCCTCCTAGTACTCCCCCCACCTTGTAGGGGTCAGTCTGACTTTGAACTCAAGAATGTATCCTTCCCTTCTTGCCTCCTTCACTCCAGCCTTAATATCTTGTAGGGGCCCTCCTTCAACTGCACGTTCCCGAATGAATTGCGGTGGTGTGAAATATGTGTACATTTAGCCTCCTCTGCACAGTTACCTCTTCGGTGCCTCTTCCTTCATGCTTTCCTGGGCCTATTACTCATCCTCCTACCTCTGTCCTGCCAGCCGCCCTGAGAGCTCTACTTTCCCCCCTTTCAGGTCATTTCAGAACATTCCAACCGCTTTTTCTTATAAGCCATTCCTTCTGTACAACCTGTTCTTTATTTCTTTCGTGTTTTTGCAAATGACTCTTTAGACATTCAGAACAGAGAGGAAAAGCCAACTCACCTTCATAATGTGCCAGGTACTTTCCAATGTCCTCAGGCAATGTTCTCAGCTCTTTTACAAAAGAGAAATGACTGAATGCATGAGGAGGCTTGAGGCCCAAGGAAGGAGACTCCGTAATCGTCCTGGGTTGCACGCTGGTAAGGGACAGAGCTTAGATTTAAACACAGAATCTGTATGATTCCAAGAATGATGATTCCAGAATCTGTATGATTCCAAACCTCCGGTGGTCTTTCCATCCTACGGCACTTGCATCAGTAACATTTTTTTTTAGTATTATCACATATGAATTTTTAAATTTTTATTTATTTATTATTGGCTGTATGTGGGATCTTTGTCGGGGCTCAGGCTTAATTATCCTGAGCACGTGCGATCCCCAACCAGGATCGAACCCACATCCACTGTCTGTGGGTAAGGCAGATTCTTAACCAGGGGACCACCAGGGAAGTCCTAACACAATTGAATTTTAAGTAAAAGTATCCAAAGATGCATCCAAATTCCATCAATAGCCCTCTGAAAGACTCGGCGTGGTACTGTTTCAAACTACACGTAGGTGATCCCTTAGTAAACAGTCTCTTAGAATCAGGACTTCTGGAAATGGGGAGAACCTGAGAAAGGACTCTTTATATTTGAGGCACCCAGAAACACACACAAATTTATCATACAGTAAAAGACACAGTAAAACAAAGTCAAATCTAAAATTAAAAAAATAGAGAAAAGAATTTACAACATATTTGACAAGATAAAGTAATATTTCCAATGCACAAGGAGCTCCTATTAAGAAAGTAATAGCCCCAAACAAGCAAATAAATGAATAGGCATTCCATAGAACAGTTAATTCAAGTAGCCAATAACCATATAAGCTGATGTTCATTTTCATCTATACTTGTGAAAATACAAAAGAAATGATGAACAGCCAGTTATCTGTCAAAATGACACAACTTTTAAAGAACAAGATCCAGGCTGGGAAAGACTTAGGAATAAGTACTCTGTTTACTTGGGTGTCCCCGATAGCTCAGTTGGTAAAGAATCTGCCTGTAGTGCAGAAGACCCCGGTTCGATTCCTGGGTTGGGAAGATCTGCTGGAGAAGGGATAGGCTACCCAGTTCAGTATTCTGGCCTGGAGAATTCCATGTACTGTAGAGTCCATGGGGTCACAAAGAGTCGGACACGACTGAGCAACTTTCACTCTGTTCACTGGCTATAGGACTTGTAGCTGATCTGTCCCTTCTCTGCTTGAATCTGGGCTGGCCTTCAGTGACTTGCTTGACAAATAGAATACAGAAGAAGTGACTAATGCAAACGATAGGTTGTAAAAAGACCCGCAACTCTCACCTGAGCCCTGAGACTGCCATATTGGCAACACCTCTATTTTGGAGATGACATTTTGGAGAAGAGGCTCTGAGAATCCATAGAGAGTGAGAGCTGTCTGACCAGCCCCCAACTGTATATCCCCAGCTATGCAAGTCATCCCAGCTCTGGGTCCAAACACACGAGGAGCAAAAATTAGATCATGCCCCCTAAATGCCACTCAAATTGCAGATTCATAAATAGGGTAATCAGTTGGTGGTAGTGTTAGCCATTAAAAGTTGAAGTGGTTTGTAATACAGCAATGGATAACCAGAACAGGAATGAATTGCTACTACCATCCAGTAAAGTAACCTGGTAGTAACAACTAAAATAAAAATATAATTCCCTTCAAACCAGAAATATCACTCCTTGGAATCTATCCCAGGAAATCAAAGCACCAGTACATAGAATATATGAATAATAATGCTTATTGCAGCATTTTTGTTGCAGAATTAAAAACGAACAAAAACTAGTGAAAAAAATGAAGGCCCATCGCTAGTGGAATAATGAATACATTATAATACATGCTTAAAAAGGATTAGAGTTTTATCACTTTTCTTAGAGGGATTTCCACAAATTAAAAGAGAAAGGAAAATGCAGAAAAATAGGTAAAACATGATCAGATTTTTTTGTAACACAAAGAGTGAAGGGAAAGGCTCCCAAATATATATATATATATATATATATATATACCCATACCATATTTCACTAAGTCTAAAGTTGCAAGACATATAGCAATTTCAGTAATGTTAAAGTTTGAAAAAGGTAAAAGGTGCATCTCAGATCTGATGTGATACAGTGTGTGTGTGTGTGTGTGTGAATGCATGCATGTGTTACACCTGTCTCTTATACACATCTCAATACATTTAACCATCCACCTCTGAAGATGATTAATTAGACAGAGCTCCTGATGTCAAAGACTTGGAATCAGCCACTAAAATGCCCCAGCAAACATCAAGAAACCTCTTTTAAGAGAGTTCTTTTTTCAAAATAGCAAAAAAAAATTTAAGATATAAAAAACAAGAACTGACAAAGGACTGAAAGATATAATAGAAAACTCATGGAACAGAATTGTAAGGCAAAGGTAAAAATCAGAGGAATTGAACACAGGTCAAGAGAAATAATCCAATGTGAACAACAGAGAGAAAAATGCTTGCGAGAAAGGATCAGAGCCTTGGTGATATCAGAAGGATATCAAAACAAGTTTTAGATGGGGACTTCTCTGTCAGTCCAGTGGCGAAGACTCTCCGCTTCCAAAGCAGGGAGTACAAGTTCGATCCCTGGTCAGGGAACTAAAATCTCACAAGCTACTAGGCCAACACAAACAAATCACCACGACCAACAACAACAATGACAATAAAAGACAGGCCTTAGATCTGAATCAGGAGAGTCACAGAAGTGTGTCACAATGGATCTTTTCCTCGGTGCAGCCCTGAGGCGGAGGTTCCTGCATGTTCTTCGGGCCTGGAAGAAGGTCCGTTTTTTAATTAGAAGTTTCATCAGCTTTCCCACCCCAACCCTTGCCTTCTCCTCTTTGTGTACATTTCTCTTCTTCCACTGAAATCTGACTCATTTCCTTCCTGTTATCCACCTGCCCAGAATCTCATAATCAAACGTTTCTCACAATGTTTGCACTTCATGTTAAAGGTATCCCTGCATGCCTGCTAAGTCACTTCAATTGTATCTGACTCTTTTGTGACCCTATGGACCATAGCCTGCCAGAATCCTCTGTCCATGGGATTCTCCAGGCCAGAATACTGGAATGGGTTGTCATCCCCTCCTCCAAGGGATCTTCCCGACCAAGGAATCAAACCCAAGTCTCTTATGTCTCCTGAACTGGCAGGAAGGTCTTTACCACTAGTGCCACCAGGGAAGCCTGAAGGTATCCCTAGAGAGGTGCAAAAGTCCTGATTTTTTTCACGAAGTCTGAAACCCAGAATGGAGCTAGGAGTATCCTGGTGGCCTCCCACTATGCACAAGGTGGGTTAGTGATCTTTCCTCTGAAGTCCTTTTATGAAATGCATGTGATTCCACCACACATCTTCCCAGCAAGTATCCCCACTGGAGATTCCCATGGAGATCCCTGGATTTCTCCAGGGACTGATGCCAGCTCCCTTGGTAGGTCACATCCTAGTTCTAGAAGTTCTTCCCTAGTAGCTGATGGTGAACTGTCTTCTCTCCCAGTGGCTCCTGTGTTGTGCATCTCTGGGGTGCATGCATGTGGCAAGCTTTGGAGGTTTGCTTAACTTCAGGCTTTACAATGGCCATATGGAGCAAAGCCCCCATGAGGTTTGAACTCATTTGTGATCTCCCAGACTATGAGAGCAACAGCCGAACCATCTAACCATCTTGTAGTGACCAGGAACAGTCCAGAGCCAAGGTGATCAGGGTTTATCTGTCATTTTTAAAAGATAAACTAGAAATTATGCTCTGATCCTAATCCTAAAGGAAATCAACACTGAACATTTATTGAAAGGACTGATGCTGAAGCTGAAGCTCCAATACTTTGGACCAACCTAATGTGAAGAGCTGACTTACTGGAAAAGACTCTGATGCTAGAAAAGATTGAGGGCAAAAGGAGAAGAGGGCAGCAGAGGATGAGATGGTTGATGGCATCACTGACTCAACGGACATGAATTTGAGCAAACTCTGGGAGATAGTAGAGAGGAGAGGAGCCTGCTGTGCTGTAGTCCACGGGGTCGCAAAGAATCAGACA
>SJYX01019503.1:10589-21038 GCA_006410675.1 Oreotragus oreotragus
AAAAAAAAAAAAAAGTGATTCCCCTTCTCTGTTTCTTTCAGTCACCCTCTCTTCACCTGGGAAGAGAGCAGGAAGGACTTGAGAAAATGTACTAAGAAGTCCTCTGTTTTAAAAATAGCAGAACATTGCTGCTCGATATCTCCCCCAATTTTTATTTATTAAAAATTTGACCCCAGCTCCTCTTGAGTTCAGTATGGACAATGGAAAGGCTTGGACTCGTCCTAGAATCTAGCATGCATCAAGCAGGAGGTCCTTTTGGAGCACGTCAGGGTGTAGCCTGGGTGCTGATTAACCAGGGAGTCACTGGCCCTAGTGCATAAGCAGGACGTGGAAGCCCTCTACTGCATGAGTTGATGCCTGCTTATTTGGTGTTATGAACCAAATGTCTGGGTTTCCCCAAAATTTATTTGTTGAGGCCTTAACTTATTATGTGACAATGTTTGGAGATAGGACCTTTGGGAGGTAATTAGGGTTAGATGAGGACATGAGGGGGACTTCCCAGGTGGCACTAGTGGTAAAGAACAGGCCTGCCAGTGCAGGAGACATAAGATGCCAGTTCAATCCTTGGGTTCGATTCCTGGGTCAGGAAGATCCCTTGGAGGAGGGCAACCCACTCCAGTATTCTGGCCTGGAGAATCCCCATGGACAGAGGAACCTGGTGGGCTACAGTCCACAGGGTCACAAAGAGTTGGACATGACTGAAGCGACTTAGCAGGCTAGGACATGAAGGTGGGGCCTTGGTCTGATGAAATTAGTGCTCTTATAAGAAAAGACACTGGAGGAAATTCCCTGGTGGTCCAGTGGTTAGGACTCAGTACTTCCACTGCCATAGCCCTGGTTCAGTCCCTGGTTGGGGTTGGGGCTGAGGGTGGGGAAAGACACTGGAGGATTCCCTCCCTCTTCCTCTTTCACTCCCTCAGTTCCTCTCTCTATGATGTGTGTGTCTGTGTGTGTGTATGTGTATCAGAAGGCAGCTTTCTGCAAGTCAGGAAGAGTGCCCTTTCCAGAGTCCCTCTCCAAGCACTGACATGGCCAGCACTATGATATTGGACTTCTCGGTGCTCCAGAACTGTGAGAAAATTAATTTCTGTTCTTAGACCAACGAGTTTATGGGATTTTGTGACGTCAGCCTGAACAGACTAAGGCTGTCAGGTATCTGGGAGGTGCCGTGGAGTGGTGGGGCGAGGGTACGTGGGAACTTGGGGCAGTGGCTAGTCACTATTTGGTACAGAAATATTTCAGTCTATTTAACAATTGGAACAAGTAGACTGTGATGGCTCAGTACTGCTCATGGAAATAATATTATAGAAGAGGCAGACAATGCACAAAATAAGCAAAATTAGGGTTAGTGTTAGGGTAGGTCAATGGTTTCATGTGCTGTGAAGAAAAAAAAAGGCAGAGGAGAGGGTTAGGAGACGCCATGGAAGAGGAAGGAGTGAAGAGAAGGACACAGCATGTCCCGTCCAGTGAAGGGCGCGTTCCAGAAGTTATGTGCTACACTTAAAGCCTGTTGCTCAGAATTTAGTCACTCGGCCACACCGGGCTGCATGAGAAGATGGGAAATACAGACGTCATTCTGAAAAGCCATGTGCTCAGCCATTGTAGGAAGTGAGGTTCCAGGACTGAAGATGCAGAGACTGGATATCGGGGAGCAACCAGCAACAACATGGGAAAATCATGATTGTGTAGAAAGATAATTTTCACAGATGTGTCAGGAGACCACTCTCCCTGGGTCTCTCACATTTGTGGGTGTCCCATAAGCAGAGGCACCGGCTGCCTTCTTTTTGGACTCTCTTTGCAAGGATGTTTGTATAGGGGATAGTCTTAGAGAGAGACAGTGTCTCCCTGTGGAACAAAGTACAGGAGTGTTGAGTGTCCAGTATAATAAGGTTTCCTCCTGCAGAAGAAGTCAGGACCTAGGGACCATCATAAAAAACTTGGGTTCCCTAACCTCAGAGTTCCTCCCCTGTAACGCAACCCACTGCAGGCTCAGGAACCACCTGGCCCTCTTTGCACTGACCTATGGGAGGAACTGGGGATCAGGAAACCCCCATTAAGATGTGTATTTATTTAGTCATTCCCAGGAACAGAAGGAAGATGGTAGCTTTATAATAAAGAATCTGGCTGATACCACCTTTACAAGAGGATCAAATGACACAACCAATAACGGGACAACTTGACATCATGTTCAGCTCAGTCGCTCCATTGCATCCAACTCTTTGCGACCCCATGGACTGAAGCACGCCAGGCTTCCCTGTCCACCACCAACTCCCAGAGCTTACTCAAAATCATGTCCATCGAGGTGGTTATGCCATCCAGCCATCTCATCCAACCATCTCATCCTCAGTCCTTCCTTCCAATGAATATTCAGGACTGATTTTCTTTAGAATGGACTGGTTGGATCTCCTTGCAGTCCAAGGGACTCTCAAGCGTCTTCTCCAACACCACAGTTCAAAAGTGTACCCTTAATGTAACACCCTGAGAAGAACAAAACTACAGCTTCTTTTCTTTTTTAAAAAACATAGCTTGATTCTAATCATGAGGAAAAACCAATCCAAACCAAGGAATATGCCATAAAAATATTAGCATCATGAAGTACAGAAAAGGGTGGGAGAATTCTTCTCAACCACAGGGGGTAGTTCACCACAGACTGGTGATAAAGACCCTGGCTGTTGTCAAGGAGCAGAGGCTGGGAGCATGGCGTTGGTGTTTCCTTTTAATGCCTCAGCCATCAATGACTCCTCAGAGGCTGCTTCAGCTACCTGTTCCAACGCATCCTGGGAGTTGCTGGGCAAATATGTGGACAGCATTTCAGTCCTAAACCTTCAGGGCCCCCCGACCTGCAGGGCCTCCTGCTCTCTATAGACAATGGTTTCAGCCTCTCCTTCCAACCCAGTCTCAGCAGGGACCATTGAGTCACCCAAACCTCAAGTCTGGCTTTCAGGAAACAGCCACCAGCCTAGAAATGTGTCACTGTGAGAAGGAAGGAAAGGGAAAGATAACTGAAGGCCTGGGGTACAGGCAGCCTCTGCTCTCTCTCTCTCCAGAAAACAGACGGCCCCTTTCCTCACTCCAACCCTTTCTCACTCTTATTCTCCGTTCAGGAGAACTTGAGTCTGTGGCTAATCCTTAAGATCCAGAATGAGTCAGACGGGTTTGGAGTCCAGATTCTCCATCTACCAAAGAAGAATAATACGCCTTCCTCCTGGGAGTGAGGGTCCATGGGATAACTCACAGTGGGGCATGAGGGAGCCGGAGGTGAGGGTCCACTGTTCTTCCCAGGAACATCTGGACAAGGTCAGAGGTGGATGGCTCCATCCATGGTGCCTCTTGGACCACCCTGGGGAGGTTTCCAGTCACACGGCAGGAGATATGGGCCGCCAATCAGATGCCCCGGGATGCTGTGGTGGAGGGGAGGGTGGGTGCAGGCTGAGGGCAGGGGGCTGGGGCTCCACTCGAATAAACTGCACACCTAAGATCAGTCCAGGCAGAAGACTCCGGGAATTTCCTACCAGCTTCACTGCAGATGTCCTATTTACAAAGCTGAGTCACAGTAACCACTGTTTCACAGTCACTCAACACGTGGAGACAGGAAATAAGGAGCACACCCAGAAACAGGGCCTCACCCACCCACAGGCAGGGGATACCCTGGGTCCAGCCTGGCTGTCCCGTTCTTAAAAGCACCTTGACAGGCTCTGGGCATTTACGTTTCTGGACCAGCTTTCTCTCTCTTATCGCATTGACCCCCTTTCTGGCTTCTTTGCTCCAAAGTAGCATGCTCTGTTTCAGGGTTATAAACTTCCATGGAAAGTCTCGCATCTTCATGGCTGGCTTACAAGCAGTGCCAGGCCCTTCTTGGGGGGTGGGGGGCCCTCCATCTCCCTCTGAGACCCAAGGGATTGGGCATGTGAGCGGATCTAACAGCATCTGTCTGCTTCTCTGCATGATCACATGGGCCTGAGTGCCTCTGCTCAACCCAGCCTCTGTGTGAAAAGAGCAAGTTCTCCTAGGAGTGGTTCATTTAGTTCAGGGGTGTGGACGACTGGGGCACAGGCCTCATCAAAGGCAGCAAGGGAGCAAAAGGGAGCAGAGTTCAGCCAAGACCAGCAGCACCTGCCTTCCATCAGCCCGTCCTGGGGAAGCCCTGGAAGGAGGGGCTGGAGGGGTACCCTCCTCACCTCCTCATGTTTCAGCCACTCCACCACCAACTGAAATCAGGGACATCGATCACAGCTGTGAACAAGGCCTGCCCATCCTGACCCCAGCAATACCATCAAATGTTGGGCAAACCCACTTCCCCGCCCCACAGGTGTGCAGAGAAGTTTCCAAACCAAAGCAACCTTCATAGTCAGCCACAGTTACTCATCAAACAGGCATGCCATGCATGGTTAAAACATTCTCACCTCCTGACTCTCCCTCAATAAACCTCTGCTCAGGACCAAGTGTGGGAACGTCCAGCTCAGTGAGCTCTGTGGATCCAGCTCTGACTCCTGGGAGTTCTGGGGATGCGGGAGGTTCAGACTTGGGGGTTCCCAAGCCCTGGGGCTTTGGGAGTTAGGGTCACAGCAGCGCAGGTGACCAGGGCTGCGTGGGCTGCACTGGGAGGGGCCCGGGTGCTCACACTCGTCTCCCAGGCTCTCCAGGTCCTCCGCCATCCCCATGTCGGGTGACCAAAGGACCCTAGGGTTTCTCTGGGTGGCCCAGCTGGATAGCAGGGCTGTGTCCTCCGGCTCTTCTGGACCTGAAGCTTCTCTTACTGTCTACTGTCCCTGATATTTCTCCAGACCAACCCCTCACCCCATCAATGTCCCCTGCAAAACTCTTTCCCTTTTCTCTGTCTTCTTCCTCCTCCTCTCCAAATCCCTCCCTCTTTTTGATAGCATCCCCTCCCTTCCCCTTTCCTGTTACCATCACAGTGGTCAGTGGCCTGACTACAAGTCTCTGAAGCCATGGAGACCCTGGATGTTCACATCACAGAGGCCTGGCCCCTGCCTGGAGGAGGAAGCATTTTCCACTCCTTCCCCTGAGTCACACCCACAACCCTCACCACCCACCTACCATAGAGATTAAATAGGGTGGGTGCTTCTTTACTGTAGCAACGGAAAAATTGAATGTCACCTTAGAAAAAAGAAAGGTTGAAACAAATGAGAACCGACAGGTTTCAGTAAGTTTGCCAGGCACAAATCACCCTGCACAAATTAACAGCATTTCTCCCCACCCACAGTAGCTGGTAGGAAATATTACTGAAAAGATACCATCCACCACAGCAACGGGAATTATAAAATACATAGGGGTGAACCGAGAAAACACAAAACTACACCAAAGAGTTTTTAAAATTCTAATAAAGGAAACAGAAATCATCTAAATAAGAAGAGCATATTCCATGCTTTGGGTCTATATGGCCTAATAGAGGATGACTTATCTTGGATGACTCTGTAAAGACCTAATTGAATTCATGATTAATCTATAAATTCAGCTCAATCTCACTCAAAATTCCAGGTGGACTTCTTTTTGAGGAATAATAAACAACTTTCAAAAAGACAGGTAAAGAAGAGAGACTTGCTTAATCAAACACACTGCACATCCATAGTAATACAGCATGGCGCTGGCTCAGTGACAGAGAGACCCGTGGGACAGAATGGAAAACACTGCAATATACCCATGGACTGTGTTTCAATATATACACATCAAGCTTCCCTGGTGGCTCAGACTGTAAAGAATCTGCCTGCAATGTAGGAGGCCTGGGTCTGATCTCTGGGTTGGGAAGATCCCCTGGAGGAGGGCATGGCAACCCACTCCAATATTCTTGCCTGGAGAATCCCTGTGGACAGAGGAGCCTGGCGGGGTCGCAAAAGAGTCGGACACAACTTAGCGACTAAAACAACAACTGTAGTAGTAGCAAACAAGTCCCAATGTCCTTTATATCTTGATAATTGTTGAATCTAAAGTATGGGTATAGCAGGTTCGACAATGCTATCATCTCTGCTTTCATATGTTTGAAATTTTCCATATTAAAAGTTTTTTCTTTTTTTAATCTCTATGGCTTAAAATAACAGGAATTGGTTTCTTGATCCTACTATGTGCCCATCATGGATCAGTCAGGTCTCTCCCACTCTGTCCTCACTGAGAAGCACAGACTAGTGAGCGCCTGCTCTCTGCTTCCACGGCAGAGGAAAAGAACTGTGGGGGGCTGTGTGATGGTGCTTAAGGCTTTTGCCTAGAAGTGAAACGTATCTCACTATTGACATTTCATTGATAAAACAAGTCACATGGCCACACTTAACTTTTCTGACTCAGGAAAATATGACCCACCTATATGCTCAGTAGGAGACATAGAAATATTTGGCGAACAGCATAAACGATTACCATGGCTCTGCAGACACGAGTCTAGAAATTAAAGGCCAAAACGTACTGTGATACACAACAGTTTTTATCGAAGAATTTCAACACCCCCTACCCAAATGCTCAGCTTTCTCACTTGTGATAAAATGCTCAACATTATACCAGGATTGGGAGATCTGCATTGGCAGGGACAGTTTATCTGTCTTTACCTTTCTAACCCAGAGCACCTGTTTTGTCTTTACCAGGTGCTAAGTTTAGGTTTACTGAACTGAAGAGACCCTGGAGACAAGCAGTGTGAACTCCTAGGCTTTCCCTTATGGAACCTATTTCTCATCTCACTTCTTACTTTTACAAAATCAGTTTTATGACACTCCCAGGCAGAACACGAGGTGCTGCTGCTTTTCTAGGCCACTAGGGTGGTGGCTGCGGTCATGAAATGAAAAGACGCTTGCTCTTTGGAAGGAAACAATGACAAACCTAGACAGTGACATCACTTTGCAAACAAAGGTTCACATAGTCAAAGCTATGGTTTTTCCAGTAGTCATGTACAGATGTGAGAGCTGGACCATAAAGAAGGCCGAGCACCAAAGAACGGATGCTTTTGAACTGTGGTGCTGGAAAAGATTCTTGAGGGACCCTTGGACAGCAAGGAGAACAAACCAGTCAATTCTAAATGAAATCAGTGCTGAATATTCATTGGTAGGACTGATGCTGAAGCTGAAGCTCCAATACTTTGGACTACCTGATGCGACTGGAAACGACCCTGATACTGGGAAAGATTGAGGGCAGGAGAAGGGGACAACAGAGAATAATGTGGTTGGATGGCATCATTGACTCAATGGGCATGAGCTTGAACAAACTCTGGGAGATATGAAGGACAGGGGAGCCTGGTGTGCTGCAGTCCACGGGGTCGCAAAGAGACACGACTAAGGGACAGAACAACCCCACCATCTTGGTTGATCTCTCTTGGCCAAGAGCCCCGAGCTTGAACTCACTTATGCCAGGGACTCCAGAAGGGAACCTTGGGATCATCCCACCCAAAGGCATGCATCTTACAGGTGAGGAAACTGAACCTCAGAGAAAGTAACCTAAGTAAGGATTTCTATTTTCTGGAAGCGTCTATGGCCAGCAGTGTGCCCTGCAGTTTGCTGTGGTTTGCTTCAAAAGTGTCTGGACGGAACAGAGCTAGGGAAACCCCTTCTCCCAATCTCCGGCCTCCCTCTAACTTCTTTTTCAGTCAGCACAACCTTTAGAACCAATCACTCAGACGTTCTCTGCCTCTGTAGCAGCCAAGACCTTTTTTTGAGCTTAGCTCTTATTTCCACTCAACCATGAGCTCTCAGATTCGACAGAATTATTCCACAGAGGTGGAGGCCGCAGTCAACCACCGAATCAACACGCTTCTGTGGGATTCCCACACCTACCTTCTCCTGGGTGTCTGTTTCAACCGCGGTGATGTGATTCTTGGGGGGCTGGGCCACTTTTTCTGCAAACTGGCCAAGGAGATGCGCGAGGTCCCTGAGCATCTCCTAAAGATGGAAAACCAGCACAGTGGCTGCACCGTCTTCCAGGATATGCAGAAGTTGTTTCCAAGACGAGTGGGGGTGAAATCCTGGACGCTATGGAAGCCATCAAGCTCGTAGAGAAGAACCTGAACCAGGCCTTTTTGGGTCTGCATGTCCTGGTCCTGACTGTGCAGACTCCCAGCTCTGACTTCCTGGAGAGCCCCTGGCTAGATGAGCAGGTGAAACTCATCAAGCAGATGGGCAGCCGCCTGACTAACCTCCCAGGCTGGCTGATCCTCAGGTGGGGCTGGGTGAGGACCTCTTTGAAAGGCTTGCCCTCAAGCATGACTAGGAGCCTCCGGAGCCCAGCAGCCTTTGAGGAGGCCCTTTGCATCCCCCTGGTATCAGGGCTTCTCCCTGAGTGTCTCTCTGTAGCCATGGGGCAGCTTTTTCACCACCCTGGAGCCCTCTCCCAAGTCCTGGACTAAACGAAAATAATTTTTTTTAAAGTCTGTGTGGCCTAAATCCCTTTGCCTTAGCATTCTTCAAAATGCTTGTGGCGGAACAGACTTTGCGACCCCAGCCTGGTGCTCTCCGTGCACCACACTGTATCCAGCCATCCTGTAAATTGCCACATGTTCAGCAAAAGTAAAATTAACAGAGAGAGAGTACTTTATACACTGTAGGCAAGCCTGCCTGCTGTTCCACTCCGTGAAGGGATATGAATCTGCTGTTCCAAGTGGGTCTTGGTTCCTGCCTCCTTCTCATCGTGTAAGAACTGGCCAGGTTTGGTGATGCTCTAGCGCAGTCCTAGACACAGGCCAACCCTTCTCCCAGGGCTCCACTGAAGAGGCAAGATTCTGTCCCAACGCCTTAGTGCGGAATGGTGTCATGGTCTCTAGTGTGGCACTTCCGATTGCTTTCCAAGGGTCACTTGGACTACCCTTCTAGTCGTTGACTTCCCTGGTGGCTCAGATGGTAAAGCATCTGCCTACAATGCGGGAGACCCAGGTTCGATCCCTGGGTTGGGCAGATCCTCTGGAGAAGGAAATGGCACCCCACTCCAGTACTTTTGCCTGGAAAATCCCATGGATGGAGAAGCCTGGTAGGCTACAGTCCATGGGGTCGCAAAGAGTCGGACACGACTAAGCGACTTCACTTCTTCACTTCTTCCAGTGTTTAGAACCTGAGCCGGGGTGTGCTGTGCTCTGTGGCAATCACTGCCAGCACAGGGGACAGGCTGCCCGGAAAGAACACATGCAGATCGGCACGTGTGTTCAATGACCCCCTCTTGCTGCAGCATCTTATGGGCAGGGGAGTGTGGAGAGAATGAAAACTTGAACAAACCTACACATCACTGGACTATAAAAAATCATTAAAATATCGAGGAATTTGAAGGTTTAATGACCCAGCAAAGATGGAAAATACTTAAATGCAGATCTCAGTCATTAAAAAGGTGTTTTGCATGCCACATTTCAGTTCAGTTCAGTCGCTCAGTCGTGTCCGACTCTTTTTTACCTCCCATAAAATGGCGGGGTTGGGGTAGGGAGGCAGGAATACACTTAGTGTGAGATTGCCACAGCTCCCCGAGAGGGCGGGATAGAAAAGTGAGTCACAGATCTCACTGAGTGCCCAGTGGGGTCAAAGCTCTCAGGTGCTCGGGTGGTCTTTCCGTGGAGGCTGATGGCTCTGTCACCATTTAATGCTGCAGCCTATCCACCACTGCAGAGCCGTCTGAACTGTGCAAGACGCAGGAAGCTCTCTCCTGAGAGACCTCCCCTCACAGGTAAAGATGCCAGGAAGGTTCTGGCTTGGCAGAAGCATCAGGAAGTAAGGCAGCTGGAGAAACATATGTCACAAGAAACACGAGCAACTGGGAGCAAATTCCTAGAGAGAGCAAGTTAGTCCCCGGCCACAGCATGTTTTTTCTGACCAGACCCTCCTTTCTGTGTTAGTTTGTTAGGGTTACTGTAAGAAAACACCAGAGACTGGGTGGCTTAACCAAAAGAAATTGTATTTTCCCACTGTAATGGAGGCTGGAAGTCGAAGATCAAGGTGCTGGCAGGCTTGGTTTCCTCTGAGGCGTCTCTCCTTGGCTCGCAGACGGCCACCTTTTTCCTATGCCTTCACATCCCTTCCCTCCTCCTGTGTCCAGATCTCTTCTGACACAAGTCATTGCTGGATCAGGGCCCACCCTAAAGACCTCATTTTAACTTAACTACCTTTTTAAAGTCCCAGTTTCCAAATCGGTTACATTCTAAGGTACTGGGGTTTAGGACTTCAATATATAAATTTAGGGGGGGCGCAGAAGCCAAACCATGAGAGTTGTAAAATGATTATAACACCTTCAAAATGAGGCTTGGGGAGGGGCTGCTTTGTTTTATAGAGAAAAGTAAATGGTCATAGTGTGTGGAGTGGATTCTGCCTTTCTAAGTTTTTGACTCCAGTGAAAAAGTGTGAAAGTGTTAGCTGTTCAGTCATGGCCGACTCTTTGCAACCCCACGGACTGTAGTGTACCAGGCTCCTCTGTCTGTGGAATTCTCCAGGCAAGAATACTGGAGTGGGTTGCCATTCCTTTCTCCAGGGGATCTTCCCGACCCAG
>SJYX01019504.1:17522-62365 GCA_006410675.1 Oreotragus oreotragus
CTGAGCGCTGAAGAATTGATGCTTTTGAACTGTGGTGTTGGAGAAGACTCTTGAGAGTCACTTGGACTGCAAGGAGATCCAACCAGTCCATTCTGAAGATCAGCCCTGGGATTTCTTTGGAGGGAATGATGCTAAAGCTGAAACTCCAGTACTTTGGCCACCTCATGGGAAGAGTTGACTCTGATGCTGGGAGGGATTGGGGACAGGAGGAGAAGGGGACGACGAAGGATGAGATGGCTGGGTGGCATCACAGACTCTATGGACGTGAGTCTGAGTGAACTCTGAGAGTTGGTGATGGACAGGGAGGCTTGGCGTGCTGTGATTCATGGGGTTGCAAAGAGTCGGACACGACTGAGTGACTGAACTGAACTGAACTATAATCACACATATCAAGACACTGCTAGACACTTGTATACATTATTTCATTTAGCACTTACAGAAACAATTTGAGGTAAATATTACTAAACCCATTTTGCAGATGAGCAAACAGGCTCACAGAAGTTAAATCATTTTCCAAACTTGGGACAATTATTAAATGGCAGAACTGGGTATTTTTCCTAAGCTCTTTTCATTAGAGCACACCCTTTCTTACATTTCAAATAATAACAGAGTTAAGAAAATTGTGTGTATATCCCAGGACACAGGTAAAAATAGTCTAGTATTATATATATAAATACCCAATGTAGCATTATTTCAATCTTCTTTGGGAAGAAATATGGAATTGTCCCAGAGCGTCTCTTTCTTTAGCTGTGTTACCCTGGACCATATGCTAAGCCTCATTTATTAAAGAATAATATAATCATTATCATCATTATAATAATAATGACATGATATCCACAATATTATTGTAATAGTCAGTTAAATTAACACATCAAGAATGTTTAACACAATTTTACCAGAATATAATACATCATCAAAACCTGAAAACTACTATTATCAGTGAACATATGACAGCCAGAAGACATATAACAGATCATTTTAATGTTCGACATAAGATACTTTGGAAATGTACTGAAGAATTGGGCTGTGGTGGTACTCAGCTCTATTTCTAGGGTGGAGAAATAATATTTCATTATCAGCCATAATTTTTAAAAATTACCCCTTCTGAGAATTTTTCTAGAAATTCTTTTATCAGTGCCACCTTGATGTAAAGGTTTGTGTGTTGATTCAATATGAAAAATAGTCTCTTGTGATACATAAAACCTCAGATAAAAGTGTCTTATAAATTAAAGCCTTTTTAGTAAATTTACCTTTTGGAGTCAAGTAAAATTAAAAAGGGAAAAGAATAAAATGTCATGATGTAACCTGAAACAAAGAGATTTTGGAAGGTTAAATCTATTCTGTATTTTTTCCTACAGGTCATGTTGATCTAGTAGTAAATGCAAATAGAATCCACAGTGCCTTTCAGTTATAAATTTGATACTAAAAATATACAACCATAAAAGAGCTTCAACTAAACAAAACAAAAGATGCTATTTGTAGGGTTTAAGGAAGAATTCCAGGGGGAACAATTATGAAGCTCCTTATCAAGGAACTTTCAATCTGAGCGTGTGTGTGTGTGTGTGTGTGTGTGTGTGAGTCCCTCAGTCATGTCCGACACTTTGCAACCCTCTGGACTCTAGCCAGCCAGGCTCCTCAGTCCATGGAATTCTCCAGGCAAGAATACTGGAGTGGGTTGCCAAACTTGTATTAAAACGTGCATGCTTTCCTCAAACAGTCTAAAATAAAGTTCTACAGAACCAGTCCTGTCAGGTGCTGCTAGGTCTTTCAGTAGGAACAGCAGTTTAGAGATGAATGGGCATATAACAGAGTTCTGCCAAGAGAATGCACCGGTCATAGCAAATACCCTCTTCCAACAACACAAGGGAAGAGTCTACAACATGGATATCACCAGATGGTCAACACCAAAATCAGGTTGATTATATATTCTTTGCAGCCAAAGATGGAGAAGCTCTATACAGTCAGCAAAAACAAGATCAGGAGCCAACTGTGGCTCAGATCATGAACTCCTTTTTTTCCAAATTCAGACTTAAATTGTAGAAAGTAGGGAAAACCACTAGACCATTCAGGTATGACTTAAATCAAATCCCTAACAGTTATACAGTGGAAGTGAGAAATAGATTTTAGGGATGAGATCTGATNATCAGGAGCCAACTGTGGCTCAGATCATGAACTCCTTTTTTTCCAAATTCAGACTTAAATTGTAGAAAGTAGGGAAAACCACTAGACCATTCAGGTATGACTTAAATCAAATCCCTAACAGTTATACAGTGGAAGTGAGAAATAGATTTTAGGGATGAGATCTGATAGACAGAGTGCCTGGTGAACTATGGAGAGAGATTCCTGGCATTGTACAGGAAGAAGTGATCAAGACCATCTCCAAGAAAAATGCAAAAAAGCAAAGTGGCTGTCTGAGGAGGCCTTACAAATAGCTACAAAGAGAAGCCAAAAGCAAAGGAGAAAAGGAAAGACATAACCATCTGAATGCAGAGTTCAAAAGAATAGCAAGGAGATATAAGAAAGCCTTCCTCAGAGATCAGTGCAAAGAAACAGAGGAAAACAACAGAACAGGAAAGACTAGAGACTAGAGATCTCTTCAAGAAAATCAGAGATACCAAGGGAACATTTCATACAAAGATAGGCTCAATAAAGGACAGAAATGGTATGGACCTGACAGAAGCAGCAGATATTAAGAAGAGGTGGCAAGAATACACAGAAGAACTGTACAAAAAAGATCTTCATGACCCATGTAATCACAATGGTGTGATCACTCACCTAGAGCCAGATATCCTGGAATGTGAAGTCAAGTGGGCCTTAGGAAGCATCACTATGAACAAAGCTAGTGGAGGTGATGGAACTCCAGTTGAGCTATTTCAAATCCTAAAAGATGATGTTGTAAAAGTGCTGCACTAAATTTGCCAGCAAATTTGCAAAACTCAGCAGTGGCCACAGGACTGGAAAAGGTCAGTTTTCATTCCAATCCTGAAGAAGGGCAATGCCAAGGAATGTTCAAACTACTACACAATTGGACTCATTTCACACAGTAGTAAAGTAATGCTCAAAATTCTCCAAGCCAGGCTTAGGCAATACGTGAACCATGAATTTCCATATGTTCAAGTTGGTTTTAGAAAAGGCAGAGGAACCAGAGATCATGTTGCCAACATCAGCTAGGTCGTTGAAAAAGCAAGAGAGTTTCAGAAAACATCTGTTTCTGCATTATTGAATATGCCCTAGCCTTTTACTGTGTGGATCACCACAAACTATGGAAAATTATTAAAGAGATGGGAATACCAGACCATCTGACCTGCCTCTTGAGAAATCTGTATGCAGGTCAGGAAGCAATAGTTAGAACTGGACATGGAACAACAGACTGGTTCCAAATAGGAAAAGGAGTACGTCAAGGCTGTATGTTGCCACCCTGCTTATTTAACTTATATGCAGAGTACATCATGAGAAATGCTGGGCTGCATGAAGCACAAGCTGGAATCAAGACTGCTGGGTGAAATATCAATAATCTCAGGTATGCAGATAACACCACCCTTATGGCATAGAGTGAAGAACTAAATAACCTCTTGATGAAACTGAAAGAGGAGAGTGAAAAAGCTGGCTTAAACCTCAATATTCAGAAAACAAAGATCATGGCATCTGGTCCCATCACCTCTTGGCAAATAGACAGAGAAACAGTGGAAACAGTGTCAGACTTTATTTTTTGGGGCTCCAAAATCACTGCAGAATGGTGACTACGGCCATGAGATAAAAAGATGCTTGGTCCTTGGAAGAAAAGTTATGACCAACCTAGATAGCATATTAAAAAGCAGAGACATTACTTTGCCAACAAAGGTCCATCATCTAGTCAAGGCTATGGTTTTTCCAGTAGTCATGTATGGATGTGATTGCTGGACTATAAGGAAAGCTGAGCACCAAAGAACTGATGCTTTTGAACTGTGGTGTTGGAGAGGACTCTTGAGAGTCCCTTGGACTGCAAGGAGATCCAGCCAGTCCATCCGAAAAGAAATCAGTCCTGAGTGTTCATTGGAAGGACTGATGTTTAAGCTGAAACTCCAGTACTTTGGCCACCTGATGCAAAGAGCTGACTCATTTGAAAAGACCCTGATGCTGGGAAGTATTGAAGGTGAGAGGAGAAGGGGACAACTGAGGATGAGATGGTTGGATGGCATCACTGACTCAATGCACATGAGTTTGAGTAAACTCTGCAAGTTGATGATGGACAGGAAGGCCTGGCGTGCTGCAGTCCATGGGATCACAAAGAGTTGGACACGACTGAGTGACTGAACTGAACTGGGCTTATGATCTGGAAGGCAGAACATGCTCTGCTTTCTCCAAGTCCTCACTGAGCTTCATGGGTAGGTATTTAAATATACCATGGAGAGTAATCCTGAATTCACTACATTCCCAAACATGGTTGCTTAGGGAACATAGTACACCCTGCCTAGACTTCTGTTAAGCATCTCTTCCACTCAGCAATGTTTAGTAGCAACATAATGTCACACACCCAGGTGGTTCTCATGACTTGGTCAAGTGGCGAGTTAACCTAAGGTGACACATTGTCAAGGAGTGATGATAAGAGAGGAGGAGGTGCTTTAGGCCTTTACTTGTGTATATGCAGAGTGGCTAGGGGAAGGGAAGTGACATATTCTCTGCTTCAGCTCTGAAAGGAAACAGGCCAGTGTGGATGGAGAACAAAGTATAGGAAGTAAGACAAAGGAAAGAAAAGGCTATTGGAGTGTACTAAAATGGAATTAAGAATATCAGTCTGGAATGCTGCCTTGTTTTTTCCCAATGATACTAAGTATTGTCCAGTTCATTAGGTAAATTGAATAAGGACTTCTCTTAAAAATCTCGTTTACTATAGCAATCAATTGGTAAGATATGTTCGATGCCTAAACTTAAGGGAACATTAAAGTTAGTTAATTTTTTCTGATAAGAAGAGTAACAAAGAATTATTTTGTATCCTAATAGTAATTTCCATTACCAAGAGCCATATGATTTTCTCCATATTTTACTTAATATCCACAACATTACTTTGTTTGCTATTCAGTTGCTGAGTGCTGTCTGACTGCAACCCCATGGACTACAGCAGGCCAGGCTCCTCTGTCCTCGTCTATCCCCCAGAGTTTGCTACATTCACTTCCACTGAGTTGATGATGCTATCTAAACATCTCATCCTCTGCTTCCCTCTTCTCCTTTTGCCTTCATTCTTTCCCAGCATCAGAGTCTTTTTTGTATCAGGTAATCAAAGTACTGGAGCATCAGCTTCAGCATCAGTTCTTCTAATAAATATTTATAGTTCACTTCCTTTAGGATTGATTGGTTTGATCTCCTTGCAGTCCAAGAGACCTTCAGTGGTCTTCTACAGCACCACAGTTGGAAAGCATCAGTTCTTTGGTGCTCAGCCTTCTTTATCACCCAACTCTCACATCTGTACATGCTACTGAAAAAAAAACATAGCTTTTACTCTATGGACATAAGTTGGCAAGGTGATTTCTCTGTTGAGGTTCCCAGGTGGCACTAGTGGAAAGAATCTGCCTGCCAATGAAGGAGACATGAGAGACGCGAGTTCAAACCCTAGGCTGGGAAGATCCTCTGGAGAAGGAAATGGCAGCCCACCCCAGTATTCTTCCCTGGGGAGTCAGTCCACAGGGTTGCAAAGAACTGGACACAACTTAGCGACTGAGAACAAATTTTTAATAGCTTTCCTTCCAAGGAAAAATCGTTTTTTTAATTTCATGGCTGCAGTCCCAGTCCACCACGATTTTAGAGCTCAAGAAAATAAAACATGTCACTGCTACCACTTTTTCCCCTTGAAATGACGGGTTCATCTGACATGATCTTAATTTCTGGAATGTTAAGCCTCAAGCATCTTCATAAGAGTAGAGTGAAAAAGTTGGTTTAAAACTTAACATTCAGAAAACTATGGCATCCGGTTTAAAACTTAACATTCAAAAAAAAAAATAAAAATAAAACAACATTCAGAAAACTATGACATCTGGTCCCATCACTTCACGGTAAATGGATGGGGAAACAATGGAAACAGAGAGAGACTTTATTTTGGGGGGCTCCAAAATCACTACACTGCAGCAAAGAAATTTAAAAAGACACTTGTTCCTTGGAAGGAAAGCTATGACCAAACTAGACAGCAGATTAAAAGGCAGAGACATTAGTTTGCCGACAAAGGTCGATCTAGTCAAAGCTATGGTTTTTCCAGTAGTTATGTATGGATTTAAGAGTTGGACTATAAAGAAAGCTGAGTGCTGAAAAATTGATGCTTTTGAACTGTGGTGTTGGAGAAGACTCTTGAGAATCCCTTGGACTGCAAGGAGATCCAACTGAATAGTCATTGGAAGGACCGATGCTGAAGCTGAAGCTCCAAACTTTGGCCACCTGAAGTGAAGAACTGACTCATTGGAAAAGACCCTGGTGCTGGGAAAGACTGAATGTAGGAGGATAAGGGGCCGACAAAGGATGAGATGGTTGAATGGCATCACCGACTCTATGGGTGTGAGTCTGAGTAAGCTCCAGTAGTTGGTGATGGACAGGGAAGCCTGGTGTGCTGCAGTCTACAGGTCACAAAGAGTTGGGCATGACTGAGCGACTGAACTGAATTGAAGTTTCAAGCCAGCTTTTTCACTCTCTTCCTTCACCCTCTTCCAGAGACTCTTTAGTTCCTCTTCACTTTCTGCCATTAGAGTGGTATTATCTGCATATCTGAGGCTGTTAGTATTTCTCCTGGCAATTTTGATTCCAGCTTGTGATTCACTCAGCCTAGTATTTTTCATGATGTACTCTGTATAGAAGTTAAATAAGCAGGGTGACAATATACAGCCTTGTCATACTCCTTTCCCAATTTTGAACCAGTCCTTTGTTCCATGTCCAGTTCTAACTGATGTTTCTTGACCAGCATACAGTTTTCTCATGAGACAGATAAGGTGGTCTGGTATTCCTATCTCTTTAATAACAGTTTCCCACAGTTTGTTGTGATCCACACAGTGAAAGGTTTCAGCATATTCAAAGCAGCAGAAGTAGATACTTATCTGGAATTCCCTTTGTTTCTCTATTCTAAATGTGTCGTCGCTCAGTCGTGTCTGACTCTTTATGACCCCATGGACTGTAGCCTACGAGGGTCCTCTGTCCATGGGATTTTCCAGGCAAGAATACTGGAGTGGGTTGCCATTTCCTTCCCCAGGGGATCTTCCTGACCCAGGGATTGAACCCAGGTCTCCTGCATTGCAGGCAGACGCTTTACCCTCTAAGCCACCAGGGAAGCCCATCCATTGGGAGATAGCTATTATTACTTATTCCATTTTGGATGAGGAAATTATGGCTCAAAGTGCTAGGTAAATTTGCTATAATCACTAAGTGAGTAATTGATAGGACTTAAACTCTTTGGAAGGAATGATGCTAAAGCTGAAACTCCAGTACTTTGGCCACCTCATGAGAAGAGTTGACTCATTGGAAAAGACTCTGATGCTGGGAGGGATTGGGGGCAGGAGGAGGGGACGACCGAGGATGAGATGGCTGGATGGCATCACGGACTCAATGAACGTGAGTCTGAGTGAACTCCGGGAGATGGACAGGGAGGCCTGGCGTGCTGCGATTCATGGGGTCACAAAGAGTCGGACACGACTGAGCGACTGAACTGAACTGAACTGAACTGAAACTTGAACCCACTTCTGCCAGACGTGGGAGCTCACACCTAAATCCTCTGCAAGGTAACAATGTGAAGTCACATGGCCTGAATGAATGAGTAGCTTGTACAAGTTTCTTCCTGCTCTCTGTCCCTCGGTTTTCTCTCTGCAGTAAAAGCATTGTCATAGGGATGCTGTAACAATTGAGTGAGTTCATGTAGGTAAAGCTTGTAAAATAGTGCCTGGAATATTGAAAGGGCTCAATCAGGATAACTTATTTTTAGGCTGATGATAACCACAAGAAGATGATGACAATGGTGGAGGACAAGGAGCAGAAAGAGAAGATGACAATGAAACACAGCCTTGGCAGTGATGAAACAGCTTTCTCTCCAGTGAGTGAAACTTGTACTGCTGTAATCAAACTTAGCTTGTAAATTGCTTGTCCCTCAGAAATTCTTTTGCCGTTGGAAGCAGTGTTAAACATACAGTGAAGAGGCTCGCGTAGCCAAAACAAGCCTAGCAATTCTGTGCACTTTTTACACTAGTGGAACTGCTTTTCCCACTCCTGCCAATGACTTACAACATTGTTATTTAAATAGGAAATGCATCTTAGAAATGCATTCCAGAAGCCAGATAGCTAACTCTAGCCCTCAGTGCATTCTTCTGGAGCTCTAGGATAAGCAATCCCCGACCCTTCTGGAACCAAGGACCAATTTAGTGGAAGACAGTTTTTCCACAAACTGGGGTGATGTGAGTAATGGCGAGTGGCTGTTAATACAGATCAAACTTCACTTGCTCACCTGCCACTCACTTCCTGTTGTTATCTGATCCTCCTGGTTCAGATACAGGTCCATGGCCTGGGGTTGTGGACCCCTGCTCTAGGAAATCCTTTCCCCTCTCCTAATGGGAAGCAGGGGAAGTGGACCCTCAGCATGCAGGGTAGACAGCCCCAGGCTCCTGCAGTTTAGAAGGCCAGTCTGCAGAAGCAAGTGTGCACTTTCCATCTGAAGTTTCTAGGCTGAATGTCCCTTGTGCATTGTGATCTGGTGTTGCCCACAAGGCAGATGAGAACTTAAAAGATTCCTCCCCTGTTGTGGTAAAAACTTGCAAGTTCCTCAGATCAAAGTAACATAAAATATAAGATGCCTGAGACTTCAAAGAAAGAAGGTAATATATACTTCAATTTTTCAAATAAGAAAATAAACATACAAAAAACAAGGCAATTGTATATTTCAGAGCATCAAAGCCAAACAAAAAGATGTTTTAACAACACAAAACAATACAATCAAAGCAAAAGTCCTTTCATTCTTATGGGTTATCATGTTTGGAAAACTGGTCTGGCTTTCAGATGTCCTCCTTACTCTGTATTTTCCTTCATGTCTTATCAGATATAGCCCTTCACTGTTTTCTGTCACTAATAATGAAGGCTTTAAAATGTCCTCAAGCAATAAACATAGATAAAGTGTAACTTGGTAAACAGTACTTAGCTTTTGCCCATAACTCTTATTAGTGTCTCATCAGCAGATTTCTAAGAGATCTTTAATGATTCTCTAATAAACAGAACTCCTAAGCTAAATCACTGTTTTAGAGATATCCTGGGATGAGTCCTAAATGTTGTTTTCTCTTAGCAATATGAAATTAAGATGCTTATGACAAAATGTTTTTCCCTTAAATTATCATCTTTGAACAAATGGGAAGCATGTTAATTGTAGACTGGCAAACTCACCGATAGGAGTAAGAGACTTCAGCTTTGGATTCTGTCATTTGCTTTATGACCCTGGATAATTTTTAAACTTCCCAAGCTGTAATTTATTCATGGTAAAATGGGAAGAAAGAATTACTTACCTTCAAAATCGTTTTTAGGATTCAATGAGATTATCTCCTTAAAAGCAAAACTTCATGCAGTGTGTACCAAACTTCAGGTACTAAAAAAAAAGACTGTCATTTTTATCATTTTTATTGACATTACCATAAACTGTGGTTTTCAAATTTTCTACCTGTGACTGCCTAACAAGTCTAATTGTAAATGGAGTAATCAGACTCTAGTTGTGGGATGCGATAAATTTTTTGATAAACAAAAGGGCAGTTTTTTAAAATGAAGATTTAAACTAACTTACAAAACATCTCTACATAGGAAAGAAATTTAATTCATTAAGCCCCTTCTATGTTGCAGATAGAAGCTGAGTGCTGAAGAACTGATGCTTTTGAACTGTGGTGTTGGGAAAGACTCTTGAGAGTCCCTTGGACTGCAAGGAGATCCAACCAGTCCATCCTAAAGGAGATCAGTCCTGGGTGTTCATTGGAAGGACTGATGTTGAAGCTGAAACTTCAATACTCTGGCCACCTGATGTGAAGAGCTGACTCATTGGAAAATACTATGATGCTGGGAAAGATTGAGGGCAGGAGAAAAAGGGGACAACAGAGGATGAGATGGTTGGATGGCATCACTGACTCAATGGACATGGGTTTGGGTGAATTCCAGGAGTTGGTGATGGACAGGGAGGCCTGGCATGCTGCGATTCATGGGGTCACAAAGAGTCGGGCATGACTGAGTGACTGAACTGAACTGATGCTGCAGTTACCAGCGGCAGCTCCGGGTGGCTTAGACAAACTTGCCTGCAATGCAGGAGACATGGGTTCGATCCCTGGGTCAGGAAGATCCCCTGCAGAAGGAAATGGCAACCCACTCCAACATTCTTGCCTGGGAAATTCCATGGACAGGGGAGCCTGGTGGGTTACAGTCCATAGGGTCGCAAAGAGCTGGACACGAGTGAGTGACTAACATAGTGCCATCTAAATATCTCCATGTCTACACCATCCCCTGCATAATAAACACACAATCTAAGCGTGAAACTGCATGCTTGCTTTACAAACACAGTGTTCAGAAAACATGCACAGTTTCATCTTCAAATGTGATGATGATCCGTAGGCCTCAGGTATTTAGAAATCTTAGTGTCACTTTAACCAAGTACTAGATACTGTACTCACAATATTTAACACTCATTGCATCCCCCTGAGAAACTATTTTATAGTAATTAAAATAATACTTTCAAATGATAATAAACTTTCTCAGAGCTATTAAAATACTAGTCAAAGTGATGTAAGAATGACAGACAGACCCAAGTAAGAAAAGATACATTAGTTGGTTGTAAAGTTTGGGCAATGTGTAGCTGTAGAATAATGACACTGTCTTTTATCAGTTTGTTTTTATGGCAAGTAGGAAGTATACACAAATGAGTATCAGGACACAGGCCAAAAAAAGCCATTTTAAGCAAAGATAAAAATTCAGAATCTTTGATTATTTTATATTACAATGTGCTAATGATAAGGACATAATGATAATAACTATTAAGTTATTAAGTTTCTACTTCTCAAGCACTTTATACATATGAATTTATTTAACTCTTGCAACTACTGTATGAATGGTACTATTGCTTTTTCCAAGTTATTCAAGAAGGATTGAGGCTCACTGTTTTTGGATGGCTTACTGTATAGGCTAAAACAAGGATATGTAGATAGCTTGCACTCTTCTTGAGAAGTATTTATTTTATTTATCTATGCATCTCATAGTTCATTCAACTAAGTTATGCTAGATATATACTTGGAAGCAAACATAATCTGTGTACTATCTAAATCATGTCAAGAGTGAAGCAATACTTCACTTAAACAACTATTATAGGAATTTGCATTTTTACCATCTAAGGAAATTTCAGTAAAATTTGGACATAACAAAACTGAACCTAACCACAGTTCACCAGCAGCCTGATCACAAGCCAATCTTATGCTTTTTAGGCACTGCAATCAGGGCCAGGGAGGGCTGTCTATACCTTCTGGATCTCCTCTTTTCCTATCACTTTTGCTCTTTATTCTCTATCCCTAGCTCTTTCACACATACACATGCATACCCATAATGATTACTTCAAACTAAATAATAATTATAGTTGTTATTACCTTTTATAAGCAACTTATATCAATTGGAAAAGTAAATTACAAGTTGTTTGTGGTTACTGGTAAAATGTTATGTTTATTGGCTATATATATATATATTCACATATATATATAACACACACACACACATATATATAACACAAGGTGTTGTGTTCATGTGTTCATGTATACTGCTGGGGTTGTTAGGGAGGGGAGATTGACAGTGACTCATATAGTTTCAACATAATTCAGTGTCCTATGTTTCTCATAGCTTTCTAAATAGTCTGAGTTTGCTAGGTCCAAATTACACGAGAACATTGTAAAAATAGCATAGAGGGACTACAGAACAGTGAGGGGCATATGCACAGCTCAGGAAAGAGCTCAGGTTTCAGTATGAAGACCTGGTTTAGTTGTGAGATATGCACTAATCCCTCCCTGTAAATTATCAGTGAAATCACTTTCATATAGATATTAAGAAAACTATATGTACTAAAACTCACAAAAGTGCTCTGTGAGATGAATTCTTTGTATGGTTATTGCTATCGCCCTTATCCTTTTATTCATACGTCTGATACTCTTTTAACACTGCTGCTGCTACTAAGTCACTTCAGTCGTGTCCGACTCTGTGCGACCCCATAGACNTAAAACAGTCAACAAGTACTTGTTTGGACTTGTTTCTTCTCCTTACCTATCATGAAAGCAGTACTTATTCCATCCTCTTATACAGGCTTGAATGGATTCTCTCCATAAATTTTTCTCATACAGGATCCAGACTGCTAGGAGAAATATCAACAATCTCTGATATGCAGGTGATACCACTCTAAAGGCAAAAAGTGAAAAGGAACTAAAGAGCCTCTTGATGAGAATGAAAGAGGAGAGTGAAAAAGCTGACTTAAAACTCAGAATTCAAAAAACTAAGATCATGACATCCAGTCCCATCACTTCATGGCAAATACATGGGGAAAAAATAGAAACAGTGACAGACTTTATTTTCTTGAGCTCCAAAATCACTGCAGATGGTGACTGCAGCCATGAAATTAAAAGACACTTGTTCCTTGGAAGAAAAGCTATGACCAACCTAGATAGCATATTAAAAAGCAGAGACATCACTTTGCTGACAAAGGCCCATCTAGTCAAAGCTATGGTTTTTCCAGGAGTCATGCATGTTTGTGAGTGTTGGACCATAAAGAAGTTGAGTGCTGAAGAATCAATGCTTTCGAACTATGGCTTTGGAGAAGACTCTTGAGAGTCCCTTGGACTGCAGGAAGAACCAACCAGTCCATCCTAAAGGAAATCAATCCTGAATATTCACTGGAAGCACTGATGCTGAAGCTGAGGCTTCAGCCTTTGGCTACCTGTGAAGAGCTGACTCACTGGAAAAGACCCTGATGCTGGGAAAGACAGAGGGCAGGAGGAGAAGAGGGCAACAGAGGATGAGATGGTTGGATGGTATCACTGACTCAAATCGACTTGAGTTTCAGCAAACTCAGGGAGATGGTGAAGGACAGGGCAGCCTGGTGTGCTAGAATGCATGAGGTCACAAAGAGCTGGACACAACTGAGAGAGTGAACAACAACTAGTTGTAGCATCTTTACAACACTCTCCCCCATTCATGTGCAGTCTGTAAGGGAGAGGGAGAGGGTGGGATGATTTGGGAGAATAGCATTGAAATATGTATACTATCAGGTAAGAAATGAATTGCTAGTCTATGTTCGATGCTGGATGCAGGATGCTTGGGGCTGGTGCATGGGGATGATCCGGAGGGATGATATGGGGTGGGAGGTGGGAGGGGGGTTCATGTTTGGGAGTTCATGTACACCCGTGACAGATTCATGTCAGTGTATGCCAAAACCAATACAGTACTGTAAAGTAAAATAAAGTAAAAAAAAAAAAAAAAAAAGACTAAAGACTACTTAAGGTTAAGGGGATGGAACTCTTTTCAAGATAGGACATTATGATGGTTAGGCAGCAGTTTCCAGTGCTGATGCTGGTTTGGACTCTTGATGCAAAAAGGAGGGATAACAGGGTGAAAAACAAAGTTGCTCAGTCATGTCTGACTCTTTGCAACCCCACAGACTGTACAGCCGGTCAGGCTCCTCTCTCCATGGAATTCTCAAGACAAGAATGCTGAAGTAGGTAGCCATTTCCTTCTCCAAGGGATCTTTCCAACCCAGGGACAGACCTGGGTCTTCTGCATTGCAGGCAGATTCTTTGCCAGTTGAGCTAACAGGGAAGTCCGGTGGAGTAAAGGAGGGACTGAGAAGCAAATATGAAAGAATGACGTGCCTCCAAAGACTGAAAACAAAGCAGTTCTTCCATCTTCTTGCAGACATGGAGAAGATCATTTACTTAATATCACGTGACTAAAGCTTCCCTAGTGTCATTTTTATCGAGAATTTGAATGCGGCAAGTAAACATAAAATGAGCGAAGCGAAGATCCTTAATATGTTTGTTATGAAGGTGTAATTATATACAAGGGAGCATTCTTAACAAAGATACGGTGATGCAAATACATCATTCACGACTTGGGACCTGAAATGATTAAAGTATTACTTACATGCTCTGATCTGAGTGTTAGTTAGAAAATGAGTGAGGCTAACAGGGACTAATAGAAGTGCTTGATGGTTTTCTTTACACATTTTACTCTACCAGTCCAATAGCTCGTTACTCTTTCGCAAGCAATCTTTCTTTCCTCTGGGAAATCATCTAAGTTTTGAGTCAAGTTGATCCCATCAAGAAAGGATAGAAAAGTGACTCAGACTTGGCCAAAGTGTTCATTCCCCTGGCCATGGTGACTGATTTAGGCATATGGATAATTTAGACTCTTTCCTGGGATTTTTTCTGCTCATGCAATCTAAAAAGGCAGTCTTACTTGGCTATTTTTGCTAAGCTGGTAGAATATTAGTCAAACAGTTCTCGGACTTCTTGTTTGCCACGTGGAGAGAGATGCAATGAGAGATGGAATAAGACTGTCTATAAGTTATAGAGACAGAGTCCTGTCTTACCTTGGTATTTTTCTTTAAACGAAGTATGGACTTTTAGTGTATTTGTGTGTTTAAGACCATTCCCTAAGCAAATATTTGTCCATAGTATTGTTTACTGATGAACCCATTTTATCTCAGAACCCAATGAGAATAATAACAATGATGATGATAATAATTTCCTTTTGTTACAAGCTAAATGTCTAAGCATATGCTAAATGTCTTTCATACTTTTTTTTTATTTACTAAATCAACAATATTTGGAGGTGTTTAAAACTTATAAAATAATGTTTTACAGAAGATGCAAAATTAATAAAACATTCCCCTTACCTGAAGCATGAGAGAATAATAGATATTCTTTATCACAGAACAGAAACAGTGACCCAGATGCAGTCAGGGGCACAAGACATAATTTCAAAGAAAATTATTCCTAAAACTGTGGACAATGTTAGCATCTAGGCAACATTCTCAAGAAGGAAGTTAGAACTTGGTGGAATTAACTGATTGCAACAGTAAATAAAATGAGATTTTAGGTAGACTGTGATCTCTCATAAGCAGTCCTGGTTTATTTCAGAAATGCTGAGTAAAAATTCTGTGTCCTTGTAAACCAGAAAGTTTGTTGTAATTGTATCTGATAGTGGAACTTTTCAGATTTATTTTTCTGTTTTTTTTTTTTTCTTTTGCCCTTGGATGTGTCAATCAGTTTGGCTGCTTCCAATCCATTTTTTATAACATACACTTACAGCATTGATTTTAGGACAAAAAAAAATATTCTTTGCAAGTTAACTGGCCTGAAATTGGATTCGAGGTCTGACGTGCTGCGATTCACGGGGTCGCAAAGAGTTGGACACGACTGAGTGACTGAACTGAGCTGAACTGACAATCATAAAAATTAACTACTTCCTTCACAGCAACAAACATCTAAAAATCTTTTCATCTACAAGAAAACTTCTGAAGTATTCACTTCTTTTAAGCTTGCTTTCTTGATTATGAATAAACAGCCATAAGTTCTAAGCACTTTTCTTTTGAAACTCACCCTTCAATGACATTTTCAGTGGCCACCACACTGAAGAATGTTATTGCCTTCATCTGCCTCTTTACAATATTTTATTGTAAAATGCTAATGCTAATTTCAATCTGTTTTTATTGTAGATAAATAAAATCCATGGCTCCTCTGTCCATGGGATTCGCCAGGAAAGAATACTAGAGTGGATTGCCATGCCCTCCTCCAGGGGATCTTCCTGATCCAGGAATCAAGTCAGTGTCTCTTAAGTATCTTGCATTGGCAGGTGGGTTCTTTACCACTAGCGCCACCTGGGAAGCCCAACAAACCTTACATATGCATCTAAATAAGCAGTATTAGAAAGAGACACATGTACCCCAATGTTCATCGCAGCACTGTTTATAATAGCCAGGACATGGAAACAACCTAGATGTCCATCAGCGGATGAATGGATAAGAAAGCTGTGGTACATATACACAATGGAGTATTACTCAGCCATTAAAAAGAATACATTTGAATCAGTTCTAATAAGATGGATGAAACTGGAACCGATTATACAGAGTGAAGTAAGCCAGAAAGAAAAACACCAATACAGTATACTAACACATATATATGGAATTTAGAAAGATGGTAATGAGGACCCTGTATGCAAGACAGCAAAAGAGACACAGATGTGTAGAGCGAACTTTTGGACTCTGAGGGAGAAGGAGAGGGAGAGGGAGACGGTGGGATGATTTGGGAGAATAGCATTGAAATATGTATACTATCATGTAAGAAATGAATTGCCAGTCTATGTTCAATGCAGGATGCAGGATGCTTGGGGCTGGTGTCTGGGGATGATCTAGAGGGATGATGTGGGGTGGGAGGTGGGAGGGGGGTTCATGTTTGGGAGTTCGTGTAAAAAAAAAAAAAAGTACTTCCGTAGACAGATTTGCATCTAATAAAACTGTTTCTCTTTCACTATTAAAACATTGAGTAAGACTTATAGCTAGTAAAATGTTCCCTCCTTTCCTGTTAAAAAAAAAAAGCCTAAGCTGTTTACCTAAAATATATAAAATGGCATAGATGGTAGGTAGGTAGAGTTGTTTGAATTGTAATATCCTAAAATTCATGTCTATCTAGAACCTCAAGTTGTGCTCTTATTTATAAAAAGTGTTTCTGTACGTGTAATTAAGATAAAATCAGGTTATACTGGATTATGGTGGGTCCCAAATCCAATAACAGGTGTCCATAAAGAAGAGGAGAAAAAAAAGAGATTCACAGACAAGGCCACAGGAAGATGGAGAGATTATTGACAAGCTGAAGAATGTCAAGAGTTGCCAGGAGGCACCAGGAAGTAGGAGGCAGTGAAGCACGATTACTCTCCAGATCCTTCAGAGGGAGCACCGCCTTGTTGCACATTTTTCATTTTAGACTTCTATCCTTTGAACTGTGAGAGAGTACACTCTTATTATTCTAAGCCACCCAGCTTATGTTACTTTATTTCAGTAGCTCTAGGACTTAGTACACATAGGTTACAATAAAATTTAGACACGAGATACACAATTAACCAAGATAACCAGCTGGCAAACATTTCTCAGAAATAATCACTTTAATAAAGGGAGAAAGTTGTAATGAAATTATTTGAAAACATCTCAGGCATGTCCTGGACTCAGTACATATTTGACTCAAAATGATTCATCTGTAGGCAAGCATGAGAATCCATCTCAGAATGGTGACCCTGGAGCACTCTGTCACATTATGAAATATCCCATCAGTTTCACTTGAGTGTGCTTATTGAGGCAAGAAGACAGAATAATTTATTTTACAGACACTTACAGCCACAAGAATTGAACCAAAATGGGTTTTCTTCTTAAACTTTACTAGAGCTTTCTCTAGACCAGAGGTTATTGACCTTTATTATTCTTTGTTTCAGTCATGGACTCTCCCTGAGAACCTATATCCTGTCTTTGAAAAATACAGTATGTACCTTCACGGTTTTTTTTTTTTTTTTTTTCTGTTATCTAATAATCTCAGGATGGTCAGATACTCCCTGATATCTTTCAGGGTCTCTAACCACCCCTATTTAAGAAAATAGCAAATTAGGGAAACTAGCTTCCATCTCCAAATGTGGACACAGTGGCCAATGTTTATTCAGTTTGTTGAATTCACTGGTGCTAAGGACAGGCTAAAGTATGGTCTTCTTTTACTCTTATGTAAACAGAGTTCTGGCCCTGTGTTGTGTGTGTCTGAAAAATCTGAATGATAACACTTTAGGGAAAATAGGATTATAACTTTGAGGAGTCAGCATCTAGTTGAGGAAATAATTCAGACAAAAGCAAAGCTAAAATCAGATGATGAAAGACAGGTAAGAGGCTACACATACATACAAAATATTGTAATATACACACATGTACACAAATGGATACTCTATAAATGTTACTTGAAGCATATCTCTCAACTACTCAAAACCCTTCAATGATGGCTTAACTTATATTCAAGTTAGTTGGCAGAGACTCTAATTCTTTTTTAAGAAAAATTAATACACACACATCCACACTTCGCAACATTGTTTCCACAATGTGAACAGTTTTTCATAGTGTTAATCCTCTTTTCCCATGGAAAAATTAAAGCAAACAAGTTAGAAATAAAACAAACAAATCCTCTCTGTTTCTAAAGTTCATTGCAGCTCTTGGGAAAACAAAACTTAGTTTACGTTTGCTAATTAGACATGATCCCTGAAAAATGTAGATACAGCAATTAGTGACATGGGTTAGATGTTATCCATTTTCTGATGCACAGGGTTATGGTTACGTGATCCTGGAGTCACCTGTGATAGAAAGGTAATGTTGGCTGGCAGCTTCTTAATCTTGGCAGAGGTAGCCCTACCCTGAGACAGCCAGCTCTGAGGTTTGTTTGTGGAGTTGTTCCTAAAGCTTAGTCTACAAACTGTATGTACATCTCTCCTATCACATTGCTGAAGGAAAAATTAAAGCAAACAAGTTAGAAATAAAACAAACAAATCCTCTCTGTTTCTAAAGTTCATTGCAGCTCTTGGGAAAACAAAACTTAGTTTACGTTTGCTAATTAGACATGATCCCTGAAAAATGTAGATACAGCAATTAGTGACATGGGTTAGATGTTATCCATTTTCTGATGCACAGGGTTATGGTTACGTGATCCTGGAGTCACCTGTGATAGAAAGGTAATGTTGGCTGGCAGCTTCTTAATCTTGGCAGAGGTAGCCCTACCCTGAGACAGCCAGCTCTGAGGTTTGTTTGTGGAGTTGTTCCTAAAGCTTAGTCTACAAACTGTATGTACATCTCTCCTATCACATTGCTGAGATCTCTAAATGGCTTAATAAGTCATTTTCTTATCAGAGGTTGCTTTTTTTTTCACATCTGAGAACAGTGACTGACACATGGCTCCCCAAAACCCATGTTTTGCTTTTCATATAACTGTGTCAATGGTCGTTTGGAATTCTTTGAAAATCCACAGATGGGCCAATGACTTGACCTCTAGCAAAGATTTTCCCTCAGGCTTTATAACAACAGAAATAGATCAAAACATTAAAGAAGATTAAATCAGTTATTAGTAGGAGATAGAGAGGGCAGTCCTGGGTGTTCTTTGGAAGGAATGATGCTAAAGCTGAAACTCCAGTACTTTGGCCACCTCATGCGAAGAGCTGACTCATTGGAAAAGACTCTGATGCTGGGAGGGATTGGGGGCAGGAGGAAAAGAGGATGACAGAGGATGAGATGGCTGGATGGCATCACTGACTTGATGGACGTGAGTTTGAGTGAACTCCAGGAGTTGGTGATGGACAGGGAAGCCTGGTGTGCTGTGACTCATGGGGTTGCAAAGAGTTGGACACAACTGAGCAACTGAACTGAACTGAACTGAGAGAGGGCAGGTTAATATTTCAAAGTTGGGTTAAACTATATGAGTCATGGGAAAAACAAAGGAGCAAAATAAATGAAAGGCCAGAAAGAAAGGAAATCAGAGAAAACCTGCTATACAGAGTAGTTTTGACACATCTGATTTCTAGCACTGGACAGAGTAAGGTTCAAATTTATGGTGCCTGACTTCATTATTACTACTTTAAAAAAACATGATTTCTTATTTTTATTCTTACTTTGAACCATCCTGAATAATTTTCATGGAAACAATCAATCATAAGAATCTATACTAAAACTATCCATCACAGAAAACAATAGAGGTGGGGGGGTAAGCAAGCTATCAATAACCTCAGATATGCAGAAAGTGAAGAGGAACTAAAGAGCCTCTTGATATAACTGAAAGAGGAGAGTGAAAAAGTTGGCTTAAAGCTCAACATTCAGAAAACAAAGATCATGGCATCTGGTCCCATCACTTTATGGCAAATAGATGGGGCAACAGTGGAAACAGTGGCTGACTGTATTTTTCTGGGCTCCAAAATCACTGCACATGGTGATTGCAGCCAGGAAAGTAAAAGGCTTACTCCTTGGAAGGAAAGTTACGACCAACCTAGACAGCATACTGAAAAGCAGAGACATTACTTTGCCAACAAAGGTCTGTCCAGTAAACGCTATGGTTTTTCCAGTGGTCATGTATGGATGTGAGAGTTGGACTGTGAAGAAAGCTGAGCGCCGAAGAATTGATGCTTTTAAACTGCGGTGTTGGAGAAGACTCTTGAGAGTCCCTTGGACTGCAAGGAGACCCAAACAGTCCTAAAGGACATCGGTCCTGGGTGTTTACTGTAAGGACTGATGTTGAAGCTGAAACTCCAGTACTTCGGCCACCTAATGCAAAGAGCTGACTCATTTGAAAAGACACTGATGCTAGGAAAGATTGAGGGCAGGAGGAGAGGAGGATGACAGAGGATGAGATGGTTGGACGGCATCACCGATTCAATGGACATGGGTTTGGGTGGGCTCCGGGAGTTGGTGATGGACAGGGAGGCCTGGCGTGCTGCGGTTCATGGGGTCGCAAAGAGTCGGATACAACTGAGCGACTGAACTGAACTGAACTGAACTCACTAATTTAATACAGAATATAATTTAATATAGTATTAGTATATGTTTTAATATGAATCTAATTCTAGTATTACTAGGCTTTCCAGGTGGCACTAGTGGTAAAAAATTCACCTGCAAATGCAAGAGATGTAGGAGACACAGGTTCAATTCCTGGGTTGGGAAGATCCCCTGGAGTAAGAAATGGCAACCTACTCCAGTATNTGAAAGAGGAGAGTGAAAAAGTTGGCTTAAAGCTCAACATTCAGAAAACAAAGATCATGGCATCTGGTCCCATCACTTTATGGCAAATAGATGGGGCAACAGTTGAAACAGTGGCTGACTGTATTTTTCTGGGCTCCAAAATCACTGCAGATGGTGATTGCAGCCAGGAAAGTAAAAGGCTTACTCCTTGGAAGGAAAGTTACGACCAACCTAGACAGCATACTGAAAAGCAGAGACATTACTTTGCCAACAAAGGTCTGTCCAGTAAACGCTATGGTTTTTCCAGTGGTCATGTATGGATGTGAGAGTTGGACTGTGAAGAAAGCTGAGCGCCGAAGAATTGATGCTTTTAAACTGCGGTGTTGGAGAAGACTCTTGAGAGTCCCTTGGACTGCAAGGAGACCCAAACAGTCCTAAAGGACATCGGTCCTGGGTGTTTACTGTAAGGACTGATGTTGAAGCTGAAACTCCAGTACTTCGGCCACCTAATGCAAAGAGCTGACTCATTTGAAAAGACACTGATGCTAGGAAAGATTGAGGGCAGGAGGAGAGGAGGATGACAGAGGATGAGATGGTTGGACGGCATCACCGATTCAATGGACATGGGTTTGGGTGGGCTCCGGGAGTTGGTGATGGACAGGGAGGCCTGGCGTGCTGCGGTTCATGGGGTCGCAAAGAGTCGGATACAACTGAGCGACTGAACTGAACTGAACTGAACTCACTAATTTAATACAGAATATAATTTAATATAGTATTAGTATATGTTTTAATATGAATCTAATTCTAGTATTACTAGGCTTTCCAGGTGGCACTAGTGGTAAAAAATTCACCTGCAAATGCAAGAGATGTAGGAGACACAGGTTCAATTCCTGGGTTGGGAAGATCCCCTGGAGTAAGAAATGGCAACCTACTCCAGTATTCTTGCCAGGAAAATTCCATGGAGAAAGGAACCCAGCAGGCTGCTGTCCACGGGGCCACAGAGAGTTGAACTGGACTCAGCACAGTTCAAATATTTCCAGCTATGTGTTCCTTTAAAAAATTCTGAATTTTATCAAACTTTCACATTTCATTAAGGGGTTTCAAACAAATCAGAAATGCTTATCCCAATGCTTAATTTTTCCTCATATTTCAATAACTATGTATTATCCTATTTCTCCCCTGAGCCTTTCCTATGTCTAGGACCACTATCTGAAAGTTGCTCAGTCATGTCCGACTCTTTGCGACACCATGGACTATACAGTCCATGGAATTCTCCAGACCAGAATCCTGGAGTGGGTAGCCTTTCCTTTCTCCAGTGGATCTCCCCAACCCCAGGATCAAACTAAGGTCTCCTGCATTACAGGCGGATTCTTTACCAGCTGAGCCACAAAGGAGGCCACAAATAACTGGACTGGGTGTCCTATCCCTTCTTCAGCAGATCTTCCTGACCCAGGAATTGAACTGGGGTCTCCTGCATTGCAGGCAGACTCTTTACTAATTAGAAAGACTTATTTTATCCTATAAAAAACAACAGACAAAATTAAGAAAGTTAGAAGTGACAATGGAGAGAAGTTGTTTTAAATGTGCAAATCAAAGAGAATTCTAAGCTTTGGTGCAACTTTTCATATTTGTTATAACTATATAATACCCAAATACAAAATGCAAAATAAATGATTAAGTGTAAAAATGAATGACTTTGGCTCAGATCATAAACTCTTATTGCAAAATACAGACTGAAATTGAAGAATGTAGGGGAAGAAAAAAAAACAAAAAAACAAAAACACTAGGCCATTCAGGCATGACCTAAATCAAATCCCTAGCAATTATACACTGGAAGTGACAAATAGATTCAAGGGATTAGATCTGATAGAGTGCCTGAAGAACTATGGATGGAGGTTCGTGACACTGTACAGGAGGCAGGGATCAAGACCATCCCCAAGAAAAAGAAATGCAAAAAGGCAAAATGGTTGTCTGAGATAGTCTTACAAATAGCTGTGAAAAGAAGAGAAGCGAAAAGCAAAAGAGAAAAGGAAAGATATACCCATTTGAATGAAGAGTTCCAAAGAACAGCAAGGACAGATAAGAAAGCCTTTCTCAGTGATCAGTGCAAAGAAATAGAGGAAAACAACAGAATGGGAAAGACTACAGATCTCTTCAAGAGAATTAGAGATATCAAGGGAACATTTCATGCAAAGATGGCAACAATAAAGGACAGAAATGGTATGGACCTAACTGAAGCAGATGTTAAGAAGAAATGGCAAGAATACATGAAAGAACTATAAAAAAAATCTTAATAACCCATATAATCACAATGGTGTGATCACTCACCTAGAGCCGGATGTCATTCACGAGACTTTGGTCTTCTCCCCCAGATCCCTTTATACGCATATGATCTCCCTCACCTCTTCATATTTTGTTTAATCAATTTACCTTTTTATTTTCTTACCTCTGAACAGAAATCTTTTGGGCAGTGGATGTCCATATAGTTTTACTGTGTAGAGTATGGATCCATTATTCTGTTCAATCTCTACATACTGATTATTTGTCAAACAATAAATCTAAAATTTCAAAGAATTCATACAAACGAGTTAAACTAAAATCATTCAGTTTATAAGTTCACCACTAGGTTTTGTTAGAGAAGTCAAAAATTTTTTCTGGTTATCAATTATCATCCTGCAGATTTTTAATAGGATGAAAGTAAAAAGCAAATTTACTTATCAGACCTATATTTGGCAGTCATTACTTCTGAAGAGTTGTACCGCTTTTAGAATTATTCTAATCTACACACTAGATAATTAATATTAAACTTAAAACATATCTCCTGGAAGCAAATAAAATATTTTATTAATCCTCATCTGTACCTGTTATGAATAATTTATATTTTGATTATGAAAAAGCTTCCTCACTGGTTGAATTCTAAATTTAAAAAAATTACTGATAATACATATACAGAGATATAAATTAGCCCATAATTCTCTCATTATTATACAACCAAGTTTATATTGTTGTATGTGTGTGTATGGGTGTCTGTGTACAAACCCAAATGTATTTCCTTTCCTATTTTAATAACGGTTTAAATTTTGTTTTAAATATTCCTTTTACCTTAAATGACTCATGGAAAGTTTTAGACTTGAGTAGTCTAGCCCTCTCTGAGCCCCAGTGAACAAGAAATTATCTAGTACACCCAGTATTTCAGTAACTCTACTTTGCTGACATTTTCCACTGTAAACATTAAATCCAAGAAGATTTAGGCCTCAGGAAAAATATTATCAAGTTCATCTCATTAGACTTTCTTCAGAAGAGTTAGAGGAAAAAATCATTAGAAGGAAATGGAAATATAATAGAATCCTAAGAAAACCACTTAAAACTGTTCTTGTTTTCTTTTCTCATTTTTTTGCATGTATGATACATTTTGTGCATGTATGATAAATCATTTTAATGTAATAATCAGAGGACAAACACTAAATCTTGATACCAAAACATTTATAAAGACTATTTTTCAACCTGGACATAAAAGTAGTATCAGTTTAGGAATAATGTAGCTCATCTGTTGCTGAAATGTCACCAAAAAATTGAAGAAGGAAGGAAGGGAGGGAGGGAGGAAGGAAGGAAGGAGAGTAAAGGAGAATAGTAATGGCTAAAACAGTTGATTGAGATTTAAAATTAACCTAGTGGGGTTGATCAAAGATGATGCATGATTAATTAATAGTTAATTAATGGTTTAATAGTCCTACCTAACTAATTGCAGTCAAGAAAAAAAGAAATACAGAGGTGGAATATAAATGTGAAAAAAATTTAGAAAATAAAGTAGTTGTATAACAAGATAGACAAAAAATCAAAAGCGAAAAAAATGCACACGGTGTTTTATGGAGTCCTTACATTTTAAAGACTGTAAGGAGAGTAGTTACAACTTATTTGCTTGTGTTCAAGTCTCTTTAGTCCAAAATTATCTCACATAATTTTTTCATTCTAGATCAGCTTTTCCTAACATGAAGTCCATTTCTAATTCACTTTCTTCATTAGCTCCTGTGACAGAATTATGTAAATACATTTATGAAATACAAATAATTTTTTAATATTGTAAAAACAAAACATTATTAGAAGGATAAATAAATTGGATATTATGAACTAATAACATTATCACATATGTGGTCTCACATATCACACATATCACAATTAAATTAGGAATAATCCTCTCTGAAATTCTTAACCTTATAATTTCTCTCCATTAGGACACAGCTAAAGGCCAAAATCAAAGATGACCAGTACTCTAAAGCTTATGGCAAATCAATATTTGTAAACACAAATACTGCATATTGCATATTCTTTGACTTTCATAAAACTCCGTGAAATATAAGTCTTACCTCATTCTGGAGATCTCGAATCATTTTGCTCTTTCTTTCCATTTCAGTCTTTAGAAAATTAATCTGAAAATAAAGAGGATACTATGTAGATACACTTTACATTCATTTCTATAGCTTTTATAAGTTTATTTTCACAATTTTTGAAGTATAACCAAATGATTATCTCTGTCAACAAATACTGAAAAAGGACAAAGGATTAAAATTTTCATTAACCAAACTTTTATTGCCCAATTCATAAATATATCTGCTAATTATATAAAAATACTCCTTTTCTTATATAATGAGATATTATATTTTAATTGAGAAATGTACATTATGACTATGATTCTTTCACCTGTATAAAGCTTAATTTTTAAAAATATGGTTCCTAAACAGAGCTAGAGTCTAGGGTTGGGCCTAGGAGTCTCTTTTATTAAAACACTCTCCAGGTATTTCTGACATATGGCCAAGGGTGAGAGGAACTGCACAGTGACATTCCTCACCTAAAGCATGGAACCTTATAAATACTGTGCTAAAGAAACCAAAAGGTTTCTGCCTGCATACAATATTGTTGAAATCTGTAACCAAATGGTAACAAAATCTAAATCAAATAATTTTTGATGGTCAAACTACATATAAAATAGAAGCAGAAGCCTGAGAACCACTATGTCCATCATTTCGGCCATAACAATTTTCAAAGTTAAGTTTGAATCATGAAGATACTGACAGCAACCTGAAAATGTGGGTTATACTCATTATCAATTTAATGGATAAAACAAAGTTATCACTAGAAGGACTTGATGACAATCAAAATTAGATATGTGTGCAGTAGTATATGTCTCCCCCAAATAGCTTTTATATTCATTTCTACTGCTCTGGGCTGGTATCAGCTTACTGGTTACCACTGTTATGGGCTGGACCAACTCTTGTGGTTCTGTTTATCACTGCAAAATGACTTTGGCAATAACTGCCAGGAAAGTTTGAAAAAAAAAAAAAAGGCTTTATGACTTATGAGTCCAGGAAATTATATGGTATAGTTGGAGGGAGTTTGTGAGGAAAGAGAGAGAGAAGGAGTCCATGGACCTGGGGTTCTGCTTTTATTGGGGTGGAGGGTGGGGGCCTAGGGTTTCAGAATGTTCACTCTTTACTGGTGACTTTAAAATATGAGTGGCAATTTAATGTGCAGAACAGAAAATAACTAAGCAAAACAAAAATCAAGACGCCCCCAAGGTTAATTAACAAACTTAAATTTAGCAAAACCTCTGGGAAAAAAAAAAAAGGCTCACTGGGGAGCAGAGGTGGGAGGTACAGCTGATTCTTCAAGTCAGTGGTTGGCAAAGTGTTTACTGGAGAAAGGCCTTTTTGAAGTGGTTGCCTCTTTGAAGTGGCCACTACTACAATCAAATTCTTTTTTTTTTTTAATTAAAAAAAATTTATTGGAGTCTGAGTCAGACACTTAAACTACAAAAAGAAATGCAAACCATCACGACTTACAATACTCTACCCTCAGTACTTAATGGGCACCAGAAAATTTTGATATGTACAGATTTGTCTTTAGTTTTGGTTATGAACTACTTAAAGGTGTCTTGATTGTATGAATAACCTGGTGTTTCAGTGATGCCATAAAAGTGAAAGCGTTAGTCACTTAGCCACGTCCAACTCTCTGCAACTTCATGGACTGTAGCCCACCAGGCTCCTCCGTCCGTGGGATTTTCCAGGCAAGAATATTGGAGTGGGTTGCCGTTTCCTTTTCCAGGGGATCTTCCTAACCCATGGATCAAACCCAGGTCTCCCACATTGCAGGCAGATTCTTTACCATCTGAGCCATCAGGGTCCACGGGGGCAGTGACCCCATATTATCTTATCAGTGATGCCATAATTTTCCCCAAATCCTCACATTTTGATACTATTATATGTTCTCCATAATTAACTTTAATTAACAGTGTAATTAAGATATATATTGCAATGTCAAGACTAAATAAAGGACAGAGACTTGGGAATGCAATGTACAATTATTCAGGACCTACAATACATTCAGAATATTCAAAAGTCATACTTTGAAACCGCTGGTCTAAAATCCCAGCAGGTTTTAAGATTCCTGGAAAATCAGAAGTGAAATAGTTCTGAGAGACAGAAAATAACACTTATTTACATTGAGTAAAGAATAGATGGCCATAATTCCTTATTCTTAATGAGAGTCAGAGCTTGAAGCTAATTCTTAACTTTGTACTAATTATGTCTCACTCAGGGCAAGTTAAGCCATAAAAATTAACAAGAGTGGTGAAATGCATCCAGAGAGCATTAATGGATTTAATTACTTCAGCTACACCTGATAGATCATTCTTTCTTGCTGTTTGTTAGGTTTTTGATACAGGAAACAAGTTTGTAAGATTTGCTACTCCATTATTTGCTTAGAGATAAAAACAGATGCTCACATGTTCATAAAAAGTATTTGCAAATGGAATTAGATCAAGACAGCTTTATTTTTAATTTTCATTAAAATGTTTTTTCGTTTTATTTTTCAAAATTTTGTCTTCTTTTATATTTTTGTGATTTAAAAGTACTATCACCTTCAAGTTTTATAACGTTTTACTATGGACTTACTGGGGATTCTCAGATGGTGCTAGTGGTAAAGAACATGCCTGTCAATGCAGGAGACACAAAAGATGAGAGTTTTATCCCTAGGGTTCTGATTGCTGGGTCAGGAAAATCCCCTGGAGGAGGGCATGGCAACCCACTCCAGTATTCTTGCCTGGAGAATCCCATGGACAGAGGAGCCTGGCAGGCTGTAGTCCATACAGTTGCCCAGAGTCAGACTTATTAATATGGGTATTCGCAACATCTTTTGCATAAAATATACAGTCTTCTTTTATGGAAAAAGGCAGAGTAATTAGATATGTAATCAAGGGCAGCACATAAGAGTATTTGCTCCTAAGTCTAAAATAGCATGACAATATTTACAGAATCAAATCCAAATGTTTTCCCTCTAGTTGGGAATGAGCAGTTTAAATTTCTCACTGTCCCCTTCTTATCCAACATTAAACTACATCAACTGGAGTCTTTCTAGCAGAAAGAATAATCACTGAATTATTTGCAACAAGTAAACATATATACTTATTTAATCCTCAATAAGGAGAAAAAGCACAATCATATTGAGTCTTTACCAAAGTTAGGAAGTGAGGAGTCCCAGTAGTATGAAATCTATCTTTTTTGAGATTCTATCAGATATACATTTAAAAAAAACATAGTTCTACTAATTAAATATATTTTATTCCCATATTTGTTAAGCTTTCTGTCATCTATTTTTGTACTTTGACTTAGGACTTATTAGTCATTCAACTCAAAGCACAAACACATTCCCTCCAAAAGACGAGTATTATTTATTGCCACAGGTGTCTACATTCATTGATCTTGATGATATATTTTGTTAATATAATCTTGAATTTGCTCTTATAGAATTTTTACATGTACATTCATTAGTAGAAAAATAGCTATTAATTTACATACATAGCCATTAATTGATTTTGGAATCATAAGTGATGATGTTCATCAAATTAGATGAGTTTTCCACCTTTTTCTATTTTTCAGAAAGTATTTGCCTACATTTGAAATTGGGTTTCATGTGGCGCTAGTGGTAAAGAACCTGCCTGCCAGTGCAGGAGGCATAAGAGACTTGACTTCGATCCCTGGGTCGAGAAGACCCCCTGCAGTAGGAAATGGCAAGCCACTCCAGTCTTCTTGCCCAGAGAATCCCATGGACAGAGGAGCCTGGTGGGCTATAGTCCATGGGGTCACAAAGAATTGGACACAACTGAAGCAAATCAGTCAATATTTGAAATTAGCTGATCTTTAAAAATTGATAGAAGTCACCTTCCGGCCCTGGAATACATGGGAAAGGAGGTCTTTCAGCATAATAAAATTTTGAATGTTGTCAATTATTCAAGTATTATATTTCTTCTTGCAACAATGTTAGCATTTTATATTCATTCATCTAGTAATTTACATGTGCATTTTAAATGTACCAGTGACCTGTTGTTCATAATAACTTATTTTGTTAAATTCCTGTTATGACTATTAGCTCTCTCTTAATTACACATTTTAAAATTGGAGTCTTTTTATTCTTAATCTTTCTCAAAGCCTATTTATCAGTCTTTTCAAATAACTTAATTTTTTTCTCTATTTTATTGTTGTCTTCACCAACTTTTATAATACTCTCTTTCTTATACTGATGTTTTGCTTTTCCAATAATTTCTTGAATTTTGTTGCTAGTATTCTGTCTTTCTGGAAAAAATGCATGTAAAGCTCTGAATCTACCTCAGCTATTACACTGGCACATGGTATCTTCATTATTATTATTTCTTTATATATCTTATTTCTTAGTAACTAAGTTATTAGGAAATGTTTTATATATTTTCCAAACATAAGGAATTGTTTAATCATTCATTTAAACATTTATTAAAATACATTGAAACATTTGCTATCAGTAATTTTTGCCTACATTATTCTTTCAATTGGAAAATGTATTTATTACAATTGTTTTCTTTCTATTGAGTGGATTAAATTTAGTTTCTATTATCTACTATATGCCAGATAACAATTTTAGGGTAATCATGCATGTTATTTTAATTTGAATTATTCCCTGAATTCTTCAAATAAGGAAACTTGCAGGTTAAAGAACTTAATTTTATAGACAATAGATGGACCACTGGGCTTCCCAGGTAGCTCAGTGGGTAAAGAAACTGCCTGCAATGCAGGAGACACAAGTTCAGTCCCTGGGTTGGGCAGATCCCCTGGAGGAGGGCAAGGCAACCTGCTTCAGTATTCTTGCCTGGAGAATCCCATGGACAGAGGAGCCTGGCGGGTACAGTCTATGGGGTCACAAAGAGTTGGGCATGACTGGAGTGACTGAGCACGCATGTAGAGATGAACCACTAGGAATTTAAACTTGAATATTCTTATTTTGTGCCTCCCTGGTGGCTCAGATGGTAAAGCATCTGCCTGCAATGCAGGAGACCTGGGTTCGATCCCTGGATCAGAAAGTTCCTCTGGAGAAGGAAATGTCAACCTACTCCATTGGCCATTTCCATCTTGCCTGGAAAATCCTATGGATGGAGGAGACTTTCTTTTCTTTCTTTCTATTCTTATTCTGTAGCACATGTTAAGTTATGAATACATTTAGGGAGTGTCTGGCTCAGTACAGTATTATGGGGTGGGAAAGGAAAATCCTCCCTCGAGATTCAATGCTGAATTTTAAGAAAATCACTAGAAGGCTTCTGAGAAAGCCCTTCTTCTCCCCAACTATGCATCCCTTGTCCCCATTATTCTGATACTTGGCTATTCTAGCTTTGGCTGAGCTCCTTCAAAAATTATAGCTTTCCTCTTTTGGGATGTTAGACACAGTTTGTGTAACATATTAGGGTAAACACAGGTTCATGCCTTGGCTTCTCCAAATATTAATGTGTAAAAACAAGCAACAGTTATTTCCTTTCAGTAAAAAAAAAAAAATGCATTAAAAAATAATAGTGTGCCATTCTATTGTGAGAATCTGAGAAAATAGTATGTGTGGAAACTTCTATTCTGGTCTAAATGCCATTATTTATGACTGGGCTATGCACAAATTGAGATTAAATATGATAAGTCAAGGCAGAAATGGGATTGCAATTAGGGTCACTCAGTACCCGGGGTCAGATTTTGAGGGGAGGAATTGACACGGTGGTGCTAAAAATGTGTCTGCTCTTTCATGTGACACCTGCGTCCAAAGAAGGGCTTCCCAGGTGGCACCGGGGCTGAACAACCTGCCTGCCAGTGCAGGAGATGTTAAGAGACGCAGGTTCAGTCCCTGACTTGGGAAGATCCCCTGGAGGAGGGCATGGCAACCCCCTCCAGTACTCTTGTCTGGGAAATCCCATGGACAGAGGAGCCTGGCGGGCTACAGGCATAGAGTCAGACATGACTGAAGTGACTTAGCACACACATATGTCCAAAGAGCTAGACACGAGGGTGCACTGTAGGTTTAGGTTAGCAGCGAGTGCTGCCGTGGCATAACAGAGAAGAATAAAGGTGCTCATCTTTACTGGTGGGATAACAATGAATTTATTAACAGGAAATAAATCTGCACCTAGGAAAATCAAGTCATTATTACAAAGACTGTCTCCAGGAAGCAGTTACTCCAGATGACAGACAGGGCTAAGTTTCAGAGGCAAAATTCTATACTCTAATTCAGATTATTCAAGGAAGCCTTGCAAAAGAAAGGCAGGCATTTCTGCCAGTTCTCAAAGGGGCTGGAGTCCCAGGTAATCAATCTGACAAACAGGCTCTATGTCCCAGAGCCTGCCGAAATCATTCACACTGGCCAATCCTAGACCAGCTTACCTCGCTTAACCCCTTCCTTCCCATGGAAACCACAACAGAGGCTCTTGTCCACAGTTTCCCCACCTGCATGGTTCCTGGTCATGTGGCATGCCTCCCTTCTTGGCAACTGTAGGAAATAACTATCTTTTCAAATGTAGTCATTTCCTGATCTACTGCTCCTGTGTGCTCATGCTGAGTTGCTTTAGTCGTGCCCAACTCTTCACAACCCCATGGACTGTAGCCCACCAGGCTCCTCTGTCCATGGGACTCTCCAGGCAAGAACACTGGAGTGGCCTGCCATGCCTTCTTCCAGAGGGTCTTCTTGACCCAAGGATAGAACCTGTGCCTCCTGTGGCTTCTATATTGTAGGTGGATTCGTTACCACTGAGCCACCGGGGAAGCCCTTCTGTTGGTCTTAATATATCTTAAAATTGTAATTAATAGACTATAATTTTTAAAAGACTCAGGTCCTCAAATAAAACAAAAGCTTCATTCCCCATAAATTGTATATAAAGGGGGAACAGGTAGAAATCTAGTTTTCAGCACGACTATCCAGACCACTCTCCCTCCTGCTTATGGAGAATATTAGTCATACAAATTGAAATATGAAGGTCAAGTGAACATTATTTTGAGAGAGAAAATCTGGAGAGAAGATTGATTCTTAAACCTTGGGGTGTATCCGGATCACCTGTGGAGATGATTAAATAAGCAGATGGTGTAACCCCACCCTTGAGAGACATCTATTCAGTGGTTGTAGGGGATGGCTTAGGGTTCTGTATAGCTTAACTTAGTTCAAGGTCACATCCCAAAATTCAAGGGCTGCTGATATGGGGCCTGACACCAGCACTCTTGGCCTCAGTTTCTCATTCATAAATAAGGGTTGGGAATTAGTAGACCCCTAAGAAGCAAATACATATTAGTTTTGGAATGAATGCTGATGAAGCATGTTTTATAATCTTGGTGATGGTGTTTTATTTATTGTATTTTCGTTTTTATTTGTTAGCGGTGTGTTTGTTCAGTAGTGATTTTGGGGGAAAAAAATAAATGAACAATTCTTCAGCTCCAAAGCAAAGGACACAAAAAAGAAACACTTACAGTAGCCTCTTGTTTTTCTGCTTTGTCAGCTGTCTCCTTAAGCTGACTTTCCAGGGCCTCCTGGAGAGCCTTCATTTGTTCTCTTGTTTAGGAGAAAACAGAGAAGAAAAGAGAGACATAATATAACTCTGTACACTATGAAATAAGATTTCACTACACATATACACTTAGGAAACATAACTAGAATGCATAGAGACACAGTTAAATACACAGGATGCATCTCAGGATTCTGGTAAAGAGTACTGTCTCCCATGGAAGCTCAAAAAGCAAGCTGTATTTAAGAGAAATTGCCTTGTTATTGTGTCTCATAAGAATCCCACTGTGAGAGCTGCATAATGTGTCAAATCATATCAATAAAATAATTAAGAGATGGAAAGCTAATTTTAGTGACAGCTAGGATATGAACACGCTGTTCAGAAAAAAAAAAAAAAAAGTACCATCGACTTGCTGATAGGATAAAATCATCATTCCCTTGGATGCCCCAATTGACTAATTCTAAAGCATTATGTTTTAGACATCTTGTGTAAGGTCTGAGACTTTTTGTAAAAACAAAGAGAAAAAAATACATTTCTAATGTGAAAGCTCATTTAAAAAAAAAAAAAATGCATTAAAAAATAATAGTGTGCCATTCTATTGTGAGAATCTGAGAAAATAGTATGTGTGGAAACTTCTATTCTGGTCTAAATGCCATTATTTATGACTGGGCTATGCACAAATTGAGATTAAATATGATAAGTCAAGGCAGAAATGGGATTGCAATTAGGGTCACTCAGTACCCGGGGTCAGATTTTGAGGGGAGGAATTGACACGGTGGTGCTAAAAATGTGTCTGCTCTTTCATGTGACACCTGCGTCCAAAGAAGGGCTTCCCAGGTGGCACCGGGGCTGAACAACCTGCCTGCCAGTGCAGGAGATGTTAAGAGACGCAGGTTCAGTCCCTGACTTGGGAAGATCCCCTGGAGGAGGGCATGGCAACCCCCTCCAGTACTCTTGTCTGGGAAATCCCATGGACAGAGGAGCCTGGCGGGCTACAGGCATAGAGTCAGACATGACTGAAGTGACTTAGCACACACATATGTCCAAAGAGCTAGACACGAGGGTGCACTGTAGGTTTAGGTTAGCAGCGAGTGCTGCCGTGGCATAACAGAGAAGAATAAAGGTGCTCATCTTTACTGGTGGGATAACAATGAATTTATTAACAGGAAATAAATCTGCACCTAGGAAAATCAAGTCATTATTACAAAGACTGTCTCCAGGAAGCAGTTACTCCAGATGACAGACAGGGCTAAGTTTCAGAGGCAAAATTCTATACTCTAATTCAGATTATTCAAGGAAGCCTTGCAAAAGAAAGGCAGGCATTTCTGCCAGTTCTCAAAGGGGCTGGAGTCCCAGGTAATCAATCTGACAAACAGGCTCTATGTCCCAGAGCCTGCCGAAATCATTCACACTGGCCAATCCTAGACCAGCTTACCTCGCTTAACCCCTTCCTTCCCATGGAAACCACAACAGAGGCTCTTGTCCACAGTTTCCCCACCTGCATGGTTCCTGGTCATGTGGCATGCCTCCCTTCTTGGCAACTGTAGGAAATAACTATCTTTTCAAATGTAGTCATTTCCTGATCTACTGCTCCTGTGTGCTCATGCTGAGTTGCTTTAGTCGTGCCCAACTCTTCACAACCCCATGGACTGTAGCCCACCAGGCTCCTCTGTCCATGGGACTCTCCAGGCAAGAACACTGGAGTGGCCTGCCATGCCTTCTTCCAGAGGGTCTTCTTGACCCAAGGATAGAACCTGTGCCTCCTGTGGCTTCTATATTGTAGGTGGATTCGTTACNACCCCATGGACTGTAGCCCACCAGGCTCCTCTGTCCATGGGACTCTCCAGGCAAGAACACTGGAGTGGCCTGCCATGCCTTCTTCCAGAGGGTCTTCTTGACCCAAGGATAGAACCTGTGCCTCCTGTGGCTTCTATATTGTAGGTGGATTCGTTACCACTGAGCCACCGGGGAAGCCCTTCTGTTGGTCTTAATATATCTTAAAATTGTAATTAATAGACTATAATTTTTAAAAGACTCAGGTCCTCAAATAAAACAAAAGCTTCATTCCCCATAAATTGTATATAAAGGGGGAACAGGTAGAAATCTAGTTTTCAGCACGACTATCCAGACCACTCTCCCTCCTGCTTATGGAGAATATTAGTCATACAAATTGAAATATGAAGGTCAAGTGAACATTATTTTGAGAGAGAAAATCTGGAGAGAAGATTGATTCTTAAACCTTGGGGTGTATCCGGATCACCTGTGGAGATGATTAAATAAGCAGATGGTGTAACCCCACCCTTGAGAGACATCTATTCAGTGGTTGTAGGGGATGGCTTAGGGTTCTGTATAGCTTAACTTAGTTCAAGGTCACATCCCAAAATTCAAGGGCTGCTGATATGGGGCCTGACACCAGCACTCTTGGCCTCAGTTTCTCATTCATAAATAAGGGTTGGGAATTAGTAGACCCCTAAGAAGCAAATACATATTAGTTTTGGAATGAATGCTGATGAAGCATGTTTTATAATCTTGGTGATGGTGTTTTATTTATTGTATTTTCGTTTTTATTTGTTAGCGGTGTGTTTGTTCAGTAGTGATTTTGGGGGAAAAAAATAAATGAACAATTCTTCAGCTCCAAAGCAAAGGACACAAAAAAGAAACACTTACAGTAGCCTCTTGTTTTTCTGCTTTGTCAGCTGTCTCCTTAAGCTGACTTTCCAGGGCCTCCTGGAGAGCCTTCATTTGTTCTCTTGTTTAGGAGAAAACAGAGAAGAAAAGAGAGACATAATATAACTCTGTACACTATGAAATAAGATTTCACTACACATATACACTTAGGAAACATAACTAGAATGCATAGAGACACAGTTAAATACACAGGATGCATCTCAGGATTCTGGTAAAGAGTACTGTCTCCCATGGAAGCTCAAAAAGCAAGCTGTATTTAAGAGAAATTGCCTTGTTATTGTGTCTCATAAGAATCCCACTGTGAGAGCTGCATAATGTGTCAAATCATATCAATAAAATAATTAAGAGATGGAAAGCTAATTTTAGTGACAGCTAGGATATGAACACGCTGTTCAGAAAAAAAAAAAAAAAAGGTACCATCAACTTGCTGATAGGATAAAATCATCATTCCCTTGGATGCCCCAATTGACTAATTCTAAAGCATTATGTTTTAGACATCTTGTGTAAGGTCTGAGACTTTTTGTAAAAACAAAGAGAAAAAAATACATTTCTAATGTGAAAGCTCATTTATTGGGGATAAAAAAAACATATGTCTGCACACATATACACATTGTGTCTCAAGCTCACTAGGATGTACGGACCCTGTCTCACATTAAAAATTAAATACTTTCATAAATATGCATTTCCTTCAAAGGTTTAGGATTTTCTCAGTTATAACAGATTTTATCTTTCTGTGCCTTCATTTGATCGTCTAAGCTATCACTCCAGACAGCAGATAACAGCATATGAGTGAAGCATGTGTGTCAAGTGTGGTAGTGTGTTAAGTATGGCTAGAGGACTAAACTCCTTCAAAGCAACAGCAACGTCCAAATGAAAACCTAACGTACAAACAAAAATTCCCAGTCTAGTGCCAAAAGATAACTTCTGGAACAAAAATATTTTCTTGGTGTGTAACCACAATAGGGAGACTATGGAATAGGAGAGTATACCCTGAGACTCATTTTTATCCATCTATAAAATGGGCACAATTACAGAACTGCCTCATAGATTTGTAGGGGAGGTTTAGAAGACAATAAGGCATGCAAAATGCTTGGGAAATGATCACATAATACACATGAGATTATTGTCATAACCACTGGTACCACTAGAGGTCCCTGTGTTCATTCTTTGACTAACATCCTGCACAACTGCAAGCTGCTCTTTCACTCAGAAGAACTTCGCCTCCAGTTTTCTTATCTAGAAACTCCTAGGTCACTCTTTCCGTTTTAGGACTATCCATGAATGTCTATAAGATTGTTGGAATCAATCTGGATGTTTTTTATCAAAGTAAAACATAATAGGAACAAGTTATAAAATAATTACAGTCACTTTGGTTCTTAGATGATTTATGCGTGATTGGGTAAAACTTTAAAATGCTTTCATTTAAAGTGGATTTTAAATCTCAGTTTCCATTACAGCCTCAAATAGGTTTCATTTACTAAAACTGTTTATTAGAATGAAGTGTCACATGTCCTGACTGTGCTAAGTCGCTTCAGTCGTGTCCGACTCTTTGCGACCCTATGGACTGTAGCCCGCCAGGCTCCTCGGCCCATGGGATTCTCCAGGCGAGAATACTGGAATGGGTTGCCATTTTCTTCTCCAGGGGNTTCCCTTGGATGCCCCAATTGACTAATTCTAAAGCATTATGTTTTAGACATCTTGTGTAAGGTCTGAGACTTTTTGTAAAAACAAAGAGAAAAAAATACATTTCTAATGTGAAAGCTCATTTATTGGGGATAAAAAAAACATGTCTGCACACATATACACATTGTGTCTCAAGCTCACTAGGATGTACGGACCCTGTCTCACATTAAAAATTAAATACTTTCATAAATATGCATTTCCTTCAAAGGTTTAGGATTTTCTCAGTTATGACAGATTTTATCTTTCTGTGCCTTCATTTGATCGTCTAAGCTATCACTCCAGACAGCAGATAACAGCATATGAGTGAAGCATGTGTGTCAAGTGTGGTAGTGTGTTAAGTATGGCTAGAGGACTAAACTCCTTCAAAGCAACAGCAACGTCCAAATGAAAACCTAACGTACAAACAAAAATTCCCAGTCTAGTGCCAAAAGATAACTTCTGGAACAAAAATATTTTCTTTGTGTGTAACCACAATAGGGAGACTATGGAATAGGAGAGTATACCCTGAGACTCATTTTTGTCCATCTATAAAATGGGCACAATGACAGAACTGCCTCATAGATTTGTAGGGAAGGTTTAGAAGACAATAAGGCATGCAAAATGCTTGGGAAATGATCACATAATACACATGAGATTATTGTCATAACCACTGGTACCACTAGAGGTCCCTGTGTTCATTCTTTGACTAACATCCTGCACAACTGCAAGCTGCTCTTTCACTCAGAAGAACTTCGCCTCCAGTTTTCTTATCTAGAAACTCCTAGGTCACTCTTTCCATTTTAGGACTATCCATGAAAGTCTATAAGATTGTTGGAATCAATCTGGATGTTTTTTATCAAAGTAAAACATAATAGGAACAAGTTATAAAATAATTACAGTCACTTTGGTTCTTAGATGATTTATGCGTGATTGGGTAAAACTTTAAAATGCTTTCATTTAATGTGGATTTTAAATCTCAGTTTCCATTACAGCCTCAAATAGGTTTCATTTACTAAAACTGTTTATTAGAATGAAGTGTCACATGTCCTGACTGTGCTAAGTCGCTTCAGTCGTGTCCGACTCTTTGCGACCCTATGGACTGTAGCCCGCCAGGCTCCTCGGCCCATGGGATTCTCCAGGCGAGAATACTGGAATGGGTTGCCATTTTCTTCTCCAGGGGGTCTTCCTGACCCAAGGATTGAACCCTCATCTCTTAAGTTTCCTGCATTAGCAGGCAGGTTCTTTACCATTAGGCGCAACCTGGCAAGCCCCCAAAGTGCCACACACGGACACTTAAAATCTGGATTTCCATGACTGCTTCTGATATTTTTCACAAAGAACAATTGTGACATAATATAATATGAATGTCTACCTATATTGTAGGCTTATAGTACACCAGGCACTCAATGAACTTCACATCAAATTATAGTATCTTATTGCAAATGGAAAACTGATACATAAAAAGGAAGTAGAATTGTGTTCTGGACCATGTGTGCTCAAATTCTAGAGAGTCATTATAATACCTCTATTGAGGGAGAGAGACAGAGAGAAAAAGGACGGAAGGATCCATGGTCTATTCCTAACACTCAAAGATTCAACAAGTATTGAATAAAAATACAACAGGACTATCAAGTGCTGTGTGGTTGGTCGCTCAGTCCTGTCTGACTCTTTGTGACCCCATGGACTGTTAGCCGGCCAGACTCGTCTGTCCATGGGGATTCTCCAGGTAAGAATCCTGGGATGGGTTGTCATATCCCCCTCCAGGGAATCTTCTCAACCCAGGGATCAAACCCAGGTCTCTGCCTTTGTAGGAGGATTCTTTACCATCTGAGCCACCAAGAAAGCCCAAGAATACTGGAGTGGGTAGCCTATCCTTCTCCAGGGGATCTTCCTGACCCAGAAATCGAACCACGATCTCCTGCATTGCAGGCATATTCTTTACCAGCTGAGCTATCTGGGAAGCCCTGCTGCTGCTGCTGCTGCTGCTAAGTCGCTTCAGTCGTGTCCGACTCTGTGCGACCCCATAGACGGCAGCCCACCAGGCTCCTCCGTCCCTGGGATTCTCCAGGCAAGAACTAGGACTACTATATTTCCAACTAAAAACTTTTATATTAAAATCTTATAATAATTATTCATTACTTCTGGATTTTAAAATTCTCATTTTTATTTTAAATTGATACATATGTTTTAAATTATAAAATATAAATTTTAGAAATTCCAATATATATACATATATATTCAAAAATACCCACATACTGACATCTATAGGTAACGGGGACTAAGAAAAAAAAAAGTAAACTGCAAAAGCTGTTAACAAAAACTGGATAAACAGAGAATTTTGCACATTTTCACAGCAAGGAAAGCTATCCACCAGAATGGCAAAGCAGTCCTTTTGAAACATTTGAATATCTCTATCTCCTCTTAGGTTTTTCAAACTTATTTCTGCACATTCTCAGTGCTCTCATGCTTTAGGTGGCCCCAAACCCCCCAAACTTGGTGAGTTTTACTCCAATGAGATATTCTTGCTGACTTGCTCAAGGACCATCCTAGTCTACCACGTGTGATTTGCACAGGATAGAGCTCCTCTAGGTCCCTATTTGGCACTGAACTGAAGCTTAAATTCTAAAGAACTGTGACAGGCTTCTCCAATGCTGAGTATATTTTAGCATAGACCTGCATGGTTACAAGGAATTTTAAAAGGCAGCTCTTTCACACATCTTCCATTTCCAATTATAAACATAAAAATGCCTCACCCTACTAGGTATTTTTTTTGAATTGTTACCAGTCTGTATTGCGGTAACATCACAGAAAGAAATCTTGCTGCTATCCCAGGCATTCTTTTCCTTTTTAGAGAATTCAATATAGTAAAATCCGTAGAGTCCAAAACTGCTTTCTCAGAATCTCTATCCAGCAACCATTGTAGAGCGTAAAATATATCATTCCTTTTTATTTTCAAGACATGCATGCATGCTAAGTGGCTTCAGTTGTGTCTGACTCTGTGAGACCCTATGGATGGTAGCCCACCAGGTTCCTCTGTCCATGGGATCCTCTAGGCAAGAATACTGGAGTGGGTTGCCATTTCCTTCTCCAAACATCAGAGTACTCTTCTATCCCCCAGGGTCTCTATTTTGTGCTTGCATACACTCCCTCCTCACATGGTATGGCTTAAAAGTCTCTCCATCAACTTGAAGATCCTTTTATAAATATTGCGTAGGCTGTCTAAATATTTCTGCAAATGTAAAAATCGAGAGTTAATGCAACTTTTTCTCTCTCATGTAAAATTCGGTGTGCATGTGTGCACACCCACACACACTCCTTTTTCTGTACCTCTTGGCGGAAAGACATGCTGCTCTACCTGGTTACTTATGGCCACCTCATATCCTCTGAATTTACTTACTTATAATCTAGTACAGTTAAACAGAGAGATTTCATTACTTGCTTCTTGGCACACAATTCCAAGAGGGAAATTCCAATCAATTCAGTTTTGTTTTGGTGGCCACCTTGAGCTAATTAATTAACTCTATCCAGGGAAATCAGAGTCAGATAAAAAGTAGTCTAGAGACCACTTCTCTAGGGAAGGGCCAGATGGTAATCCCAGAGGACAAAGAATTACTGGGAATCGGGTATATACCTAGATGGCATCTGCAATACATTATAATCTTTCCAGCTCTGATAATACTTCTAAATTTGCAATCAGTTAATACTGTTTATAGTCTGAGGAGGTTTTTCTCTTTTACTACTTATCAATCTCTCTTATTTTGGAAATGAGATACATAGCCTCTTTCATATTCAGATAATCATAATTTTTATATATCTCTAACTAAACAGAAAAAAACCACATATCAAGGCATTATACTTTTGAGAAATCACCTATTGGTAGGTGATTTATTTGAATTTTCCATTCTGACTTTGTGCATTACATGGTATGCATTTTAAGCAAATTTTATAATTTTGGATGAAACTTGAAAAGCATAATTCCAAAATATTTGCTCCATTTAATCCATTCATTGAAAGACTTGGTCCATCATCTGCCATTCATATACTATGCCAAATATACAGATGATGACCTGAAATTCTTCACAACTCTAGTCACATTTTTCCTTGTTTACATGGATATTTTGAGTGTCATGTAGAAACAGCCTTAGATAACTTAAGAAAATAGCAGCAAACTAAAGGAATGTGTTTTTCCTTTTCCATATCATGCATAAGCCTGTCTCGTCATCTGTGTTTCTTGTGCAATAAGAAACACTGACGCTGTTGCTTTCCCTCCATGGTGCTCACTGATGAGATCGCTCTGTCCTCTTCTCTAGGCCCCCTTTTCTCAACCTGGTCTATGTCTTTTTCTTTCTGCTTTGAACGATGTTGTCAGAATAATTCCCCTAAATTGCATTTAAAATTATATCATCCTTTTTCAGAGCTACCTAAATGAGCCTTCTGTTGAAGTCCACTTTCAGCCAACTTTCAAGAATGGCCCCCGTCTACGCGTGACAGCCTCATTTTCTAATCTTTCCTGACTCACTCTGTCCTCTTCAGTCAACGCAATCCCCTCACTGGTGTTACACATGGATTATGCAGAAGTCATTTCTATTTTTATGTTTTTGCTTATTATCTTTTCCAAACGTGGGAGAGTCTGCAAAGCTAATAACTTTCAATGACACTTGGTCTGCTTTAATTAGCTATTCCTATTGAAAATATGGTTTATAATTCTCCACTAACTCAGTGAACCACAAATGCTTATGTGTTTTAAAAGGTGGACTATTTCAAATCAGTAAAATAGTTTAAAATTAAGTACTTTTGAAAATATGCTCAGACCTATATTTTACATGCGATCTTTTCAATATTGGACTCTAGAGAGAATTTCATGTTCAAGAAATAAAGATTTCATTGAAATAATGAAAAGAGTCAAGTTGAGATGCTCGATTTGATATTTTTAACATGTCATTGCCTCAATGACATTAGGTTTCTGGGTCAAGAGGCAGAGACAGTGGAGAAGATACAAGATGGTAAGAAGAGGGTACATAGTGTAGTGCCTGTCAACTTCTTAAACTGCTTTCTGCTTTGGATAGGTAAACTAACTTGAAAGGGTATGACTATAGGCAAGATACAGCACAGCAAACCCCAATTTAATACAACTCTCAGCAACTTGCTTAAGCATTTTGAGCAATAATTTCCCATTATTGAATGGGGACAATAATAATGACTCTATAATTGTGGTATTGAAACAAAAAATGTATGTATATATATAAAACCAGCAGAGCCTCTAATAAATGCATAACAAATAACAAAGGCTAGCTCTTTTTTACCTTATAATACCTTGACTTTTTCGTGTGTTTGTTAGACAAGCAATTTCGAGTCATATAGTTTTTTTTTTATATACTAGGTATAAATCCAGCTCATACTTCACTTTCTTCAAAAATAAACAAAGTAACAGTAATAAAAATGTTCTAATTCTACTATGCTATCAATAAATTTGCCCCATTCCTTACCAACCCAATTATCACCAGGATCAAGTTGTGATACTATTAAAAATGGCCCACTATGTCAAAACTGTTGGATCTGTATATTGATGGGCAGACTTATGGCTCCATCTTATAAGATAATAGAGCAACATACTCCAGATCCTTAATAGCTGAATTGAGATCTTCATATAGGCATGGTCATTATTAGCATCTCCCATCACCAGGGAACATACTAGAAATACAGAATCTCAAGTGCCACCCTATATATATATAGTGATTTGAGCAAGATTCTCATATATTAAAATGTAAATAAGGTTAAAAAGAAATGAATGCATTTAAAATAAACTTATTCATGTGAAATTGCTGAATGAATTTTGGCGATGGAAAAAAGAACTGAGAAAATAAAAGAACGCAGCCTTACCTTTGTTTCTGACCTATTTCCAGAAGCTTCTGAACATCAGTTTTAGCAGATATCTCATCGTTTTTCAAATTCTGATAAGAAAATTGGGAAAAGGAAGTCTTATTCAGGTGATAGATTGAAGCTTTACAGTTGTGTTTATGGTGCAAGGTGTGCCCTGAAATAAGAATGCGCAAATGAGGCTATGCTGGTCCCCTTGGCTCTCAGGACGCACAGTTTATGACACCAACTAGTGAAAGTGCTACACAGTGAGTGAAAGGAAATGAACTGAGTTTCAGTCTTTAGAGGTTCAATGAAAGAGAAAGTACTCTCCAAATATCTAGGTGTCTTTTTAAATGAATATGTCTGTATTTTTGATTAGTCATTCAGCTGTGTCCAACTCTTTGCAACACCATGGACTGTAGCCCATCAGACTCTTTGTTCATTGGATTCTCTAGGCAAGAATACTGGAGTGGGTTCCATTCCTTTCTGCAGGGGATCTTCCTGACCCAGGGATTGAATTCCAGTCTCCTGCATTGCAGGTGGATTCTTTACCACCTGAGCTACCAGGGAAGCTCCATAATGGAATATAAAATATATTATCTATTCTTCATTCGAAGTTTTACCATGTTCTCTGCAGGCATGTTAAACTTGTTTTGGCATAGTTTCTACAAACAAAAGGAGACATAAAAGACCTCTCTAAATAAGTTAAATAATAATACATTCAAAATCAAAGCAATCAAATGGCATGTACCTATTTGGTTGTGTCTATCTATATTTATAAGTAATACATTAGAATACATTAAAAAAAAAACAACAACTAGGACCAGTTCCAGTTGTAATGGTACTGTATAGATAGTGTATTAAGGAATAAAATACCACCTCACTCATTAGCGTTTATTTACTCTGGCAAATTTAGCATTGACAGACTGTGAATCAAAACAGAGAAATCCACTGAGCTTTTCTCATTAGGTAAGCTGTCTTGTTAAGCCTTCCCTAAGAACTTTCTTATTTATACCCAATAAACTATTTAACATGGTAACAGATCCTTCTTGATATTAAAAGTTGAAATAGAGACAATAATATTGTTTGTAGAAAGAGCAGCTATGACAAGTAAAACATAACAATAACAAGAATGGCAAATACTTTGTTTACTTAATATTTATTTAACATCAAAGGCATGGTCTCTGCCTTCACCAATTTTTCATCCTAAAGCTAGGAACAATTTTCATACAGTAAATTACCAGCAGCTGGGAGGAGCAACCCAAGGAGCATTGGCTGTGCAGGCGCAGGAGGGCCTAGAGGAGCTATCCCACGTTGAAGGCCAGGAAGGGCGGCAGTAAGGAGATACCCCTTGTCCAAGCTAAGGAGCAGCGGCTGTGTTTTTCTGGAGCAGCCGTGAAGAGACAACCCACGCCCAAGGTAAGAGAAACCCAAGTAAGATGGTAGGTGTTGCAAGAGGGCATCAGAGGGCAGACACACTGAAACCATACTCACTGAAACCATACTCACAGAAACCTAGTCAATCTAATCACACTAGGACCACAGCCTTGTCTAACTCAATGAAACCAAGCCATACCTGCAGGGCAACCCAAGACGGGAGGGTCATGGTGGAGAAGTCTGACAGAACGTGGTCCACTGGAGAAGGGAATGGCAAGCCACTTCGGTATTCTTGCCTTGAGAACCTCATGAACAGTATGAAAAGGCAAAACGATAGGATACCAAAAGAGGAACTCCCCAGGTCATTAGGTGCCCCATATGCTACTGGAGATCAGTGGAGAAGTAACTCCAGAAAGAATGAAGGGATGGAGCCAAAGCAAAAACAATACCCAGTTGTGCATGTGACTGGTGATAGAAGCAAGATCCGATGCTGTAAAGAGCAATATTGCATAAGAACCTGGAATGTCAGGTCCATGAATCAAAGCAAATTGGAAGTGGTCAGACAAGAGATGGCAAGGGTGAACATCGACATTCTAGGCATCAGCGAACTAAAACGGACTGGAATGGGTGAATTTAACTCAGATGACCATTATATCTACTACTGCGGGCAGGAATCCCTCAGAAGAAATGGAGTAGCCATCA
>SJYX01019504.1:65700-88517 GCA_006410675.1 Oreotragus oreotragus
ACTTTATCTTTTTGGGGTCCAAAATCACTGCAGATGGTGACTACAACCATGAAATTAGAAGACGCTTACTCCTTGGAAGAAAAGTTATGACCAACCTAGATAGTATATTCAAAAGCAGAGACATTACTTTGCCAACTAAGATCTGTCTAGTCAAGGCTATGGTTTTTCCTGTGGTCATGTATGGATGTGAGAGTTGGACTGTGAAGAAGCCTGAGCACCGAAGAATTGATGCTTTTGAACTGAGGTGTTGGAGAAGACTCTTGAGAGTCCCTTGGACTGCAAGGAGATCCAACCAGTCCATTCTGAAGGAGATCAACCCCGAGATTTCTTTGGAAGGAATGATGCTAAAGCTGAAACTCCAGTACTTTGGCCACCTCATGAGATGAGCTGACTCATTGGAAAAGACTCTGATGCAGGGAGGGATTGGGGGCAGGAGGAGAAGGGGACGACCGAGGATGAGATGGCTGGATGGCATCACGGACTCGATGGATGTGAGTCTGAGTGAACTCCGGGAGATGGTGATGAACAGGGAGGCCTGGCGGGCTGCGAATCATGGGATCACAACGAGTCGGACACGACTGGGCAACTGAACTGAACTGAAGTGTTCTGATAGGCATGTGGTAGAGTGAACTTCACAAAAGAATCTTTCCTAAAATGGATGAGGTCATTATTAGGAAACAGCCAATAAAAGATGCTGTTTTTATTTGCAGAGTGCATGTATTCCAGCTAAGTCGCTTCGGCAATGTCCAACTCTTTGTGACCCCATAGACTGAAGTCTGCCAGGCTCCTCTGTCCATGGAATTCTGCATGCAAGAATGCTAGAACGAGTTGCCATTTCATTCTGCAGGAGAGCTTTCCAATTCAGGGATCGAATTGTAAATTGATCCCATGTCTCTTACATCTCCTGCTCTGGCAGGTGTTTTCTTTACCACTAGCACCACCTGGGAAGCCCTTGGAAAGAATAGTTTGATAAAGAAAACAGGATAGAGGAGAGTTGAGGGGAAATCACTAACCATCTGATTTACATTTCAAAGTGCATCATGGCCATATGACCTGTGGCAGGTCACAGAATCTGCCTTTCAACTTCCTTGTGTGATAAATGGTGGAATTAGTTCCAGAAAAACATCTACTTCTGCTTTATAGACTATGCCAAAGCCTTTGAGTGTGAATGACAANTTGAGGGGAAATCACTAACCATCTGATTTACATTTCAAAGTGCATCATGGCCATATGACCTGTGGCAGGTCACAGAATCTGCCTTTCAACTTCCTTGTGTGATAAATGGTGGAATTAGTTCCAGAAAAACATCTACTTCTGCTTTATAGACTATGCCAAAGCCTTTGAGTGTGAATGACAACAAACTCTGGGAAATTCTTCAAGAGATGGGAATACCAGACCACCTGACCTGCCTCCTGAGAAATCTATATTCAAGACAAGAAGCAACAGTTAGAACTGGACATGGAACAGACTGGTTCAAAATCAGGAAAGGAGTACATCAAGGCTTTATATTGTCACCCTGTTGATTTAACTTACATGCAGAGTACATCATGAGAAATACTGGGCTGGATGAAGCACAAGCTGGAATCAAGATTGCCAGGAGAAATATCAATAACCTCAGATATGCAGATGGCACTACACTTACAGCAGAAAATGAAGAAGAACTAAAGAGCTTCTTGATGAAAGTGGAAGAGGAGAGTAAAAAACTTGGCTTAAACCTCAGCATTCAGAAAACTTAAAATCATGGCACCTGGTCCACTTCATGGCAAATAGGTGGAGAAACAGTGGAAACAGTAACAGGTCCATGTAGTCGAGGCTACGGTTTTTCCAGTGGTCATGTATGGATGTGAGAGTTGGACTATAAAGAAAGTTGAGTGCCAAAGAATTGATTCTTTTGAACTGTGGTGTTGGAGAAGACTCTTGAGAGCCCCTTGGACTGCAAGGAGAGCAAACCAGTCAATCTTCAAGGAAAACAGTCCTGAATATTCATTGGAAAGACTGACTCTGAAGCTAAAACTCCAATACTTTGGCTACCTGATGCAAAGAACTGACTCATTCGAAAAGACTCTGATGCTGGGAAAGATTGAAGGCAGGAGGAGAAGGGGACAACAGAGGATGAGATGGTTGGATGACATCACTGAATCAATGGACATGAGTTTGAGTAAACTCCGGGAGTTGGTGATGGACAGGAAGGCCTGGTGTGCTGCAGTCCATGGGGTCGCAAAAAGTCGGACACCACTGAGATACTGAACCGAGCTGAACTAACATTTAGATAAACTGGGATTTCAGATTTAGGCCTTCCTGGGTAACTCAAATGGTAAAGAATCTGCCTGCAATTAAGGGAGACCTGGGTTTGATCCCTGAGTCAGGAAGGTCTCCTGGAGAAGGAAATGGCAACACACTCAAGCATTCTTGTCTGGAGCCTGGTGGGCTACAGTCCATGGAGTTGCAAAGAGTTGGACAAGGCTGAACAACTATCACACACAAAATTTAGAAAAGCCACAGAGGACAGAGGAGGATACGGGGTCCTGGCAAGCTGCAGTCCATGCGGTTTAAAGTTCAGACACAACTTAACGACTAAACAACAACAGCAGACAGTTATTAGAAAACTCAAAGGGGATAATAGATGTGTGACATAACTTTGCATAAATATGCTTATTCATTTGGCTCTCTGTTATACTCTGGCATTGTAAAGGAAACCAAAATTAAAAAGTCACCATCTTTTCTTCAAGAAATTGAAAAAGTACAAAAGTATGAGATAAAAAAACATTAAGGCAAAAAGAGTAGGTAGACAGATGGGGCTCTGCAAAGTGTATGCAATTAAAGAGCAAGACAGCACTTAATAAACTATTATTTCCCCAGCAATGGCAGAAAATGAGATGCACATCTTGGAAAATAATTTTGATGACTTTGAGGATACTAAAGATTGATATACCTAAAAATTAATCAATACAGTGTTTATTGACTGATCAGTATTACTAAGCCATTCATGTGTTATGGTTTCAGAGATGAACAAGACTTAAAAGATCATATCTTTATGAAGCCCTGTTGGAAAATATGTACAATTAACGATATTTACTCATTTATTAGCTGTATGCCTTTGGGAAATTTCTTTGACCTATTTGAATCTTGTTTCCTCATTTCAAAATTATAAAAATGTTATCATAATTTTATGAAGATATTGTTAAGGAGATTTAACAAGAAAAAATTAAAAAATTCACCTTGTACAATGACTGGCACAAAATTAAAAAATAATAATTTTAAGTACATTTAGGGATTGACTTGTTACTCTTTTAAAAAGGTAACTCCACAGAAAATTATACATTTCTTTCAAATAATTTCCTAGACTGTAATTAGATGTCTTGACAGGCTACAGGTCCAGAGAGACTGAGAGCCCTGCAAATATTGTGAAGATTGACTGCTTACGGCATTTCTTTCACTACATGCTTAGAAAATTCTCAGTGCCAGATGTTCTATTCCTCTAAGAAGGTGCAAGTGTCAAATATTCTTTGTTGTCTCGTAAAATTTTTGAATTTCCACTTAATGAAAAGGTACAGTTCTGGCATCAGCTTCCTCTGGCAATCAATTCACAGTCATTTTTATCCTATAAGTACATCCCTAATGCTCTGTGTATACTTCCACCATAGAACTGTCATTCCAGCACTGTTACCATCATACTATCTGCCACTGTGTCCTATCGGAGTCTAAGTGATTTTTCTATCTTCATGTACTCAAGACGTAATGCAGCTTCTGGAATGTGAGCTTGGGTGTTGGCTTCATAATAGCAGATCTATCTCCCAACTGTCCTCGTGCTCTTAGTTTCTGAGCCCTTTTCTAACTCTGTTTTCTTACCTATAAAATGAGACTAAGAATAATCATAGCAAAATCATCATGTGAAAATTAATTTTAAAAAATGAAGAAAGAGTACCTAACACAAGAGACCAGATTCAATAAACTGCAACTGCAGTGGTTAGACACCATAGTCGCTGTCACAGGACTAGAAAGCTAAGAACAATGGTGATTACGCAAGGTTCAGAAACGTGCTTTTGGTCAATAACTAACAGACCAGCTTTGAGTCAACACTGCTTGTATTTAAATGCTGGCTTCCTTTGTGACATTCAAGAATGATTCCTCATGTATAACAAGAAAAATCACATTTATGGTGCCTATTCTCATTGGTATATTATGAGAATTAAATTCTATAACACATGCAAAGCTTTTGGGGTACACTGTATATTCAATAACTACAATGTTAAAGGAAAATATTAAAATATATTCTAGGATATTTCAGAAACTTTTTAAGTATAGGTATTGTGTTTGGTTTTTACTTGAGATTTCACTGAATGTTAATACATTTTCACAGATGACACTTTCCTTTGTGAGGATTTACCCGCTATAGTAATGAGGTTTATCAAAGAATTTTCAGAACTATCTTTTTTGGAATTTAAAGTTCTCTCCTAGAGATCATTTATATATTCATTTAAGTCTTGGCCATAATTTCTTTTCATCATTTTGTAATATAAAAAACACAGGGGTCAAGTTGATCTTAGAAGCTGCGAGAAATTGATGGCTTTGCCAAGCACACAGATTTCTCATTCCTGAATTTACAAACCTCAGATTCTTAGACTGTATTTCAAATGACATTTCTTTTCAAAGCTCATATAATAATAAATAATAACTCCCATGTTCAACCCCAGGAATATATTCAAAACTGGTAAAAAAAAATTGTGGAAGTCTTCATGCATCCATCCACTGAGACAAACTAGGTGATTCCCTATACTTGGCTGCTGAGAAAATTAGTTTTCATCTCACCTGAAGATTGGTTTTAATTCCATCAAGTTCTCTTGATGTCTTTGTCAGCTGACGGAGGATGGTGCTTCGCTCCTTAAAGACTTGTTTCAGCTGCTTTTCTAGCTCTTCATAGTCCTGTCTAACACAGAAAAAAAAAGGCATGAGGGCCTCCCAAATTCTTCATTTGGCTCTAGCCACTCTGGCCATGATCACAAACCCTTGCATTTTAAGCAAAGTCTAAATGAATCGAAACCTTATTAGGATGTTTTGTTTTTATTAGTTCATCTAAAAAGGGAAAATTAAGGAAAAAATCAGCTTAAAAACAAGAGTTTATCTTGCATTGATGACTAGCCAGGCTACAGTTTCCAGAATAACACTGCACATCTTTTGCATCTATAACATAGTTTATCAGATATCATTTGTAAATACAGATATTTTCCATGACATTACCACACTGTTTTCTCAGGTCCTTCAAGCTTTACAGCAAGACATTTGATTGGAACCAATGTAGCTCAGAGATTTAGATAGATTCTGACACTAGGGGGCAAACTTGGGTAGAACCAGGACAGAATGGAGGGGGTTTTCTTCACCCTTGGTTTGTAGGAAATGAAGTCCACTGAAAAGGTACCCCTTTTCAAATCTCTACTACTACTAAAGTAGTATTGGACAAAGCAAAATGCCTCTAAAAATAAGTCAGTCACTATAGTAATTACAGTCAAGTTTGAACAGACTTGGTAACTATTATCATGAAAGAAAGACTTATCTATCATACATACATACATACGTAATTTTTTTTCCTATTTTTCTCATATGGACTTTGCAAGATAACAAGGTAGGTACTTAGTTCTAATTTTGCCAATATAAAAGACAGAGCTCAGAAAAATTTACTATGCGAAGATCTTATGCAAGGAATGAATGAACAAGTAGGGTGGATATTTGTATGTGTATCTGTATATATCACAGCAAGTCTGTATGTGCATGGAAAAAATGTAGACAAGGAAATAGTTGTCAGTGCAGCCTAGGAACTACACCTGATAGGGAAAGGTTAAAAATGATTAACTGGCATACACAGGCGCTTAGAGATTAGAGTCACGAATCCAAGGAAGATTTCCTGGTAAAAGTGATACAAGATATATGCACTTTGATCTAGATATCCATCAACAGATGAATGGATAAAGAAATTGTGATGCATCTACACAATGGAATAATACTCAGCCACAAAAAGGAATGCATTTGAGACTGTTCTAATGAGGTGGATGAACATAGAGCCTATTATACAGAGTGAAGTAAGGCAGAAAGATAAATATAAATATTGTATACTAACACACATATATAACACACTTTTCACTTTCATGCAGTGGAGAAGAAAATGGCAACCCACTCCAGTGTTCTTGCCTGGAGAATCCTAGGGACGGGGGAGCCTGGTGGGCTGCTGTCTATGGGGTCGCAGAGAGTCAGAAACAACTGAAGCGATTTAGCAATAGGAGCAACATACATATATGAAATCTAGAAAGATGATACTGATGAATTTATTTGCATGGTAGCAATGTAGAAAAAGACATAGAGCACAGACCTATGGACACAGAGGGAGGAGAGAAAGGAGAGTCTGAGATGTATGGAAGAAGTGAAGTGAAGTCACTGAGTCATGTCCGACTCTTTGCGACCCCATGGACTGTAGCCTACCAGGCTCCTCAATGCATGGGATTTTCCAGGCAAGAGTACTGGAGTGGGGTGCCATTTCCTTCTCCAGGGGATCTTCCCGACCCAGGGATTGAACCCAGGTCTCCTGCATTGTAGGCAGACGCTTTACAGTCTCAGCTACCTGGAGAGAGTAACAAACTTACAATACCATATGTAAAATAGATAGCCAATGGTAAGTTGCTGTAAGACTCAGGGAACTCAAACAGGGGCTCTGTAACAATCTAGAGGGGTGGGATAGGGAGAGAGATGAGAGGGAAGGGACGTGGGTGCACCTATAGCTGATTCTTGCTGCTGTTTGATAGAAAACAACAAATCTGTAAAGCAATTATCCTTCAAATAAAAAATAACTTAAAATGAGCTTTGAAAGATAAGTAGAATTTAGCTATAGGAAAAGGAAATGCATGTATAAGTACTAATAAAAATGAAAATATGTGTATAAATGTCAGAAGGTTTGGAGGCGGAAATAGTGGGTAAGAAATCTGCTTCTGAAATGAGGATGTGGAGAATATGAGCAAAAGAATGCCAGTCTCTTAACATGGTTAGGAGGATGAGCATTGTTTTGAAAACAAGGAGAAGCAACTGGAGAGTTTTATGCAGGGACTGACCTGTCAGCTTTATGTTTTAGAAAGACTTCTCTGGCTATAAACTGGGAAACGCACTGGAGGAAGGAAAAATCTGGAGAAAAGTAGGCAGTGGAGGAAGTTATCATTGCAATAATCCAGGGAAGAGACTGTTCACCTAATTTAGATTCAAAGCACTAGACACAGAGAAGCTTGGATTGATTTCAGCAAAACATACAAAATTGAATCTATGATATATACTTAAATTTTTTTATTCTGTGTGTATGTTACAAGGAAAGAGTGGGAAGGAGCTAGTCATTGATGTTGCCAAGCCTCTGGTTTAGGCAACAGTTAAACGCAGCCCTTCACTGAAAGAAAGTCCACTGTATAAACAGATTTTTAGTGAAAATTGGGTTGACATGTTCTGTATTCAACTTATAGGCAAATGGCTCAAATTCTCTCTTAAGTTTCTTTGTCTGTAAAAGGCAGTGCTACATGACCTCATGAGATTGTTATGTGTTACATGGAACAACTTACATAAAACTTTGAACCCATAGGAGGTAATTCATTTTTTAAAAATATAAATTTTTTATGACTGAGGAATTTGATGAATTTACCATCTTTCTGCAGAATTATAAAGGAAATGGGTCTACCAGTGAGCTTAGTCATGACTAACAAATGAATGCCATCTACAATAGTTTTCTATTACAATTCTTTGCCTTTTCTCATTTTTTTAAACACAAGTTTCTAGCACTCTTCACTTTCTTCTTATTCAAAGGAAATTGGAATGTTCCACTGTAAGAACCTCAATATTTCTCCCTGGCTTTGAGATTTTCACTGATGAATCAGCCAGTAATAAGACAGCTATTAATGTCCCAGGTTTCCTTTCAATCTCATTAGCAAAGTCAAATAATGAATAGCAAGGCACACAGTCATCTACGTCTAATTATACAACTTTACTTCATGACCTGATTTATCTTCCTGAATATTTGTGACAACAGACACATCTCCAAAATTATTTTAAGTGACCATAATCAATCACGGTGTTACATTCCAAATATTGACAATGTATTATATACAAGATGGTCTTCTATATGTTCACTTTTCTAATCTTCAGAACTCTATGAGAAAAGCATTAATATTAATAAGTTCTAGTACTAATGCCATTTTACAGTTGAAGAAACTGAGTCACAGGAATAATAACTTCCAGTAACATATTAAGGAAGTGTATCCGTCTCCAGTATCCCATGTCTTTGCCACTGCACTTTAGGAACATACTGATTGCCTAGAATTTTGTTATAATTAAAAGTTCACTGTGCCCATCACAGATCTCATTGTGTGCTATTTCTGCCATCACTGTTGCATATGTACGTTTTCAATATTTGGATTTATTTGCCATTAAATAAAATTATAAATAGCATTCCTTTATTATTACTTTTAATCATCTTTTTGTTGGAGTATAATTGCTTTACAATGGTCTGTAATCAGCTATGTGTACACATATATCTTCTCCCTCTTGGCCCTCCCTCCCACCTGCTCCCCCATCCCAGACCTCTAGGTCATCACAGAGCATGAAGCTCAATTCCCTGTGCTATATAGCAGCTTTCCACTAGCTATGTATTTTACACATACATGCTAAGTCGCTTTAGTCATGTTCGACTCTATGTGATCCTAGGGACTGTAGGCCGCCAGGTTCCTTGGTATGTGAAGATTCTCCAGGCAAGAATACTGGATTGGTTTACCATGCCCTTCTCCTGGGGATCTCCCCAACCCAGGGATCGAACCCGAGTCTCCTGCACCTTCTGCACTGCAGGCAGGTTCTTTACCGCTGAGCCACTGGGGAAGCCCATTTATTTGACACGGATAATATATATATGTCAGTCCTAATCTCCTAATCCATACACCCTCCTCTTCCCTCCCTTTGTCTGAGTCTCTACTGCATGTGTGCTCGCGTTCCAGTCGCTTCAGTCATGTCTGACTCCCTGTGACCCTATGGACTGCAGCCCACAGCCAGGCTCCTCTGTCCATGGGGATCCCATTCCTGCTCTCCAAATAGTTCTACTTGTACCGTTTTCTTAGATTCCACATGTACACATTAACATATGACATTTGTTTTTCTCTTTCTGAATCACTTCACTCTGTTTGATGGAATCTAGGTCAATCCATTTCACTCAAATGACCCAATTTCATGTCTTGTTATGGCTGAGTAATATTCCACTGTATATATGTATCCATTCATCTGCCAGTGGGCATTTAGATTGCTTCCATGTCCTGGCTATTGTAAATAGTGCTGCAGTTACCACTGGGGTACATGTGTCTTTTTTGAGCTATGGTTTAAATTCCATTCTCATATTTGGCCTTCAAGTAACTTCATGAGAAAAAGAGAGCCAATTTTAATTCCTTTATTTTCTGGCAAATATAATAAGAACCATGAGGATACCATTTATCAGAAAAATAAAGCCAGAAGTGTTAATAATACAACTCCAGATTCAATCTTTCAAAGACATTATAAAAGACAAAACCATTTACTCTGTAGAAGTAAATTTCCTTGACAGAAGCATTTGTTACAATCTTATCAGATTTTCTAACATCTACAAATGAGTGCATGTTTATCTTCCAATACATGGTTTTTCCCAAGACAAAATGCAAAAAATACAATGTTCATGCAGTCATTTTTTGCAACTGACTTGTCTTGGAGCTCTTTCTATGTCTACACATATTAAAATCTGTTATTCCCATACAGTAATATATTTACCACTGGACATTTAAAGTATTTTCAATTTTTCTTTCTCTCTTGAAAAGTAATGAAGTCCATATATATGGGTAAACATATTTTTCCTAAAATATATGTTCCCATAAGTTGAAATATTTCACTTCAAATTTGACATGTTAACTTTGACGGGTGCTAGTAAATTGCCTTCCTGTAAACTAGGCTTTGGGTTCCAGGCAGCTCAGGTGTTAAGAATCCACCTGCCAATGATCCCTGGGTCAGGAAGATCCCCTGGAATAGGAAATGGCAACCCACTCCAATATTCTTGCTTGGGAAATCCCATGGACTGAGGAGCCTGGTCGGGCTCCAGGGCATGATGGGTCACAAAGAGCTGGACATGACTTAGCGACCAAACAACTATGACAAAACTAGGCTAGTCTGCACTTCTCTTATCAGTGTATTCTGATAGTCTTCTCAACATGCCCACCTGAAATGGAAATTGCCCTCCCTTCCTGTATATATTTGTTGATATTAGGAGTGAACATTGATATCATCTTTCTAATCTGATTTCCAATCACTTCCTCCCTGTTGGCTCAGATGGTAAAGTGTCTGCCTACAATGTGGAAGAGCCGGGTTCAATCCCTGGGTCGAGAAGATCTGCTGGAGAAGGCAATGGCACCCCACTCCAGTACTCTTGCTTGGAAAATCCCATGGACGCAGGACCCTGGTAGTCTACAATCCATGGGGTCTCAAAGAGTCAGACACGACTGAGTGACTAAACTTTCACTTTTTCACTTCCAGCCTTATATGATTATATTGGGTTGGCAAAAATGTGCATTCAGGTTTTTCCCGTTATATGGAAAACCAGAATGAACTTTTTGGCCAGCACAACATTTTCATTACTTTAATCAGTACTTTAATGAATATTATATTTCTTCCTTTATAAGCTATCTGTTTAGGCCTTTTGAAAGTGTGAAAGTGAAAGTCGCTCAGTTGTGTCTGACTCTGCAACTATCCAGTCCATGGGACTCTTCCAGGCCAGAATACTGAAGTGGATAGCCATTTCTTACTCCAAGGGATCTTCCCAACCCTGGGTTAGAACCCAGGTCTCCTGCATTGCAGGCGGATTCTTTATCAACTGAGCCACCAGGGAATATTTTAGGTTAGTGATTGTATAAATTTTCTGGAGCTGCCATAACAAGGTACCACAGGATGTGTGGCTCAGACAACAGACATCTTGGTCTCACGATTCTAGACCCTAGAAATCCAAAATCAGGTTGTTGGTCAACTTCTTATGAGGGCTGTGGGGGAGGATCTGTTCTAGGGCTCTCTCCATGGCTTGAGGATGGCTGTCTTCCTCTTATGATTCTTCACATTGTCTTCTGTGACTTCATGTCCAAACTTTCCCGTTTTAGGACATCAGCCAATCTGTTTCAGAGCCACTCAAATGACCTCATTTTAAGTTGTTGCTGCTAAGTCACTTCAGTCGTGTCCGACTCTGTGTGACCCCATAGACGGCAGCCCACCAGGCTCCACCATCCCTGGGATTCTCCAGGCAAGAATACTGGAGTGGGTTGCCGTTTCCTTCTCCAATGCATGAAAGAGAAAAGTGAAAGTGAAGTCGCTCAGTCTGTCCGACTGTTAGCGACCCCATGGACTGCAGCCCACCAGGCTACTCTGTCCATTGGATTTTCCAGGCAAGAGTACTGGGGTGGGGTGCCATTGCCTTCCCCGAAGTTAAGTTGTTATCTTCTGTAAATATCCATCTCTAGATGATGTTATATATGAGGGGTTAGGTATTTCCACATATGAATAATGGTTGAACACAATTCAACCCATAACAGTTATCTATTGATTTGCAGACTATCAGTGTACTGTTTGGTTTTCAGTTGTTATCATATGGAAAATATTTTCAAAATCTGTTACTGATATTTCATTATCCCTACAATTTTTAAAATAACTATTTAAAATACATATTATTTAGAATATATTTGTATTTTCTACACAAATAATATATCTGCAAAAAAAAAAAGTTTCTCTTTTTGTTTTCAATTCTTAAGTCTTTTACTAAGTTATTTATCTTACTTTGCTATCAGAACCAAGAACCTATTCTACAATGTTCAATAGAATTGGTGACAGAAATATTATTTTCTTTTTCCAGATTGTAGAAATACTATAGACATCCTCTTCTTATTCTATATTGTAAGGGAAAGACCTTTCATTATCACAAATATGGTATTTACTACAGGCTTTTTTAGTCACTTTGTTTTGTGTACAATTGGTAATATTTCTTCCCTAAATTAGTACAATGACATGTAAAAATCGTCTGGTTTGCAGTATCCATTGTGGGGAGGTGTCTACAGATTCAATGTTTTAATAATTCTATATTGTAAGGGAAAGACCTTTCATTATCACAAATATGGTATTTACTACAGGCTTTTTTAGTCACTTTGTTTTGTGTACAATTGGTAATATTTCTTCCCTAAATTAGTACAATGACATGTAAAAATCGTCTGGTTTGCAGTATCCATTGTGGGGAGGTGTCTACAGATTCAATGTTTTAATATACTTTTAACTATTCAGATATCCTAACTGTCCCTGTGTAAACAATAATAAAACACATTATTTTTAGGAATCTGTTCATTTTATTGTCATTGATTTAGTTCATGATTCTGGGGGTTAGCAATTTTGTCTGAGTGCCACTGGGCAGCTGTCTTCTTGACTGAGTTACTCTTGTTTCTTTGGTGAGTTCCTGGTCAACTAAATGGCTCTACCCTGTGACTGATACAGTATCATTCATCAGTGAAGACAACAGGCCCAGCCATATGTTACCCTTCCTCTAGCCCAGCCCATATTTCAGTTGGTTAGAGTTTTAAGAGAATTAACAGAAGTAAAGGATATTTTTTTTCAGGTTTAAGCTTGAAATTACAAGATGCTACATCTGCCATAATGTACTGGTCACAAAGCAAGTCACAATTTCAGTCCAGATTCAAGAGGTAAAGAAATATACTTTCGATAGGAAAAGTTGAAAAGTCATACTGCAAATTAGCATGTATATAAGGAGAAAAATGATTATGGCCATATTTGCAAATGATCTGGTATGTAACCCCATTGCTAAGTTCCTGTACTTTATTTCTCAGGGATTTGTCCTTTGAGTACTTGCCACCTTGTGTATTGATGGTTATCCAATGTAGTCAAAGGGATTTTTTGTCTTTTTTTTTTTTTTTTTTGGTTTTTCCATCAGCTCCAAAATTGTTTGACAATGAACTTGTCTATTTTCACTAAAGATGAAAGTTTGGGGGCCATTATTTAACAAATTATTATTTTTTTAACCTCTCAAGGGGAATCAATTGCTCAGCTGAATCCTACTTCTTCACCAACTTTGAATATTTGAGCTTTTTTTTTTTTGCAACTACCCAGTCTCACAGTCCTAGTTTAATTCTTCATTATCTGAATTATTTACAGCATTTACTAATTGATTTCTTATTTGCTTCTCCAAACCAATTAATGCACTGCTTTCAAATCAGACTTTCTAAAGGCATCAAAATATCGATGCCTCCCTAGGTTATATCAAGGTCAATGTCAAGGTTGCTTGTCTTCTGGCTTGAAACTATCTTCACAGTCCTTCAGTTTCCTTTGCTCATCTTTATCATCTTTTGTGTCTTGCATTTTGCTAATTAACAACTAAAGAGAATTTCTTGGTTTTTTTTTCATTTGCATTTGTATGAATAAACTGAAATCAAAATAAATTCCCCTAGTAATCATATATTAAATTCCTCCTAAGAGCCAAGACTCAAAAAACCTCATACTCTAGACTTACCACTTTTGATTTCACAAATGAATGTAACACAAATACAACACAAAACCTCTATATACATCAAGCCAGTCTCTTCTCTTTCTCCATTTCTCTTCAGAGTCTTATATTGACAGTATAATTGAGATGTATGATTTATATATGTATGATTTATGTATATGTCTCACCACAAAATTAAAATTTTTGATTGAATGAATACTGTCTTGTACTACTATTGCCTAGCATAATATTTTCTACTGACAATGTTAAATTGTACTTGAGCCCTGTGCTCCTCAAAACTATCAATAGTTAAGATATTGACCCCAAACTTCTGTGTTCTAGGAAATACCTTAATGCCAAAACCAAGCCTTACCATATGACTTAGATAAGACTCATTGATGACTCCCTTGTTAACCTTTGACAAAGTCAAACATAGATCTGCCAAAGCTCTATCTTTGTCTCATATATGATTTAACAAACTGAAATATTGGCCCACACTGACCAATCTGTAAAAAATGCCTGCTACTTCACCTGATTAAATTATTGCCAGGCTTTTCTCCAGCCCAAAGGCCTCTTGAAGGTTTGTCTCATTTTGAATTTAAGAAAGTACTGGAAAATTAAGCAAGCATTGGAATATGAAACATCAAACCACCTTTCCCTAGCTTTTCAAAACCTTCTGAGAATCAGGTGATGGTGAAGAAGCACTGATCATACAACCTGCTCACCCTATTCCCCCAAGCCTGCTTTCCCTTTTATTTCATCACTTCCTGGCAAACAGAAGCAGAAAAAATGGAAACAGTGAAATACTTTACTTTCTCTATTTTCTTGGACTCCAAAATCACNATTTATGTATATGTCTCACCACAAAATTAAAATTTTTGATTGAATGAATACTGTCTTGTACTACTATTGCCTAGCATAATATTTTCTACTGACAATGTTAAATTGTACTTGAGCCCTGTGCTCCTCAAAACTATCAATAGTTAAGATATTGACCCCAAACTTCTGTGTTCTAGGAAATACCTTAATGCCAAAACCAAGCCTTACCATATGACTTAGATAAGACTCATTGATGACTCCCTTGTTAACCTTTGACAAAGTCAAACATAGATCTGCCAAAGCTCTATCTTTGTCTCATATATGATTTAACAAACTGAAATATTGGCCCACACTGACCAATCTGTAAAAAATGCCTGCTACTTCACCTGATTAAATTATTGCCAGGCTTTTCTCCAGCCCAAAGGCCTCTTGAAGGTTTGTCTCATTTTGAATTTAAGAAAGTACTGGAAAATTAAGCAAGCATTGGAATATGAAACATCAAACCACCTTTCCCTAGCTTTTCAAAACCTTCTGAGAATCAGGTGATGGTGAAGAAGCACTGATCATACAACCTGCTCACCCTATTCCCCCAAGCCTGCTTTCCCTTTTATTTCATCACTTCCTGGCAAACAGAAGCAGAAAAAATGGAAACAGTGAAATACTTTACTTTCTCTATTTTCTTGGACTCCAAAATCACTGTGGATGGTGACTGCAGCCACAAAATTAAAAGATGATTGCATCTTGGAAGAAAAGCTATGACAAACCTAGATACATTATTAAAAAGCAGAGGTATCACTTGGCCAACAAAGATCCATATAGTCAAAGCTATGGTTTTTCCAGTAGTCATGTATGTATGTGAGTTATGTGAACCATAAAGTGGGCTGAGCACCAAAGAATTAATGCTTTTGAACTGTGGTGTTGGAGAAGACTCTTGAGAGTTCCTTAGATAGCAAGGAGATCCAACCAGTCAATCCTAAAAGAAATCAACCCTGAATATTCCTTGGAAGGACTGATGCTGAAGGTGAAGCTCCACTATTTTGGCCACCTGGTTGAAAGAGCTGTCTCATTGGAAAATACCCTGATGCTGGGAAAGAAAGATTGAGGGCAGGAGGAAAAGTGATCACCAACTCAATGGACATGAGTTTGAGCATAGCAGGAGATAGTGAAGGGCAGGGAAGTTTGTCGTGCTGTATGTAGTCCATGGGGTTGCAAAGAGACAGACATGACTTAGCAACTAAATGGCAACTAAACGACAACAATTATTTAACTTAATGTTTAAATTACTCTGGATTGGGCCAGTGCAGTGAGACCTTTACAAAGTATCTTATGACTTGTTCTCATCATTTGAAGGTTTTCCCTACTCCTTCTGTTCCTTTGATGACCTACCATAACAAACATTCCTGAATGTTTATTTCAAATGCAAATACAATTAAATCAATGACACATATGGAGTAGTCTTTTAATGTTTCAATATCATTTGAATTTTTTTTTAGTTTTTGTTTTAAATGAAAAAAAAAAAAAAAAAACTATGTCAGTGTTTTGAATACCTCCAGATTTAAACCTCATAAAAATCAAAGTTCTGAATTAGCATTATGAGATCTCAAGAAAATTTGTTTTTCCTCCAAAAAAGAACAAGAGCAACAATAACTGCCAAAATATAAACCTCCATTCAACCTGTCTGCAGCATTTCTGCTTATATATAAAGAAGCATGTATTAATGTTTTGGCAGCCAAAACTCTTTATGTTATTTATTCTTAAAAAAACTAATATCTAATATTTAGTACGTACATGTCAGACATGTGGTAGGTATTTCACACATATCATTAATTCTCATAATCATTCTGAAACGTAGGTGATATTATATCCATTATACAAGCAAGAAAGAAGAGATTGCAAATAATTTCTCCAAGGTCACATAGACAGTATATTATATAGGCAGTCTTCAACTCTAGATATATTTGATAACAAAATCTTGCATTATGTAGTCTCATTATAATAAATGAACACAGTAAATAGTTTCTTGGTTCCTTCTACACGCAGAAAACTTTGGAAAAAATTATAAACATTAGTGATACATTATCCCCAATCCAATGGCTTGCAATATTAGGTAAAATAGAGCACATATGGAAATGAGTATAACATGGAAAAATGTGATAGTCTTAAGTCATTGTTGGAAAAGGAAATGGGTTGCCATTTCCTTCTCCAAGGGTTCTTCCCTAGCCAGGGATCAATGCTGTGTCTCCAACACTGGTAGGTGAATTCTTTACCACTGAGCGACCAAAGGAGTCCTTGGGACTAAGGCATTAGGAGAGATCAACTTCAGGTTAATCGATCATGGAGAATTTTAAGGGAGAAAATATCATTTTTTTAGCGGTTGAATGACGCATAGGATTATTAAATGCAGTAGAGGGAAAAGATATCCTAAGCAGAGGGAGCAATATAAGTGATGACAGTGCAAATGGGCAAGTGCTGCATGCATATAAATTGTAGCTCAGCAAGGAATACAGTCTAAATTGCACACAGGGTTCTTATTGGGCTATTGGGTAAAACCAGAAAAAGTTGGTAAGATTCAAGTTATCAAAATTCTTAAATGCCATGCTCGTGAGTTTTGTACGCGTTCTATAGGAAATTTACTGCTCTGTGACTCACCAAGGAAGGTCTATTTAAGAATACAGATCGTCAGATTTCCAACTCAAAAATATATATCAAAAAAAAGAAGTATTTAAATTATCCTCCCCCTGGGTTGTCAGAGCTATTCTGAAACGTAGACTTTATTTATTCACAGGCAAGAAGACCGAATAAGAGTGACGTTAACCAGGCTTGGCCAGAATATTAAGCTGGCGACCACAGGGAATTATATTCTGGGAAGCATTTGCAATACTTTCCCTCAGAAAATTGAAGCAGCTATAGAATTCCTCTGAATCTAGGCTCAAAGGCCATGGATTATTTTGCTAAGAGGCATCTGTGTTATTTGAGGCCATTCTTTTCCTATTCTTTGTATCAGTTTTAACATTCAATGTGACCACAAGGATATTTGCATAGTGATTTTCTTTCAAGGTCTGCTAATGCAAACTAAGAGAATAACACAAAGTCCACTAGAGATCTGTGGCAGAATTAATTCTGGGTCCCTATGTAGAGAAGTCTAGAAAAGGGTCTTTAAGAAAGGAGGGACTCTCATACAAATATGGTCAAACATGGAAGTACTGCAAGCCTTTTTTCAAGATTTCTTGAAACTAAAATACTCAATTCTTCTCCTACTAATCCTACGCCCGGGGATCTATTTATCTAGCCCTTAAGAGCATAAGGTGGAGGTGATGGAATTCCAGTAGAGCTATTTCAAATCTTAAAAGATGATGCTGTGAAAGTGCTGCACTCAAAATTCCAGCAAATCTGGAAAACTCAACAGTGGCTGCAGGACTGGAGAAAGTCAGCTTTCATTTCAATCCCCAAAAAACCCAATGCCAAAGAATGTACAAACGTCTGCACAATTGCACTCATTTCACATGCTAGCAAAGTAATGCTCAAAATTCTTCAAGCCAGGCTTCACATGAAGCGTGAACATCCAGATGTTCAAGGCGGATTTAGAAAAGGCAGAGGAACCAGAAATCAGATTGCCAACAACTGCTGGATCATTGAAAAAGCAAGAGAGTTCCAGAAAAACATCTACTTTGGCTTTACTGACTATGACAAGGACTTTGACTGTTTGGATCACAACAAACTCTGGGACATTCTTCAAGAGATGGGAACAGCAGACCACCTGACCTGCCTCCTGAGAAATTGGTATGCAGGTCAAGAAGCGACAGTTAGAACTGGACATGGACAAACAGACTAGATCCATATCGGGAAAGGAGTATGTCAAGGCTGCATATTGTCACCCTGCTTAGAGAACATCATGCAAAATGCCAGGCTGGATGAAGCACAAGCTGGAATCAAGACTGCCGGGAGAAACGTCAATAACATCAGATACGCAGATGACACCACCCTTATGGCAGAAAGCGAAGAGAACTAAAGAGCCTCTTGGTGAAAGTGAAAGAGGAGAGTCAAAAAGCTGGCTTAAAATTCAACATCAGAAAACGAAGATCATGGCATCTAGTTCTATCACTCATGGCAAATAGATGGGGAAACAGTGGAAACAGTGACAGACTTTATATTGGGGGGCTTCAAAATCACTGCAGATGGTGACTGCAGCCATGAAATTAAAAGATGCTTGCTTCTTGGAAGAAAAGCTATGACCAAACTAGACAGCATATNTGCAACAGAGATAGTTATGTCACATGATGGATCCAGACAATAAGAAACAGGAAGAAGTCTCCAAGAGCTTCAGATTTTTTTTTCTTTTTTATCACAAATAGAGATAAAAAGGAAATAGGAGATGTAGTGAGTGGAGATTGGAGATGTAATACGTAACAGAATTTAATCAATTTAGAAAATACATATAAATCATGATCTGTGTCTGTTAATCACTTATATAATCATATCCAACTCTTTGTAACTCCATGAGCTATAGTCCACCAGGCTCCTCTGTCCACGAGATTCTCCAGCAAGAATACTGGAGTGGATTGCCATTTCCTTCTCCAGGGTATCTTCCTGACTCAGGGATCAAACCCAGGACTCCTGCATTACAGGCAAATACTTTACCATCTGAGCTATAGGGAAGTCCATAAATCATGTAGAAAGTCCATAAATCATGATAACACTCTGAAAAACTTTAATTGTTCATCTAACAACATCTGACAACCAATAAGCTCTTCTGTATTTTCCATTTGGTGTTTTTTTCATTGGGATATAATTGACAAGTAACATTGGTAAATAATTATAATTATATATAATAATTGAAAGTAATATTATATTAATTTCAGGTGTTCACCATAATGACTCGATATTTGTACCTACTGGGACAGGATCACCACAATAAGTCTAGTTCATATCCAAATCTAGTTAATATCCAAGCTACATGATAGCTTTAAGAATGGTGATCTTCCTGTGAGATGGAATGGAGACTCAAAAATTTTTAAATACATATGAAAGAGAAGATCAGAAGTCTTGGCAACTCTCATATAGCTGACATTTGTTATAATAAAATAAATAATATGCTCCCAATATCAATAAATATTATAATGACAATTTTATACTGTCTTACCTGGTCAAAATACTAGAAAAAATGGTTAATGATCACTTTCATCATCATCTTTTTCACTTCCCAGCAAATTCTGTGCCTTAGAATATGACTATTCCTTCTCTCATTTGGGAAGAAGTGTCAAGTATAAGTCATTGCACAGCTCACAGTAGAACATTTTCCATTGCCCTAGGAGCTAGTCTCACCCTGGGGGTCACAAACGTTAGTTTTAGCTTTGACACAGTACTTTCTAAAAAGGCAATCAGCAGCTTCAGGACACTTTTTCTTTTTCAGCACTGTGAGCACATATTTCATATTTTACACTGCTGGCATCTTCAGTGGCCAATTTGTCATATTTCCACAGTTTGCATATGCCACTTTTATTTGAAATTATGCACATATCAATCACAGATTAAGAATCTATGTTTGCACAGATTAAATTGACAGCCAAGTTTGAAAATGTAAAATGTCATTTTTTGATGGTCCAGGAGCTGTTATTAATCAAGGTGAGCAGCAGTGTCCGTGGACAACATCCCAACTGATGAAGGTCTTTTGCAATGTTGTAAATGCAGTTGTTCAGATGCTTTCTACAAATTTCTGTTCTAACATCTGGGTAGTTTACATGTTATCTTGTTGCTACCAAGTTGCTACTATAAATAGTTTTCAGCTGGCACAGCTGTTTTTTTATTATCAATATGTTTCAATAAATATTCAGAGGAAAATACAATTATAATCTCAGTAGATATTGAAACCAAATTTTTAAATCCTCCAGTCTAAGATCTTAAATACAATACTAGCTTTGTGATTTCATAAAATTTATATTATCAGTTAGTATTGACATCCAGATCTGTTTTATTTTTCATAAAATGATTAATAGGGTTGGAAAAAATTACAGAAAAGGAAAATGGGATGTTGAAATGTCCTGTCACACGTCCTCTTTTATAATCCCTTCTCTTTTGTTGCTGTCCATGTCTCCTTGATGGGTTTTTAAACAGGCAAGAGCAATCTAAAATACAAAACTCTAAAACAGAACAAAATTTGCTCTAGAAAGGTAAGCTTTTTACTCTTTAATTTTCTTAATATTAGAGATCAGCTGAATAGTTTCATTTTATATTTTAACTTTAAGGAGGAANTTGCAACCCTATGGACTGTAGCCTACCAGGCTTCTCTGGGATCCCCAAATTAGTAGCTAGGGTCCTGAGACTCTCCAACTATCTTGAGGACAATAAAAGCTATTCCACTTTAGTTAGTTTACTTTATGAACACCTTAGTATGGACTCTGAAAGTCTGGATTATGGAACATGCCATGATTTAGCAGCAACTAGTGCTCATAGGAGCAATTTGAGATTCTAAGAGGCAAACTGTCACAGGACCATTTTGATTCTAGAAAGGCAAATACTGCTCACAGTCATGAGAGGATTGGTTAAAAACAAAGAAACAAAAAAAGTAAGTTAGATCAGCAAAGATCTTTCTAAGGATGATAGCACAATGTTAATGAAAAAAATAAAAAATAAAAAAGTATCTTTGATTATCATTATGCTTTTGTTTAGCAAAGCATAGTTAAATATAAGTTCAACCCTTTGTAGCTCTTCCTATAATGACCATATCATGTTTGGTTCATACATTCTCCCTTTCCCCTCTGAAGACTCCAAAGCATGGGATATCCTGACAATCTAGTGCCCACGTGCTTCAGTATTGAAATGTGTGAGCATGGATGCCGTGTGTGTGTGTTTTGTGGCTGGGTCAGAAAAATCTTTATCTAAGATCAGTGTTTCTTTTTATTCTGATTAAATGTTATATCTAAAAGGTCAATCAGTTTGAAAAATCATATTCTCTTCTTTTCTACAACTCAAGTTACTAAAGCATACCTTACATCTACATGACTGAGCCCAGGAAAATTAGTTTCAAAGTTACAGACATTAAAATATATGATGAATGAGTCTTCACTAGAGTGTTATGATGCCTGAAAACTCTTCTACACTGTCTATTTCAGTGTTGTTTATTTTTAATCACTGTTCTGAATAAAGCTTTCAAAAATCAGGCTACTCAGATGTGAAATCTCCCTGCCAAAACAAAACAAAAACAACCCTCCCCAAATTCCCATGTCACTTTCTTTCTGACTTCTGTATTAAGCTACTACGGAGTCTACTAGATTACTTATAATAGATACATGGATTTTTTTTTTTGTATTTATTTATTTTTTTACACGAACTCCCAAACATGAACCCCCTCCCACCTCCCACCCCACATCATCCCTCCAGATCATCCCCATACACCAGCCCCAAGCGTCCTGCATCCTGCATTGAACATAGACTGGCAATTCATTTCTTACATGATAGTATACAAATTTCAATGCTATTCTCCCAAATCATCCCACCCTCTCCCTCTCCCTCTCCTTCTCCCTCAGAGTCCATAAGTCCACTCTACACATCTGAGATACATGGATTTTTAAGATGTACTTAGTAATTCTTGGTGGCCTTGCCTGGTTGATCTCAGGTACTGGAAGTTTATGAACTGATATAGAAATCAATGGGACAAATCGTCCCACAAATCTGATAGCAATGATAGACAGTTATATCAGGAGCTAAGGGATTTGTTTAAAAAAAATACCTTCAGCATGTCTATTGAAAAAGTATGTGTTCTATCACTCCCACTGCTTCCATTATCTGACCTTGTAGTAGTATAATCATGGTGTATTATTCTTGAACTGCAATACTTTTTCAGTATATTCCAGGCTCCTTACACAAATCTGATAGCAATGATAGACAGTTATATCAGGAGCTAAGGGATTTGTTTAAAAAAAATACCTTCAGCATGTCTATTGAAAAAGTATGTGTTCTATCACTCCCACTGCTTCCATTATCTGACCTTGTAGTAGTATAATCATGGTGTATTATTCTTGAACTGCAATACTTTTTCAGTATATTCCAGGCTCCTTCTGTTTTCACTTGCTTGTCCAGCATAGATTTCATGTTTTGTCATTAAAGCTTATATATTATTAATAACACACTTATTAATTATGTAGTAAATTATATATATGTATGCACATATTATATCATCCGTTTCTGTGTGCTCCAACTAACCAGTAAAACCTATCTATTTGAACATAGATATTATCTCCTTTTCTCACCTAAGCAGAATAAAGTATTCAGTGATGATTACATAACCAAACTGATGATGATGACATAACCAAATTGATCTTCTTACTTGAAATCAGTTCAGTTCAGTTCAGTTCAGTTCAGTCTCTCAGTCATGTCTGACTCTTTGGGACCCCATGAATCGCAGCATGCCAGGCCTCCCTGTCCATCACCAACTCCCAGAGTTCACTAA
>SJYX01019504.1:93239-112622 GCA_006410675.1 Oreotragus oreotragus
CTTTTAATTTCATGGCTGCAATCACCATTTGCAGTGATTTTGGAGCCCCCCAAAATATTTCCACTGTTTCCCCATCTATTTGCCATGAAGTGATGGGACCAGATGCCATGACCTTAATTTTCTGAATGTTGAGCTTTAAGCCAACTTTTTCACTCTCCTCTCTCACTTTCATCAAGAGGCTCTTTAGTTCCTCTTCACTTTCTGCCATAATGGTGGTGTCATTTGCATATCTGAGGTTATCGATATTTCTCCCGGCCATCTTGATTCCAACTTGTGCCTCATCCAACCCAGCGTTTCTCATGAGGTATTCTGCATATAAGTTAAATAAGCAGGGTAATATATAGCCTTGACGCACTCTTTTCCCTATTTGGAACCAGTCTGTTGTTTCATGTCCAGTTCTAACTGTTGCTTTCTGACCTGCAGACAAATTTCTCAAGAGGCAGGTCAGGTAGTCTGGTATTCCCAACTCTTTAAGAATAGAAATTCTTAGCATCTGCATCTATATTTTCCTTAATTTTTGGTCTTTACATCCTTAAAATATATTTTTTTTCATTTTTATCATATTTGTATCTCTACTACTTGATTCCATTACAGCTTTTTTTTTTTTAAGTGTTTTAGGTTTTCTTTATTTTTTTATCAATTTATGTCAAGCTCCTACCAGACTTAATGGCTCATAGAAGGTACACAGTAATTTTTGTTTAATTTTTCCACAACTGAAGAAATGAATGAAATATGTTAGTATGAAGTAAAGAGAAATCAATCAAATTGTTAGGAATGAAATATACAATATTTTAAAGCATCAGAGTTTGCTTACATAAGTAATTGCAGTGACTCCTAACATTATGCTTAATGTTAAGTCTGTGTGACAAGTGACAAAGGGGAAAAAAGTCAGAAATGAGCAGAAATATCTGTCTAATGCTTTAAAGTGAAAGGTTGTGTCTCGTTGTCCTCAGAAGCCCTCGTCCTTGTCAGGAGATCTGTGGGTACAGTCTGACCACTTCCAGTTGGACTAGGAAAAATGAGTTTTTCTTACTTCCTTGTTCTGCCCAACAGGGTCAATCTAATTTTCTTTAAATGCCAGTTATAACAACATACAGCTCAGCCATCTCAGCAATGGCTCATTCTTATACACTAAAGCACCCAATCCTTAGCGTGGTNTCCTTGTCAGGAGATCTGTGGGTACAGTCTGACTACTTCCAGTTGGACTAGGAAAAATGAGTTTTTCTTACTTCCTTGTTCTGCCCAACAGGGTCAATCTAATTTTCTTTAAATGCCAGTTATAACAACATACAGCTCAGCCATCCCAGCAATGGCTCATTCTTATACACTAAAGCACCCAATCCTTAGCGTGGTGTGCAAAGTTTCTTGTAACTGGCCTCCATCATTTCTTCCCAGAACTGAGCAATTCATCGTCATACAAGGAGCTTCCACTCGTGTTGAAGATCTAGCTGCCGTTCCCCCAGCAACCTCCATGCTGAGAGGAGGCCCCAGTGTAAACTCTTCTCGGTTGCCCTATTCTTCCATTCTTTCTTCGTCTCACAGGCTTTGCTTTTTAAGTGAAAGTGAAAGTCGTTCAGTCATGGCTGACTCTTTGTGACCCCACGGACTATACAGTCTCCAGGCCAGAATACTGAAGTGAGTAGCCTTTCCCTTCTCCAGGGGATCTTCCCAATCCAGGGATTGAGCCCAGAAGTGCATGCATTTTTTAAGTTTCCACTCAAATGTGACCTCATCATAAAAGAGTTTGACCTTTCTCTGAGAGCATGACACCACTCATTTTACTTTCATTTTAGCATTAAAACACACACAGATCATAATATTCTTGTTAAAAATAACCGAGAGATGCATAAATTCTTCTTCACATGTACTTTCCCTCCATGCTTCATTTCCTTCCCAAAGATAACTGTTGTCAATTTGAAGTATATATTTAGAAAGCTTTTCTTATGTATCACATAGAATTTAAAGGCAGAGGCTTCCCTCCACACAATTAGGTCATGTCTTACTGATTCTAGGACTTCCCTGGTGGCTCAGATGGTAAAGCGTTTGTCTACAATGCAGGAGACCTGGGTTCGATCCCTGGGTCGGGAAGATCCCCTGCAGAAGGAAACGGCAATCCACTCCAGTACTATTGCCTGGAAAATCCCATGGACAGTGGAGCCTGGTAGGCTACAGTCCATGGGGTCGCAAAGAGTCAGACACGACTGAGCGACTTCACTTAGTGATTCTAAAACCCACTTTAGTCACTTAACTATACATTTCTGATAGCATTTCACGGGTGAATGCATGAATTGCCCACATTAATTTAAATATTGTACAATACTCCTTAGAAAGCATATAACCATGGCTTATACCAAAGGATACTTAGGGGATCTATAGATTTTTCTTGTTACTAAGCAATGCTACAATAAAGAAATGCTTTGTGTGTATACCTTTTTGTATTTGTTTTTGCTTCTGTTGAATCAATAAGGTAGGTCCTAGACACTTGGAATAAATCACTGGGGAGAAAAAAAAAAAAAAGAAGACTGTCATTGTGGAGGGGTAAAGGATGGACAGAACGTGTAATGCTGAGTGGGATAGCTAAGGTGAGTCTCTTTAACACCAGAAAGTTTGAGCAAAGGCCAAAGCAAGCAAACAAATTAGCTGAACAGATCTATGGGGGAAGAACATTCTAGACAGAAAAATAGGAACAAATCCTTAAGCAGAAATCACACCTAGCACACTGCAGGAACATCAAGGAGACCCAGGTGGCTCAAACAGTGAGCAACTGGCAATGAGGAGGAGAAAAGGACCAAGAGTCCAAAGAGCATGGGGCTTTTAGACTACTACAAAGCCTTTGCCTTTTAATTGAAATCTGACCATTACAAGGTTTTGAGCAGAAACAAAAATATGTCAAATTTCTTTATCATATTGTATGACCACTTTACATTTTTCATCATTATACATACCTACCAATAATATGTATGAAAATGTATCTTTTTACCTCATTCTAAATATACTCTGGCTATTATCAACCTTATTTATTTTTCTAATCTGATTGCTTTATACCAGCTTTCTCCTGTAACTAGGGAGAGTAGACATAATTTTGTATATTTATGGCCACTGTTATATTTTCTGTATCTGAATAACTTATTTTGTATTGATAACACTCAGCTTTAAAATGTATTCATATATAATCCCTAAATACATTTCAAAGACAAGAAGTACAGTGAATTGGCCCTTTGTCTTTGCTTTTCTCTGATAAATTTTAGACTCCACTGAAGACCAACTACTTTATACACAATACCAAAATGAAGCCTTTTTTCAAGGAAGAAGTGAAATATGCTGTTTTTTTAATAAAAAGCAAAGACAGTTTCCATTGAAAAATGCCTTATTAAGCATGAATATAAGATGCTGTTTCATTTTAACCAACATATAATTTAATTTCTTTCATGCTCATCAATAATCATCTATTTTATTCAAGACAAAATATATGTGGAGGAGAAACTCAAGGTCATGTATCATATGTTGGTTATCCTCAGGTTTCCATCTTTAAAACACTCGATCCTATCAATGTTGAAGATGTATTGCTAAGACACTCCTGGGGTGGGGAAACTGTCTTTATGATCCATTATGCTAAAATTCACAAAAACTATTGTCATTCTAGTAATGTAACAGTGCAATAAATCATCCAATGATGCAGAAGACCATGAGATGCTGTGATGCTTTTTTTTTTTTTCTTTTTAAAATAAAGACATTGATCAAGCATAAAGAGTGCAGGGATACAGAAGAATGAATGCAATTAGAATAGAAAATAAAACTCTAAAAATCAAACAGTATACTAGACAGAAGAAAGCCAGTAATTAATTGGTTATTTCAATGGCACCTCGTATACTAAAAATACAAACAAACACAAAAACCAAAAAAGCGAAACAGTTTTACTCACTTTTAGGAAAAAACAGACAACTAAGCCTCTTTCTACAACTAAGCCTCTTTTAGTAAAATCCAGGAGAAACATAAAATGTAACTGTCACTTGAAAGTGAGTTAATGCCAATGAAATAAGTAGAAAAGCAGTTGTGAAAATCAAAAAATTCCCATTTGTAGCTATATGCAGGAGAAATGCCAAATGGTTTTAACCCAAATGTATTTTCCTTATTCTATAGATTAGAAAGTAGGGGTTTAATAGTCTCCTAAATGAGAAGCTAAGAGAGATAATTAGCATAATTTGTGTTGCCTTCACCTGTATATTAGAGTAAGAAAAAAAGTCTTACAGCTTTAACAGTTTTGGGCAACATATAGCTAAAAGTCATGATGTGTGTTTGGTAAACTTTTTTTAGCTAGGTACTTTTACAATGAGGAAATTGTTCTAAGTGGCATTAAATGTGTTGTAGAGACTAGATGGGCCTTTCTGGTGGTTCAAATGGTAAATAATCTGCCTGCAATGCAGGAGACTGGGTTTGATCCTTGGGTCAGGAAGATCCCTCGGAGAAGGAAATGGCAACCCACTCCAGTATTCTTGCTTGGAGAATTCCATGGACAGAGAAGCCTGGCAGGCTACAGTCCATGGCGTCACAAACAGACACTACTAAGCAACTAATACTTTCACTTTTCCAGAGACCAAATATCAATATTTTTCGAAATTTGGGTTATACATACAAATGTGTGTGTGTGTATATATATATATGTATATATATTTACAGTGAACATAAAATCAATATTTAGGCTGTTTTGGTCCTTCACACGGATACTGAAAACTTGGATTTGAAAGTGATGATTTAATGCTAGAAAGAGCCTCATACCGCTGGCATGGCCTTTACTACCTTTCTTGTTTGTGGTTTTATTGTCCGCTTGCAATTTTTCCTTTTGTGAACTTTTAGTATTTTGGTGTAGCTGGAACACCAGAATCCTTGGGGGCCATCTTTCAGTGCCTTATGCTTCTGCTTGATCCCAAGTCACAAGAGATTGAGATTTAAGAAGCTCCATTTGGCTGCTCACAGGGTGCAACTCATACAGTTAGCTTCCAGAAGCATTCCAGGCCAGGGATAATAGACATTACAAGGCATTAAGTACACAAAGCATTAGGACAGAATTTGGTCCTTTGTAACAATCAGTAAACATTTGCTTTTATTGTTGTCATTGTTATTATCATTGTACGTTTAATTTTGGCAAAAAGGCAGGGTCTGTACATGACAGGTAGATAACCCCAGAGAAAAATGACATTGACAGTGAGAAAATGTTTTAGATTTCGGTGTAACCAAGATCTAAGTGGAAGCCAGTCTCCAGATAGCAAGATAAGTGGGGCTGTATGCAGAGTGAGAGCTTAGATAAGAAAGTGGACACATTCCTATGAATGACGCAAAGGACCAACTATTAAGGGGGCTGGGGGGATGGAGAGCAGGAACTAAAATGTTCATGTACGCTACTGGGACTGTAAATTTGTTCAACCACTTAGGGTATAGTTTATCAACATCTATTGACGCTACAGCTAGTGGAGGTGATGGAATTCCAGTTGAGCTATCTCAAATCCTAAAAGATAATGCTGTGAAAGTGCTGCACTTAATGTGCCAGCAAATTTGGAAAACTCAGAAGTGGCCACAGGACTGGAAAAGGTCAGTTTTCACTCCAATCCCAAAGAAAAGCAATGGCAAAGAATGCTCAAACTATCACACAATTGCACTCATCTCACACACTAGCAAAGGAATGCTCAAAATTCTCCAAGACAGACTTCAGCAATACGTGAACTATGAACTTCCAGATGTTCAACCTAGTGTTACAAAAGGCAGAGGAATCAGAGATCAAATTGCAAACATCCAATGGATCATGGAAAAAGCAAGAGAGTTCCAGAAAAACATCTATTTCTGCTTTATTGACTATGCCAAAGCCTTTGACTGTGTGGATCACAATAAACTGTGGAAAATTCTGAAAGAGATGGGAACACCAGACCACACCTGCCCTGCCTCTTGAGAAACCTGTATGCAGGTCAGGAAGCAACAGTTAGAACTAGACGTGGACCAACAGACTGGTTCCAAATAGGAAAAGGAGTATGTCAAGGCTGTATATTGTCACCTTGCTTATTTAACTTATATGCAGAGTACATCATGAGAAATGCTGGGCTGGATGAAGCACAAGCTGGAATCAAGATTGCTGGGAGAAATATCAATAATCTCAGATATGCAGATGACATCACCCTTATGGCAGAAAGTGAAGAAGAACTAAAAAGCCTCTTGATGAAAGTGCAAGAGGAGAGTGAAAAAGTTGCTTAAAGCTCAACATTCCCAAAACTAAGATCATGGCGTCTGATCCCATCACTTCATGGCAAATAGATGGAGAAAGAGTAGAAACAGTGGCTGACTTTATTTTTTGGTGCTCCAAAATCACTGCAGATGGTGACTGCAGCCATGAAATTAAAAGACGTTTACTCCTTGGAAGGAAAGTTATGACCTACCTAGACAACATATTAAAAAGCAGAGACATTACTTTGTTAACTAAGGTCTGTCTAGTCAAGACTATGGTTTTTCCAGTAGTCATGTATGGATGTGAAAGTTGGACTGTGAAGAAGGCTGAGCACTGAAGAACTGATGCTTTTAAACTGTGGTGTTGGAGAAGACTCTTGAGAGTCCCTTGGACTGCAAGGAGATCCAACCAGTCCATCCTAAAAGAAATCAGTCCTGGGTGTTTATGTGAAGGACTGATGTTGAAGCTGAAACTCCAATATTTTGGTCACCTGATGCCAAGAGCTGACTAATTAGAAAAGACCCTGATGCTGGGAAAGATTGAAGGCAGGAAGAGAAGAGGACGACAGAGGATGAGATGGCTGGATGGCATCACTGACTCGATGGACATGAGCTTGAGTGAACTCTGGGAGTTGGTGATGGAGAGGGAGGCCTGGCGTGGTTCATGGGGTCGCAAAGAGTCAGTCACGACTGAGCGACTGAAATGAACTGAACTGATTGAAGCCAAATATGTAGCTGTCCAATATAACCACAATTTTTCTCTCAAGAGAATACCCAGAAGGAAGGAATGTATGTGTCCACAATACTGCTCATATGTGATTAGATTAAGTAACTTCATTTACAATACAAAAAAAAAAAAATGAAGAGTTGACTCATTGGAAAAGACTCTGATGCGGGGAGGGATTGGGGGCAGGAGGAGATGGGGATGACAAAGGATGATATGGCTGGATGGCATCACTTACTCAATGGACGTGAGTCTGAGTGAACTCTGGAAGGCCTGGCGTGCTGCGATTCATGGGGTCGCAAAGAGTCGGACACGACTGAGCGACTGAACTGAACTGAACTGATTACCAAAGAGATCAGAGATAATGGGTATTGGAGAGAATATGGAGAAAGCAGAACCGTTATCATACTCAATGGAAACGTATATTGGTGCAGCCACTATAGATGGAGGTTGAAGATTCCTCAAAAAATTAAAAATAGTACTGCCATAAGATCTAGCAATTCCACTGTGAAAGGAAATTATATCATTATCTTCAAGCGATATCTGTACCTCCATGTTCATTGCAACATTATTTACAATAGCCAAGACATGCAAACAAACTAATTGCCCATTGATGGATGAATGGATAAAGACATAGGGATATATATATATATATATATATATATGAATATTATTCAGCCATGAAAATAAGGAAAACCTGCCTTTTCAAACAACTTGAATGAAGTTTGAGGATACTATGATAAGTGGAAAAAAAGTCAGACAGAGCAAGTCAAATGCTATATGAAATCACTTATATCCAGAATCTGAAATAAGAGAACTCACAGAAACATTGAATAGATTGGTGGTTGCCAAAAGGAGGCTGGGGGATATATAAAATAAGTAAATGTGGTCAAAAGACACAAACCTCTGGTTATAAGATAAATAACCCCCAGTGATGTAATGTACAGTGTGTATGTTTCTTAAATTCAAAATCCAGCACAGGTGGATTTTCAGTATCTGAACACAGTAGTATAATATAAGAACTAGAATAATGTAAAATGTAGATCTTGGTTATGGTACAAATTAATAGTATGAATTAAATTTTTAAAATGAAGTTAACATTAAACAGAGAAATACAGTAAAGTGGCTAAGCTACTGTACATTTGAGTAGTGGAAACTGGGTTATTTATCACCTGTAAAATTAGGACAACTCCTGTGTTATATAATAACTCCTCTGTTTCAGAGTTGCTATGAAGATCCAAGAAAATATATATATAAAGTTCCTAGAACCCAGCAGTACTTCAAAAAATGGTTTTATCATTATTGTGTGTTCCAACTAGAAAATGTCTTGAGGAATAATTACATGTCTTCTTTTTTGACATCACATTTGACAATTTTAAGTGTGAATGATCAGCTGCTAAAATTAAATGACACCTTGTGTCACCTTTGCTGAAAGTAGCAAAGAAATTCAGGATGAAATTGTATTTAAAATGAGCTAGGAAAATTTTTTATTTGAAAAAACATGTTGGACAATTTTTTTGAAAGTTACATAGCTCTTTAATTCAGAGTAATCATTCTGTAATTTCATGCTTATAAATGTGCTTTTTTGGGTAGCCAATTTGTTTAAATTTTAAAATGCCAATGTGTCCACTTCCATTTGTCAATTATATTTACAACCCATAGCCTACAAACTATAACCTTAAGAGTGAGATATATTTTTGAGTAATAAAGTTATCAGTGTCTCAAACCTATTAGCTTACTTTTCAATGATAAATATATCAAATATAAATCGGTCAAACATTTCTTTCATTAATATGATGGTGACCCAATTTAAAATTATATGTAAATTAAATGTAAATGTTGCCCCATTAACTGATTTAAAATCAATATCTAATTTATATGAGAAATAAAATATATTAATTTAATTTTTTTCAAAGATTTACTTTGTTACAACTCATGATAAAATGTAACACCTGAAACTTGTTTAATAGTTTGGCTTCTGATTAACATGAAGCAACAGCGCCACCTTTAGTATATTTCAATGGTTTACATTTTAGTGAAAATTGCTTACTTACTTCCCTGGTGGCTCAGATGGTAAAGTGTCTGTCTATAATGCGAGAGACCTGGGTTCCATCCCTGGGTTGGGAAGATTCCCTGGAGAAGGAAATGGCAACCCACTCCAGTACTCTTGCCTTGAAAATCTCATGGATGGAGGAGCTTGGTACTGTCCATGGGGTCGCATAGAGTCGGCACGACTGAGCGACTTCTCTTTTTCACTTAAGAAAACAGAAAATGGAGAATCCTGAGCAGGTAATATTTAGTGATATTGTCTGCCTTTATATGTATAATAATTCACAGTCTTGTAATTTTAAAGTCTTTATGTTTGTTGCTGCTGTTTAATCACTGTCATGTCCAACTCTTTTCTGACCCCATGGACCATAGCCCATCAGGCTCCTCTGTCCACGGGATTTCCTAGGCAAGAGTCCTAGAGTGGATTGACCTTTCCTCCTCCAGGGGAATCTTCCTGACCCAGGGATCAAACACATGTGGCCTGCATTGGCAGGCAGATTCTTTACCACTGAGTCACCTGGGAAGCCCTTTGTTTATATTCCTGTCCTACATATTTGAAGTTCTAATCTATTTGCATTACGCATAAGCTTTATCATTCTCAAAAGTATTTGATTTCAAGTCCCAGAGCTAATCTTATTAGCAGAATATAAAATAATTTCCTGAATTCAAATAAATATTATTGTTGCTTTTTCTTAGGCACAATACATGCATGGTGTATCCAGTTCAGGGTCTTTGAAGTAACCAAAGGTTGTAGATACTGTATATATTTATATATTCATATATGTATGTAGCACATGCACACACCAATATAATTACAATCACACACAGTAAATATAAACAGAAAAACCTATATGCATGGTATATTTTCAGTTCAGACTCTGAAGAAACCAAATGCTGTAGATCTACCTATCTATCTATATATATATGTAGCACACAGACACCAATACAATTACAATCAAACTTGGTATATATAAATAGAAATACCATACATATATATATTAATATATAAATACATATAATTATGTAATGCTCACGTATGTCAACTTGAATATGTACTATGCTTAGTCAGTCGTTTCAGATTTTGTTACCCCATGGACAGTAGCCCACAAGGCTCCTCTGTCCGTGGGGATTCTCCAGACAAGAATACTGGTGTGGGTTGCCATGCCCTCCTCCTTAGAATATGCTCATTTGAGTGCAATCAAATATGCTTACTGTATGACTCATTAAGAGCTATGAGTGGTAGGAAAAGAATGCCCCAGAGATACCTAATGGGGCAGCTTGACATTCCATTTCATCAGACATTTGTTAACATCTTAAAAACATAGAGTGTATGATACTATTCATAGGTATAATCTTATTTCATATGTTCTTTATTGATTATTTAAAGTCTATGCGAATGGTCGGGGAAGGCAATGGTACCCCACCCCAGTACTCTTGCCTGGAAAATCCAATGGACAGAGTAGCCTGGTGGGCTGCAGTCCATGGCGTCGCTAACAGTCGGACAGGCTGAGCGACTTCACTTTCACTTTTCTCTTTCATGCACTGGAGAAGGAAATGGCAACCCACTCCAGTGTTCTTGCCTGGAGAATCCCAGGGACAGGGGAGCCTGGTGGGCTGCCATCTATGGGGTCACACAGAGTCAGACACGACTGAAGTGACTTAGCAGCANCGCTAACAGTCGGACAGACTGAGCGACTTCACTTTCACTTTTCTCTTTCATGCATTGGAGAAGGAAATGGCAACCCACTCCAGTGTTCTTGCCTGGAGAATCCCAGGGACAGGGGAGCCTGGTGGGCTGCCATCTATGGGGTCACACAGAGTCGGACACGACTGAAGTGACTTAGCAGTAGCAGCAAAGAAGCCAGATGGAAAAGAGTACATACAGAATGATTCTATTACATGATGCTCATGATTGGCAAAACTAACCTCTGGAGGCAGAATCAGAGCAGTGTTATCTTTTGAAAGGGTGAGTGATGTTGACTGGGAAAGGACACTGGGGAACTTTCTAGGATGCTAGAAATGTTCCATATTTTTATTTTGGTTGTGGTTATTTGAGTATAAAAGCTAATCTATATTTAATAAATGTATCCTTTATGGTATAGAAGCTAAATCTCATTTAAAAAATAAAAATCTACATAAAAAGAGAGGTTTGGGTAAGTCCTCCCTTTGAAAAAGGATGGAAATGCCTATCAGTTATTTAGTGATTTCTCTGTGTTAAATGCTGAATGAATTAATTCAAATATATTTAATACTTCAGATCAGGTCTGGAGCAAAGACATTCAGATTTCACAGAGTTTCAGGGAAGATTTTTGACTTACATGTAAGTGAATAATTTAGGACTAACCATGAATAGGGAAGGGTCTATAAATACAGGAAGTAGAGTAGGATAAAGGAGAAGATTAAGTCAACATAATCACCCCAGGTAGGGATGGGAGGTATGCAAATGAGTCCTGCCTTTTGAAGCAATTTAACCAAACAGTTAAAGATACCATCCCACAATCAAACTCTACCAGACTAAAGCCTGTTTCTGCTTCTTAACAGCTCTGTGCCCTAGGAGAGACTATACAATTTCTCTAAGTCTCAGTGTGTTCATTGTACAATCAAAATAACAAATTACCTATCTCACAGGTTTATTGTGAGAATTAAATGGGTTACTATAGGTGAAGTATTTGAGACAGGACTTGGCAAATAGTAAATCCTATGTAATGCTAACTTGTACATTGTTTCTCAAGAATGACTGTTGACTATGACATTAATTTTTCTACTTTTGAAATTCAGAGACTGATAAAATGACCTCAAAACATGTTTTGGTGACCAATACAGGTTTGATAAATGTTTAATTTGCCAAACAAGGACATTTAAAAGGAACCCTAAAATTATGCCAATGTTATTTTATACAAGGACACTTTTCCCAAACATTAGGAACCCAAAGCCACAGTACGAATAGATATCTCTGTATAAACATTATCCTTTAAACTGAACCAATCTAACCTCATGGATAATTCTGTAACAAAGTAGTTTTTATTTCCTTTTCCTAATTTTACTTCAGACACAATAAATCTTAATCATAGTCATTTATTAAGCACAACCCAGCTGATCCCCTTGGCATTTCAGGTGATAACTGATGTTATGCTGCTGCTGCTGCTAAGTCGCTTCAGTCGTGTCCGACTCTGTGCGACCCCACAGACGGCAGCCCACCAGGCTCCGCTGTCCCTGGGACTCTCCAGGCAAGAACACTGGAGTGGGTTGCTATTTCCTTTTCCAATGAATGGAAGTGAAAAGCGAAAGTGAAGTCGCTCAGTTGTGTCTGACTCTTCAAGACCCCATGGACTGCAGCCCACTAGGCTCCTCCATCCATGGATTCTCCAGGCAAGAGTACTGGAGTGGGGTGCCATTGCTAGGAAGTGTCAGACCTGAATTTTCATGTTTAATAATAAGCAACTCTGGGAAGGGCAAAGGAAAGTCAGGACTGGAGTCAATTTTTCAGCATAAAATGTTGAACGGCTCCAGTTACAGAGTGAGGAGGCTGAGAATCAGTTAAGGTGACAAGAAATATAAGGCATTCACCTAAAAGTTGCTGAGTTCTACAAGTCACTATGTTCATGAATATTGGACAGTCCCTATTGCCAACGGAGCTAGACTAGCGTGGAAAGCCAGTCTCCTGAAGAAGTAGATATCCTGTTACAGAGAACAGATGGGAGACTAATTAGGGGGACAGCACAGAAGAGTTTCAATCATCAGGCAGATGCAGATGTATTTAGGCAGATGTATTAATACTCACAATTAAAATAAGAACATTGTGGGAGAGTGATTTTGAAAAACACAATTGCTAGGATGACTAACTGTTTCACTGGGGGGCAGGCTCTTCATAGGACATATGGAAGGTGGCTCCAATTATCTCTGGTAACTGGAATGAAAGTAGGCCAAAGACATCTTTGAATTGCTTATGTTGGGGCACTGTCTCGTGAGCAACTGCTCGAAACACTAAATGGCACAGCAGTTAAACAGAATATGATTCAGGAACGAGAAAATTAGAAGTTGCAGTAGAAAGTTTCAAATAATAAAATAAGAAATTCAGTCAAAATTGTGTCTTCCAGAGTTTACATTTTTTCTTTTTCAAATTCTGCTGAAAGCATGACTACAAATGTTTTATAAGATGTCCTTTCACTACTTTTCTGCATACTGAAAATAAAAGCTTAGGATGAATTTCTCCAATCTCAATAATTAATAATATGTTTAATTTACCTATGGCCTTCAAGAATGATGAGAAAAATAATTTCTTAACTTTGGGAGGAGTGAATTCAACAATATATGAGAGTGTCAATCAGACATGATATTCCTCATTTCCAGTTCTACTAAATACAGATTACTCTAATATTCAGTTTAATTCCCCTTCAAAAATATCTGGGAGTAGACATAAGAAGGACATTGGGTAGCCTGGACTCACAGTTAGTTTATTCAATAAATTTATTCATTCATTCAACAAAAATTTATTTTTATCCACCATATATTCCAGAAACCATCAGTGTGGTAAAGATGATAATATATCAGTGAACAAACCATAATTTCTGCCCAGAAAAAAAAATTCCTTCGTCTGTGATATCTCAGGAGGAAAAAGAGGCATGATCAGGATGCTGTAGGAACAGAGTGGGGAAGTATCCAAAATAGACTATGCTGGGTGGGCAATTAGAGTGTTCTAGAAGGAGAATCATGGTCAATATCAGTAACAGCATGAGAGAGGAGGGAATGAATACTTTGTCACAGGTGGAAGATAGGAGCACATACAAAGATGCATGGAAGAGGGAAGAATGCATGGATCTGCAGGGACCTACTATCATTACAGTGAGGAGGCATACGGGGGAAGAGGTAAGAGATGAGAGGTGGTAAGTAGGCAGGTGCTAGATCATGAAGAGCTATGGACTCTGACTTTTGTCCCTAGAGTGACATGATCCCCCACCACCCCATCCCCACCAGGATTAATCTGAGCATTGGAAAGCATGTGCAAAACACTTTCCATTTCCAAAGTAATTTCTCAATGGACACTTAGGTAAGAAAGTTGAGCTTAGGATAAAGACAGGTTAAAGCAAGGATGGATTTCAGAAATGTAAAAAGGGCAGGACTCTAGGAGAAAAGATAGCCAATAATGCATTCCTTGTATCTGATGAGTTTAGGGAATTATGTAGAAAGAAATTATTTAATATACATTGGGTACAGTATTATGATGCTATCTATCATGTTCAAATAACTTAAAATCCTTAGTAAAACCTCAGGGACATATAATCTTTTGTTGATGTGGTGTTTTTAGGGAGTAAACTGAATAATGCAAAATGAAGAGCTATAGTGTGAGAAAGCAAATTCAGCAAAAGAAGAAATTCAGAGCAAAATAAACTTAAGCCTTTAATACTCCTAGAAACATTAATGAGGGTAAGGTGGTGCTGAGTTTTCTACATCTGTGAGATGGATGCTTGAGTCAATTTAAGGCTAACCAAGATTTAAAAAAAAAAAAATCCAAGTATCCAAATAAGTAAGGCTAGAGGCAGCAGGTGCCTGATATTTGATCTACAGTACAATAACTGCATCACTACAGGGAAGTTAACTATGCCTCTCAATCCAGTCAACTAGAAAAATATTTAATATTCCAGGGGCACGTGCAGAATTTTGTGTGTGGGGAAGTAAAAAACATAGTAGGAGGATATTAAACGAGAGAGCTACATAAAGTTGAAAAGGATAGTTGAAACAGGAGCCTTAACAAGTCAATGATCAAGATTCTAAAGAAACTAAAACAGATGATGCTGCTTTACATCTCAAATGAATTTTAGCTTGTCTAAAACTTAACAAGTGACCTCTTTCAAGAAAATAAGCACTGAGACACTTCTCTGCAACTGAAGGATGAGAGAATATGCAGGCATTGCCTAACTCTACTTGCATAGGGACTCTAGTGATATTTGACAAGTGTATCTCTTCTCCCCACTGTACCCTTAGAGACGTTCCTCAAAAAATGTTTTGTAAATGAATATTTTGATTTTGAATCTCCTGAAATATTTCCCCTCAAATAGCCCTCTCACACAAAAGGAAAAAAAAACAACAAAACTTGGGTAAGTAGGGCAAACATACATACACACAGAGAGAGAGAAATTGAATTCATTAAACATTTCACATACATCACAAAGAAAGGTGAGAAAAATGAACGTGAAAGTTGTATACGTCTTACTTATCAGGACAGCTAATGATAACAGGAAAGACAAAATAAAAACCCATGTGTAAGTGGTGGCTTTCTAGGAGTCATATAACAGTTCAAAATGGTAGAAAGCACTCCCACCCTGCAGAAACCAAGGAAGTCTGCATGGAGATGACTTTTAAGAGAATCTATTGCCTTTCACTAACACTGAAACTAGACTCTGTGTGCAGTTTGGGTGATCTTATGAAGTTGAGTTGGGGAGCTGGAAAATGAGATGGATACGGAAAAGAAACTAGTAGAGTTGGCTTAAGGGACACTGAGGAACTAGAGACCAAAATAGCTAAACATCTTAGAAATAAAGAATATACCTCATAGTTGTCCTCCCATAAGGGAAGGAAATCAGGTGTGATGGTTAATTTGTCAACTTGATTGGGGCACAGGGTGTCCAGATATTTGATTAAACATTATTCTGTAAAAGCTCCTTGATATTGGTCTTGTCAATGATTTAATGGATTTGACACAAAAGCACAGGAAATAAAGGCAAAAATAGACAAATGTGGGAGGCTACCTCAAACTTAAATATTTCTGTTCATCAAAAGGAACAATTAGCAAAATAAAAGGGAATCTAAAGAATGGGAGAAAATATTTGCAAACCATATATCTGATGAGGTTTAATATCCAAAATGTATTAAGGGCCTCTTACACCTCAATAGCAAGATGAAACACAAATAACACAATTTAAAAATGTACCAAGGACCTGAAAAGAGATATTTCTCCAAAGAAGATATATACACAAATCACCAGAGAAATGCAAACCAAAACAATAATATCACCTCATACCTATTAAAATGGCTATCATCAAAAAATAAGAGATAACAAGTGTTAGTGAGGATTTGGAGGAAAGGGATCTTTGAACATTCTTGGTGGGAATGTAAACTGGTACAGTCACTATAAAAACAGTCTGAAGTGTCCTCAAAAAATTAGAAATAGAATTACTATATGATCCAGCAATTCCATTTCTGAGTATTTATTCAAAGGAAATCAAATCAGAACCCTGAACAGATATCTGCATGTTCATTGCAGCATTATTCACAATATCCACAATTACCCAAGATACAGAAAAGACCTAAGTATCCTTTGACAGATAAATGCATAAATAAAATGTGCAAGAAATTGTGCAAGAAAACACTGCAATTTGGAACAAAATTTAGATGAACTTGAAAGGTATTATGTTAACTGAAATAAAACAGGGACAGAAAGACAAATGTCTATGATCTCACCTGCATATGGAATCTAATAAAGTCAAACTCATAAAATCAGAGATTACAAGAGTGTTTACCAGGAAATGGGGAGATGCTGGCTAAAGTGTACAAACTTTATTATACGATGAAAGAGACCTAATGTATAGCACAGTGATTACGTTAATAATTCTCTAAGGTACATAAAGTTTGCTAAGAAAGTAAATCTTCAGTGTTCTCATCACATACACAAAAAATGGTAACTGTGAGACATGATGTATGTATTAGTGACTTGATATTGGCAAACATTTCATGGTATATACATATATTATCATTCTGTAGAACCTAAATAAATTCAATTTTGTCAACCATATTTCAATGAAACTGGATAAAAAATTAAATTAAAATGGTTAGAACAAAATATATTTTTCTGGGTGGGTATGTGAATTACTTTCTTGGATGAGAGGAACATTTGAGTCCCTAGACTCTTAAAAGCAAATTACCATCCCCAATGTGGGTGGGCTTTAATCAACCCCTAGAAGGCCTGAATAGAACAAAAAGAGTAAGAGAGGACTTTATCTCTCTGTTTGTCTTTGAGATAAGTAAGAAATCAGTCTTCTTTCGAATTTAAATTCAGACTGAAATTTACACCCTCAGAAATCCTAGTTCTCAGGCTTTTGAACTTGGATTGGAACTATACCATTGGCTTTTCTGGGTCTGCTGTTTGCTAATTATAGATCTTGGTATTTGCCAGCCTCCATAATCATGTGAATCAATTCCTTATAATAAATCCCTTTGCAAGGAGATTCAACCAGTCAATCCTAAACAAAATCAGTCCTGAATATTCATTGGAAGAACTGATGCTGAAGCTGAAACTCCAATACTTTGGCCACCTGATTTGAAGAACCAACTCATTGGAATCGACCGTGATGCTGGGAACGATTGAAGGCAGGAAGAGAAGGGAACAACAGAGGATGAGATCCCGTCGTGATGGACATGAGTTCAAGTAGGCTCCAGGAGTTGGTGGTGGACAGGGAGGCCTGGCGTGCTGCAGTCCATGGGGCTGAAAGAGTCGGCGCGACTGAACGACTGAACTGAACTTATTATAATATACATACATCTATTGGATCTGTTTCTCTGGAGAACCCAGACTCATATATCAGGGTACTTTTTCTTCCAGTTCATGTCACTGGCTAAGGGCTGCTGCTCCTGTGTTTTGTGGTCTCAGCTCCCTCAGGACTCAGATATGCCATCAGTGTGAATCAGAATCACAGTGTCTAGGGCACAGACACATCATTTGTAACAACCAGGAAGACTGGACTAGGCCTAAGGAAACTGGTTGGGGAGAGAATCTATAGGATAGAAGGAACAGTACATAGACATGACATAGGCCTGGAAGTTCAAGGGAAATCAGGGACAATGTGTAAAATAGTTCTGAAGTCTAAAGGGAGTAAGATCTTGTAACCAACTCATTGGAATCGACCGTGATGCTGGGAACGATTGAAGGCAGGAAGAGAAGGGAACAACAGAGGATGAGATCCCGTCGTGATGGACATGAGTTCAAGTAGGCTCCAGGAGTTGGTGGTGGACAGGGAGGCCTGGCGTGCTGCAGTCCATGGGGCTGAAAGAGTCGGCGCGACTGAACGACTGAACTGAACTTATTATAATATACATACATCTATTGGATCTGTTTCTCTGGAGAACCCAGACTCATATATCAGGGTACTTTTTCTTCCAGTTCATGTCACTGGCTAAGGGCTGCTGCTCCTGTGTTTTGTGGTCTCAGCTCCCTCAGGACTCAGATATGCCATCAGTGTGAATCAGAATCACAGTGTCTAGGGCACAGACACATCATTTGTAACAACCAGGAAGACTGGACTAGGCCTAAGGAAACTGGTTGGGGAGAGAATCTATAGGATAGAAGGAACAGTACATAGACATGACATAGGCCTGGAAGTTCAAGGGAAATCAGGGACAATGTGTAAAATAGTTCTGAAGTCTAAAGGGAGTAAGATCTTGATAAAATAGGACTGGAAAAGGATAATCTAGAGGTCTAGTTTATTATTTTCCCTTGTAGACAATTAGTAGCAAATAACAGTTTTGAGCAGTAAAACAATGTAAACAAAACTAACCTTCAAAAAGGTCAGGTGGATAATCAGATGGAGAATGTAATAAAAGGGAAAAGGATGTTGATTAGGAAACCAGCTAGAAGGTTACTGAAAACATCCTGGAGAGAAGTTTTGAGGACTGAATTTGGGAAGGACAGAGAAAAACTGACACAGGAAAACACAGGAGGGATTATAGAGGCATTCTTTCTAAGAATTTCTTAGAATCACTTTCTAAGAGTGATTTGACATACACAATAAGGAAAAACAAAAGGGGTTGCTGGGTGAGGCTTTCCCTTGGGATCAAGAACTTAGGATAGGATCCTGCCTGCTGAATGGAGATAACAATAAAGGGAGAGTGTGAGTGCTATTTTCAATCTTCTGTGTTTGCAAAGATGGTTAGACCTCCAGACAGTGAAAAGACATGATCTGAGGTTAATCATATTAGACCTATTAAAGGAAGTGAGCTGAGTTAACTTGCAGGCAGTGACAAGGACAAGAGGTACTGCTGGCAAGCAGGCAAGGTGTGGGTGCCATTGAAGAGAAATTTATAAGATGTTTAAGGAAGCAGATAAACCAAATGTCCCTAGTTAAAAGCAGAAGACCATGGTAGGCAGCACTGAGAGATGAGGCAATAATCCTTGGAGCCCATCTATAAAGATCTGCTGATAGGAATTTGACAAGGGCAACGAACATTTCCATTCTTTGTAAGTCTTGACATTACTGGGACTTCAAAATAGTAGACAATGATCCATTCATGCCACTTGACTGTTAGTGGGGAAGCAAGAAGAGAGGAAACAAAGCTTTAAAAAAATAAGAAGAGAATGATGGGAAAAAGCGGGGGTGGGGGGGGGAGATGTGAGTAAGAGACAGGAGAGA
>SJYX01019504.1:113559-213367 GCA_006410675.1 Oreotragus oreotragus
TGGAGAAGGAAATGGCAACCCACTCCAGTATTCTTGCCTGGAGAATCCCATGGATGGAGGAGCCTGGTGGGCTACAGTCCACGGGGTCGCAAAGAGTCGGACACGACTGAGTGACTTCACTCACTCACTCACTGAAAGTAAATGTCCCAGAGTCAGGCAGGGAGGTGAGATGGTAGAGAGAAGGATCTTCATTTCCTCTATTTTCTATCTGTAGCATTGCTGGACTACAATTCCCCACTGTGCTTTGAGATCCTTAACTGGAAATGTTTTGTTGTGAGAAGAGTGATCACATACCTTTAACACAGTCATAATGACTGGCCAGGAACTTCACACCGCCTGGTCTTAAACAATACTCACAAAATCCATTCAAAAGACAAGTTGGTGTCCTTGTTTCTCAGAGAAGGGAATTTAAGGCTTAGATTCTAAATGCAGTTGACTTGCCCAAGGTTACAACTAATAAAAGTTTAAGTAGTTTTGGACCCATGTTTTCTGACTCCAAAGTCCATACTCTTTCCCACACACAGAACCGTCTCTCAAACTATGGACGACTGTAACACACCAAATGTAGTGTAAAACTAAGGGAGTTGAATTTGATGAATACAAACACTGCAACTTCATTAATTGTGCTTAAAGACTGTGTTTCTTAAAATCTATGATCTTGAGAATCTTCTCAAACATTTCTTCACAGAGAAGGTCTAAGGCATTTTCCTTACCTAGAAGTTAATAATTATGGGAGTTAAGAATTGAGAGAAGAAGCATTTCTTGCAAACCTCACAAATCCAAAGAGATACCTCACTCTTGTGGCCCATCTAACTTTTATTTATAATGTCCTTAACTTACAATTTCATGTGTAGCAGGAGGTAGCAGGGATGCGATAGATGTTAGATTCTCAATATATCTTCCTGATGAATTATCTAGCCTATCTGGTTTAGCCTCAAATATGTTTTGGATTCATTTATATTGGATTCATTTATATCTTTTTATCATTAGATAGAGTTGAGCTACATTTAAGAATTATCTTCACTTTCAAAACATCTAGAATTAACAGACTATGTGCAATGTTTACATTAATATGAAATAGTTTAACCTTAACTTTACTCTGCTCAGAATTCATAGTATATTTCAATTTATTTGTACTGCACACTCTTTGCATTAGTTCACCAAATATTACAGAACTAATTGGATGTGATTTGATGGCATTTTTTCCAAGAATAAATTGCATTTTTGAAATAAGAAAACATCACCCTAAGCTAATAGTTACTCTGAATAAAATGCAAAATCATAATTTTTCTTTAGCCACAAAGAAAAATTCCTGTCTTACCACAAACTATTTCCATTGGTTTTCCTTATCTACCTCAAATAAGCAAAGACAAGAAGGGTTAATGACAATAGGAAATCTTCTAAGATGTTCCATATTCATTTTCTGTTACTGTGAATCCAGTGAAGACAGTATGAATAATACATTATATATTATACAGGAACAAAAATACAAATTCAATATGGTTCTGTCTATATTTACATCTTTGTACCCAAATTAAGGAAGGTATGTTATGACTATGAATAGCAACAATTCTGGAAAGTCAAGCATATGCTCTCATTTAAGATCATACAAGTTCTTAAGTCATCAAAGGATGCTATATTAAAGGTGATTTATCTATGTTTTCAGTTTTCTTCTTTTGGTTCTGTAAGAAATATTTACACAACAATTTTTACTTATTAGAAAGCAAGCAAGTGGGCTAGACAAAGAAACATGTTGTAATCAGTGCTGCTTCATTCATTTCACGACAGTTTTTTGACAGGTTCCTAAAGTTCTTGAGTAAAGACTAAAGATGATGAGCACCTGGAGGATTATTTTGGAGCTGAATTGCACTGGTCATAGCAAACACCCTCTTCCAACAACACAAGAGAAGACTCTACACGTGGACATCACCAGATGGTCAACACCGAAATCAGACTGATTATATTCTTTGCAGCCAAAGATGGAGAAGCTCTATACAGGCAACAAAAACAAGACAAGGAGCTGACTGTGGCTCAGATCATGAACTCCTTATTACCATTCAGACTTAAATTGCAGAGAGTGGGGGAAACCACTAGACCATTCAGGTATGACCTAAATCAAATCCCTTATGATTATACAGTGGAAGTGAGAAATAGATTTAAGGGCCTAGATCTGATAGATAGAGTGCCTGATGAACTATGGAATGAGGTTCATGACATTGTACAGGAGACAGGAATCAAGACCATCCCCATGGAAAAGAAATGCAAAAAAGCAAAATGGCTGTCTGGGGAGGCCTTACAAACAGCTGTGAAAAGAAGAGAAGCGAACAGCAAAGGAGGAAAGGAAAGATATAAGCATCTGAATGCAGAGTTCCAAAGAATAGCAAGAAGAGATAAGAAAGCCTTGTTCAGTGATCAATGCAAAGAAATAGAGGAAAAGAACAAAATGGGAAAGACTAGAGATCTCTTCAAGAAAATTAGAGATACCAAGGGAACATTTCATGCAAAGATGGGCTCGATAAAGGATAGAAATGGTATGGACCTAACAGAAGCAGAAGATATTAAGAAGAGGTGGCAAGAATACACAGAAGAACTGTACAGAAAAGATCTTCACGACCCAGATAATCATGAGGATGTGATCACTAATCTAGAGCCAGACATCTTGGAATGTGAAGTCAAGTGGGCCTTAGAAAGCATCACTAAGAACAAAGCTAGTGGAGGTGATGGAATTCCAGTTGAGCTGTTTCAAATCCTGAAAGATGATGCTGTGAAAGTGCTGCACTCAATATGCCAGCAAATTTGGAAAACTCAGCAGTGGCCACAGGACTGGAAAAGGTCAGTTTTCATTCCAATTCCAAAGAAAGGCAATGCCAAAGAATGCTCAAACTACCGCACAATTGCACTCATCTCACACGCTAGTAAAGTAATGCTCAAAATTCTCCAAGCCAGGCTTCAGCAATATGTGAACCGTGAACTCCCTGATGTTCAAGCTGGTTTTAGAAAAGGCAGAGGAACCAGAGATCAAATTGCCAACATCCGCTGGATCATGGAAAAAGCAAGAGAGTTCCAGAAAAACATCTATTTCTGCTTTATTGACTATGCCAAAGCCTTTGACTGTGTGGATCACAATAAACTGTGGAAAATTCTGAAAGAGATGGGAATACCAGACCACCTAACCTGCCTCTTGAGAAATCTGTATGCAGGTCAGGAAGCAACAGTTAGAACTGGACATGGAACAACAGACTGGTTCCAAATAGGAAAAGGAGTATGTCAAGGCTGTATATTGTCACCCTGCTTATTTAACTTTTATGCAGAGTACATCATGAGAAATGCTGGACTGGAAGAAAAACAAGCTGGGATCAAGATTGCCAGGAGAAATATCAATAACCTCAGATATGCAGATGACACCACCATTATGGCAGAAAGTGAAGAGGAGCTAAAAAGCCTCTTGATGAAAATGAAAGTGGAGAGTGAAAAAGCTGGCTTAAAGCTCAACATTCAGAAAACAAAGATCATGGCATCTGGTCCCATCACTTCATGGGAAATAGATGGGGAAACAGTGGAAACAGTGTCAGACTTATTTTGGGGAGCTCTAAAATCACTGCAGATGGTGACTGCAGCCATGAAATTAAAAGACGCTTACTCCTTGAAAGAAAAGATATGACCAACCTAGATAGTATATTCAAAAGCAGAGACATTACTTTGCCGACTAAGGTCCAGACGTCTAGTCAAGGCTGTGGTTTTTCCAGTGGTCATGTATGGATGTGAGAATTGAACTGTGAAGAGGGCTGAGCGCTGAAGAATTGATGCTTTTGAACTGTGGTGTTGGAGAAGACACTTGAGAGTCCCTTGGACTGCAAGGAGATCCAACCAGTCCATTCTGAAGATCAGCCCTGGGATTTCTTTAGAAGAAATGATGCTAAAGCTGAAACTCCAGTACTTTTGCCACCTCATGTGAAGAGTTGACCCATTGGAAAAGACTTTGATGCTGGGAGGTATTGGGGGCAGGAGGAGAAGGGGACGACAGAGGATGAGATGGCTGGATGGCATCAGTGACTTGATGGATGTGAGTCTGAGTGAACTCTGGGAGTTGGTGATGGACAGGGAGGCCTGTCGTATTGCGATTCATGGGGTTGCAAAGAGTCGGACACGACTGAGCAACTGAACTGAACTGAACCCCGTCTCACATCTGTAGATAGTGCAAAAGGATCAGCTTCACTGATTTCGGGGGATTATTTATTTGAGAATCTTGGCTTCCTAAATGTTCCTAGATAATCTGACAATTTACCGAAAATATGTTAGACTAATGGAGAAGGAAATGGCAACCCACTCCAGTACTCTTGCCTGGAGAATCCCATGTGGGGAGGAGCCTGGTAGGCTACTAGTCCATGGGGTCGCAAAGAGTCGGACACGACTGAGCTACTTCACTCATTCGCTCACTCAATTGCACTTTACTTTCCAACACATATCACTTTTCATTTTCAGTGGATGTAATTTTAAAATGTCATGAATGTAGAACCTTGAATTTGCATAATTACTTTTTCTTATTTACATCAGTGTTTCAAAATGAGGTGTTAACTTTCAGCATTTGTAGTCACATGTACCTCCCATAGCATGTGTAATCATGGGAAATACTCATCTATTCATCTTTTTCTTCCCTCAGTATTATACAGTAAGTGTATTTACATGCACGTAATAGTAAGCAAGGTTGCCACAATTTCATAGCAAAAGTTTTATATTCTAGTAAAGGAGATAGTTAAACTAGTGATCATAATCTTAGCAGATAAGGGTTATAACAATTACAAATCACTACTTAGGCACACTGGAGAAACACCTATGGGTTATCATCATATCCTGAGACTCTCCTAAAGGTTGAGAGCGAATTCCAAAAGTTGTACCAATTTTAAAAGAAAGGGAAAGTAATGCAACATTGTTAATCAACTATATTCCAGTTTAAAAAAAATTAAAAGAATGAGAATAACACAACTGGGGAAATGCAATATTAACTCATCAAAACTTTAAAAAATAAAACCTTAGGTCTTTTTCAAAAATCCATAAAATTGAAACAATAAAAAAGCAGTTTAACTTATGAGAAAAGATACTACTGTCGTTTTTCTCAGTGATTTATACCTAGCTCAATGCCTGTCACCTAGAAAGCATTGGTTAAATTTTTGAAATGAACAATTAATGGATAACATAACTGTTGATAAATACTGAAATGGGCTTCCCAGGTGGCTCAGTGGTAAAGAATCACCTGCCAATGGAAGAGACACAGGAGACATGGGTTCAATCCCTGGGTCAGGAAGATCCCCTGGAGGAGGAAATGGCAACCCACTCCAGTNGAACAATTAATGGATAACATAACTGTTGATAAATACTGAAATGGGCTTCCCAGGTGGCTCAGTGGTAAAGAATCACCTGCCAATGGAAGAGACACAGGAGACATGGGTTCAATCCCTGGGTCAGGAAGATCCCCTGGAGGAGGAAATGGCAACCCACTCCAGTATTCTTGCTTAGGAAATCCCATGGACAGAGGGGCCTGACAGGTTATAGTCCATAGGATCACAAAAGAGTCAGCCATGACTTAGTGGCTGAGCACACACGCAAGCAGGCATATACCAAAATATCTGTCTCCACGTCTGAATCCAATGGTGTTGTCTGCATTATTATTATTGTTGCTTCAACTTAGCATGTATCAAACTTCCTAATGTGTCATTAACAACTTAGTACCTTATGAGGAAGTTATGGTATAACATAAAAATAAACATGATGTATAGAAGTTAAATAACTTGCCAAAGGTCGCCTAGACCATAAAGGTCAGAGCTGAGATACATTCTCTTATCCGTCTCATCCATCTCATCTGATGTGACTCGCTCTTTTCCCATGACATTATGAAGTTCTTTCAACCAAAGCAATAACTGGATTCTTTCCGCCCATATGTTATTTTATGACCCAGAGAAAATAAACCTGCTTAGCAGTGGCTGTCTCCACATAAGCTTACGGAAAATGTTACTACGATCAAAAGTTAGAAATGAAAAATACCTCTCACAACTCATTTCCTAGCTAGAGGACATAACACTTCGTCTAAATGCCAAGGATTGTTCAGTTACAGAGCAAGCTGGAAGCCTGGATGAAGCACTATATCTTGTTTTGCAGAAAATAACCTTTCAGGAAGGAATAAATGCTTCTCAGTGATGATATGAACTCTCTCACAAATAAATTCACCCCTCATCTGTCAAGCTTAAATTAACACTGGGAGATGTACTGTGCTTCTCAGAGGGACTGAAAGTCCTGCCTTTGAGTCAACCTTGATGTCTTCAAAGTTAATAAGCATATATTAAGATAAGAATCTACCTAACAGTCTGTACTATGGAAGTTTAATACTTTGGATGTCTTCTTCTTAAAAGGAAATAATGTCTACGGACTTGGAGCTTATACCGAGTAACTTAGAAGTAACAGGCACATAAAACATAACATATAATTAGAGTTTTTAATAAATACTTGATTTCAGGACAGTGAAAACAAACACATTTGAAGTAGAGTGAAAAGGAGAAAATAAGGAAAAGCAGTGCGTCAGAGGTGGACATTCTGCTGTGGCTCGGGGTTCAAAATTGCACAGTAGAAAGTTTTGGACTGAAATTCTTAAAACTTAGTGAACAATCATCTAGGTGCTTGAGCATGAAAATGAAAGTCGCTCAGTCGTGTCCAGCTCTCTGTGACTCCATGGACTAGTCCATGGAATTCTCCGAGCCAGAATGCTGGAGTGGGTAGTTTTTCCCTTCTCCAGGGGATTTTCCCAAGCCAGGGATTGAATCCAGGTCTCCCAAATTGCAGGCCGATCCTTTATCAGCTGAGCCATAAGGGAAGCAGGTGCTTGAATTTAGGTATTAACTCTTTCATTCATTCTTTTTTGGTTCAGTTGAGTCGCTCTGTAGTGTCTGACTCTTTGTGACCCCACGGGCTGTAGCATGTCAGGCTTCCCTGTCCACTACCAACTCCCCGAGCTTGCTCAAACTCATGTCCATCGAGTCAGTGATGGCATACAACCATCTCATCTTCATTCAACCATCTCAAACATCTCATTTTTTTTGTTCATTAATAACATTTACTGAATACTTATTATGGGCCATGCATTATCTCAGGCATTGGATATATTTTAGTGAATAATATATGTATAGTTCTTGCCTTTATGGATTTAGCAATAGTCAAGTAAACAAGTCAAAAGCAACAATCTACCTATTGACCTGTCTGGTTTCTTCCTTTCTCTTTCCCTCCTTCTCTAGATAGATAAACAGATACAGATACATGCACATGTGTATGAAGTTGTATGTGTGTATAAAATATACAAGGGTAGTGGAACAAAATTCACCACCCAAAATGTCTCTCTCACCTGCAGATTATTTCTACTGAAAAATAATCAAGGCCCAAAAGACTCAGGGAAAAAAAAAAAAAACAACTTTGGCCTTCCCTAATGGCCTGAAATTTTTAGACAGAGGGTTAATTACAGGAATCAAGCTATCATCAGAGATGTCTGCAGTGAATATGTGTTGGGTATGGCGGGGATACTCTCTGAGTTCAGAGTCTAGTCTGTGTCATCTTGTCTCTTCATGGCCCAGCAAACATTTGTTCATCTAAAACTTGCTTTTCCATCTACGTGCCTTTCCCCTTTTCAGACTTCCAAACCACAACCCCAGCATCCCCTTTAGTCTTCAGGTGAAGATGGTATCTAAGGTAAGGCTTTCAGCTATTTCAGTAACTCAGTTTTCCTGGACCTCTTCCATATACGCATGTTATTAAACTTTGACCTGGCAAAGATTGAAGACAAAAGGAGAAGGGGATGGCAGAGAATGAGATGATTAGATAGCATCAGTGACCCAATGGACATGAATCTGAGCAAATTCTGGGAGATGATGTAGGACAGAGAAGGCTGGTGTGTGGCCGTCAATGGGATCACAGAGTTGGACTCAACTTAGCGACTGAACAACATCATTAAACTTCGAGGTTCCCTGTTAATCTGTGTTGTAATTCTTAGATCATCCAGAAGAACCTAGAAAGGTACAAGAACATTTCTTCCTTCCCTAACACATGTTTTATCTTCCCATCTACAAACTGTAGCAAATAACTTACAGGGAAATAAACAAGGGACAATAAGGACAATAAACAGAGCTACAGGAAAGATGTTGCTGAAAAGTGACATGAGCAGTCTTGAAACATGTGAGAATGTCTGCTTTGCAAAGAGCAAAGACATTCCAGATGGATGGAAGGGCAGGTGAGAAGGCTCTGAGGCTAGAGCCATCGTAGGACATTTAAAGGGTTTACTGCGGCTGGAGGAATGGAGAAGGCAGCACAAGTGAGTTAAATGCAAGGTCAGACCAGGACAAGATCAGACATGGATTTATGAGACTTGGAATAGTATTGTTACATTATTCTAAGAGCAAAAAAAAAAAAAGTTATTTTAGAGAGTAATATGTGATTTCAAAGATTTTGATGGCTTGTAAGTGCAGAAAAGATTGGAGGGAGTTTGGAGTGAAAGCAAGAGGAAGTCTCCTACTCAGTGACAGGTAGCGGAGGATGGAGGCATAAACTGAAATGGTGACGGGGAAAACATACAAAATGAATAGAGTCAATATATATTTGAGAAGAAGATGCTTTCTCTGTATCTTGTATTCTTGATAAAATTTTTCAATTGTGTTGTTTATAAAATTCCCTTAGACTTATGGCTTTATAGAAGCTATAAGAGATTTTTAATAAGGAATATTAGAAAATCAGATATTCCTAAGGAATTTTAGTGCTGCTTCTGCATTAAATCAAATTTGCCTAATATTAACTAGGTCAACTAGCTTTCATTCATTGTCTTTACCTGNCTGTATCTTGTATTCTTGATAAAATTTTTCAATTGTGTTGTTTATAAAATTCCCTTAGACTTATGGCTTTATAGAAGCTATAAGAGATTTTTAATAAGGAATATTAGAAAATCAGATATTCCTAAGGAATTTTAGTGCTGCTTCTGCATTAAATCAAATTTGCCTAATATTAACTAGGTCAACTAGCTTTCATTCATTGTCTTTACCTGTTAACTAGAGTTAATAAATATCCTATTTATTATATTCCAATTCCTTGAATTGCTGTTTTAATGATAGTGTAAACAGCTTTTATTTAAGGTGTTTGAGGTATGTTCTAACTAATGCTTTGGAATTTGGGGAAAATTTTCTAAAACACCCACTTAAGAAGGATATTTTCAATAGATTATCCATAAATAATTTATATGATTTTTCAGAAATTACATCTTGGAGTCATTTGGGTTTCAGAAGAAAAGTTTTAGCCTATAAAAACTACTATCTGAAAGCTCTTTCATAATCTAATATTACTTCACTAATTTATAATCTTGTCTTCTAATTCTGCCAGTTAAGATAAAGAATAAAATCTGTCACTGGCATTTTGTTTGGTTTTGTATGCTTTAAGAAAGATGAAAAATAATAGGAATTTTATGGACTAGATACATTAAAAATAATAATTTTTAATGGTCAATAGGTATCTTTTAAAGAATGAAAAGTTTTCCTATTTCAGCAGTTAAGAGTCATCACATATTAAAAAATAATTAATACAGTAATTCAAAAGCTGATATAGTAGATATTAGGTAAAGAAATAATATTCCATTTTCAACCATGATGTTTCTATTTTGAAAATCCTTTACAGTGAACTAATTTTCTGCTGAATGATTGAACATTTATAACACTCTAAGCATAATATTAAAATTCTATATAAATGAGCAAAAAGTTGACCTTATGGAGATTACTTAATGATTTATAATAATAATCCAAAATCATCTACAGTCTCTAAAATTGCCATAAAAATGTCAGAAAAAATTGAGTTATTTTCTATTCCTTGAACAGGAAACATATTTTGAAAACTTCACAGTACAAAGTTCCAAAATGCTAAGCATGTTTCTTTTCACAAGCCCGTAGGAGAAAACAGGGTCTATTTTTCACCTAGGTGCTGGTCTGTGGTATGAAACTATGGTTCAGATAACCCAATCCCATTTTAGAGCGTTTATTGATTTACTGTGTCCCTCAACTACAACCCAGTTTTCTTCAAAGTAATTATAGGATGAAAAACAAGCATCAAGGTCATGTCTGATGTGAAGACGGGACTGTATCATGGCAGGCAGGTTTCAAAAGCTCGGCTCACTTCCTAGAAACTGGCTAAAAATTCGGGTCAGGCCATAACACATGATACATGAACAATATTTGTAGTGAAAATTGAGTTTACATTTTTTAGTTAAAATTGCAACACTGTATTTTCCTAGATATATGGGGAAAACAGAAGACCCTAACTAAAATATCTGAAATGCCTCTCAGCCAATATCTGTGGAGCAATGGCACAAGTGAAACCTCTTGGATCTTGCATAGGGAAGTGCTGAATTATATGGGAGGGAGCAGGAGAGGAAAGAAAGGAAAGGAGGGAGAAGCCGAGATGGACACAGGAAATCCAACTCTGATCATCATTATCTTTTATTTTTTGACATGTCCAAGACAATGCTATTTATTGTTTAAGAAGATGGGGAAATATTTGTAGCAGGGGTTAGGCACAAATGCGTTTGCACATTTAAATATTAAATAAAATAATAAAAATGATGTAAATGACACTTTGTACATGTTAAAGTAGAAAAGTCTTGATAATTTTTTCTCATTTACTTTGAGTTTTACAACTGAAATGAGGAACAGAAACACACACAAAAAGAATATTATTATGAAGATCATCTACAAGAAAGGACTCTGCTCACATTGTTTCTTCTTGTGGATGGGAAAGACTCAAGGAAATAGAATCTTTAGAGAAAAAGAGACCACAGGGCAGCTGCCACCTGAAATCCATTCTTCAATCACAATCAGGGAGAAGTAAAATAGACTTTTATGTATTGTATCTGAGGGATTTATAAATTGCCGGGCACACCCAACAGTGTTGAAAAGTCTCAAAACTGAGTTCTTTCACTGTATTTTTGCTTGTTTTGTTTTTGCACTGTTATTGTTATCTTCCTAATGATTCCCAGTGAAACCGACAAAATGAAATGGTCTGGAGGCACCTCTGAGCAAGAGCATCAGAGAAAGATCAGACAAAGTAACTGTTTCATCCTGCAACCAAAGCACAGGGACAGAAGTATCCAAGAGAGTCCATGCCTTAAATTTTGCTTTTATTTTCATTAGTCTGGGAGGTGGGTGAAAAAACATCCTGCTATGATTTATGTTACAGAGTGTTCTGCCTATGTTTTCCTCTAAGTTTTATGTATGTCTGGCCTTACCTTCAGATCTTTAATCCATTTTGAGTTTATTTTTCTGTATGGTATTGGGGGGGGGGGGGGTTCTAATGTTATTCTTTTATATGTAGCTGTCCAGTTTTTCTAGCATCACTTAAGAGGCCTTCTTCATTCCATTGTATATCCTTGCCTTCTTTGTCAATTAGGTGACCATAATTATGTGGGTTTATCTCTAGGATTTCTATCCTCTTCCATTTATTTTTTTTTTTCATACAGAGTGAAGCAAGTCAAAAACAGAAAAACAAATATTGTATATCATCACATGCATGTTGAATCTAGAAAAATAGTACAGATTTTATTTGCAAAACGGAAATGGAGACACAGACATAGAGAAGAAACTTACAGCCACCAAGGGCGAAAAGAGGAGGAATGGGATGAACTGGGAGATCAGGTTTGACATATATACACGATCGATACTATGTATAAAACAGATAACTAATGCAAACACACTTTATAGCTTGGGGAACCCTACTCAGTGCTCTGTGGTGACCTAAATGGGAAGAAAATACAACAAATGAGGGGATATACATATAGTTGATTCAATTGCTGTGTAATAGAAACTAATACAACATTGTAAAATAATTATACTCAAAAAAACTATGAAAAAAAGAGGGAACAGAGAAATTTGCAACTAGCAAGAGAAAAAGGTCACTGGTAATTCTCTCGGGCATGTGGCAAAAGAAGATAAAAGAAGAATCAGAATCTGGTCCCATGACAGGTTCTTGGGATTGAGAGAAAGCAAATTAAATTTCAAGATGACCATGCTCAACAGTGTCAGATCTGTCTAATAAGTCACACTCAATGATTACTGTGATAATTACAAATCAGGCAAAACAAATATTCAGCATAGTGACTTAATACGTACTTAATACATACTGAGTTAATGATGAATGGCAATTTTCATCCCTTAATATTCATTTTTAAATTGTGGCTGTATACAAAGTTGTTTCCTTAAAGGAAAGGGGTTGGGGATGTCAAATACTTCAGAATTTAAAACAAAGACAGATTATACAAAGGATTAAGCGACTGGAAAGTTAAGGGTCATGGTAATGAGGAATTTTAGCACCCATATATTGATAGAAACCAGACTGCAGAAGACTGAGGAGTAAATGTGTAGAAAAGAAACTAGAGCAGTAAAGGAACCCTGAAATTGTTAAAACTAAAAGAAAATACAGGGAAAAGTATTTTGAAATTAACAATGGAAAAATAGTTATTGGAAATGACACCAGAAGAACAGGCAAAAAAAAAAAAAAAAAGACAAATGGGACTATAGTGAAATAAAAGCTACTGCACAACAAAGAAAACAATTAGCCAAGTGAAGAAAAAGCCTATGTAATGCAAGGAAATATTTTCAAATCATATATCTCATAAAAGATTAGTATCCAAATCACATAAGAAACTCCTGCATCTCAATATCAGAAAAAACACCTCATTTTAAAGTGGGAAAAATATCTGAATAGATATTTCTTCAAAGAAGACATATGTACAAATGTCCATCAGGTATATTAAAATGTGTTCAACACCGTGGAAATGCAAGTAGAAACCACAATGAGATGCCACCTTATACTAAATGTTGGGATAGTTAGTATCACCAAGATAAGAGATAATAAATGTTGGCAAGCATGCGGGGAAAATGGAACTGTTGTACATTTTTGGTGGGACTGTAAATTGGTATAGCTATTAGTGAAAACAGCATGAAAGTGAAAGTTGCTCAGTTGTGTCCGACTTTTTGTAACCCCATGGCCTATACAGTCCATGGAATTCTCCACGCCAGAATACTGGAGTGGGTAGCCTTGCCCTTTTCGAGGGGACCTTCCCAACCCAGGGATTGAACCCAGGTCTCCCGCATTGCAGGGGGATACTTTACCAGCTGAGCCACAAGAGAAGCCCAAGAATACTGGAGTGGGTAGCCAATCCCTTCTCCAGTGGATCTTTCTGACTCAGGAATCGAACTGGGGTCTCTTGCATTGCAGGTGGATTCTTTACCAACTGAGCTATCAGGGAAGTCTGAAAACAGCATGGGTTTTTCTCAAAAAATGGAAATATTATATCATCTGGCAATTACACTGCTGAGTATATACCCAAAATGAATTGAAATCAAGATCCTAAAAATGTATCTATCCTCTCATATTCATTGATATTTATAGGGTATTTATAATATTTTACAATACTTATGAATGAAAAGACATGAAATAACCTAAATGTCCATAGACAGATGAATGGATAAAGGAAAGGTTGTATATGCATAACATGGAATTGTTTCTAAAATGAATTGTTCTATTTAGTATCACATGAAGGAAATTGGAGGATATCATGCAAAGTGAAAAAAAAGCCAGATTCAGAAAAACAAATATTATAGAATCTCATATTATATAAGGAATCAAAAATAGTCAAATTCATAGACTACAATGTGTTTAACAAGGGGCTGAGGGAAGGATAAACTGGGAGGATGTTGGTCAAAGGATACCAAGTTTCACTTATGTAAGATGAGTAAGTCATAGAGATGTACAATCCAGCATTGTTCATATAGCTAACGGTAGTGTCTTACACACTTAAAAAATTTAAGATGGTAGACCTAATGGTAAATGCTATTATTTACCATTAGGTTAAAAAAAAAAAAAAGGGAAAAAACACTTACAGATGATGGTTATGTTTAAGACACTGTTTATGGCACTTGCACAGGCATTCTAACTCATCAATACATATACATTAAATAGGTACAGATTTTTACATGTCGATAACACCTCAAAAAATTGGAAAATGGATTCTCAAAACTTTTACTTCGAAGTTAATGCAGTGCTGCTACCAAATAGCGTTAATTTTGCCTTTCCTGGGACATTTGTCAGTGACCAGAGACATTTTAATTGTTACAAACTGAAGGTCTACGTGTCTCATCTGCTAAACACTGGACGAGAACCAACGATAATTATCTGGCCCCAAATTTCAAATTTTGACTCACTGCGCAATTCAGAATATTTGTGTAAGTGGGTTTAACATTTATATGTGTTAGTCATTCAGTCATGTCCAACTCTTTGTGACCCCATGGACTGTAGCCCACCAAGCTTCTCTATCCATGGAATTCTCCAGGCAAGAGTACTGGAGTGTGTTGCTATTCCCTTTAGAAGTACAATATTTAATAAATCTCACTGTGAGAGATGTCTCTCGATCAAAAATGCAACTGTTCCAGAATCAGTTCAGTTCAGTCACTCAGTTGTGTCTGACTCTTTGTGACCTCATGGACTGCACCACACTGGGCTTCCCTGTCCATCACCAACTCCCAGAGCTTACCCAAACTCATATCGGTGATCAAGATGGTGATAGTGATGCCAACAATGTCTATGTTCCAGAATACATTTTACTTAAACCCATTCACAATATGCTGTCAGTCTGCTAATAAGCTCTAGGCATGCCCTGCTTATTTAACTTATATGCAGAGTATATCATGAGAAACGCTGGGTTGGAAGAAGCACAGGCTGGAATCAAGATTGCCAGGAGAAATATCACTAACCTCATATATGCAGATGACACCACCCTTATGGCAGAAAGTGAAGAGAAACTAAAAAGCCTCTTGATGAAAGTGAAAGAAGAGAGTGAAATAGTTGGGTTAAAGCTCAACATTCAGAAAACGAAGATCATGGCTTCTGGTCCCATCACTTCGTGGGAAATAGATGGGGAAACAGTGGAAACAGTGTCAGACTTTATTTTGGGGGGCCTCCAAAATCACTGTGGATGGTGATTTCAGCCATGAAATTAAAATTATGCTATTTAACTTACTCCTTGGAAGGAAAGTTATGAGCAACCTAGATAGCATATTCAAAAACAGAGACATTACTTTGCCAACAAAGGTCCATCTAGTCAAGGCTATGGTTTTCCCAGTAGTCATGTATGGATGTGAGAGTTGGATTTTGAAGAAAGCTGAGTGCCAAAGAATTGATGCTTTTGAACTGTGGTGTTGGAGAAGACTCTTGAGAGTCCCTTGGACTGCAAGGAGATCCAACCAGTCCATTCTGAAGGAGATCAGCCCTGGGTATTCTTTGGAAGGNCGGGGGGGGGTTCTAATGTTATTCTTTTATATGTAGCTGTCCAGTTTTTCTAGCATCACTTAAGAGGCCTTCTTCATTCCATTGTATATCCTTGCCTTCTTTGTCAATTAGGTGACCATAATTATGTGGGTTTATCTCTAGGATTTCTATCCTCTTCCATTTATTTTTTTTTTTCATACAGAGTGAAGCAAGTCAAAAACAGAAAAACAAATATTGTATATCATCACATGCATGTTGAATCTAGAAAAATAGTACAGATTTTATTTGCAAAACGGAAATGGAGACACAGACATAGAGAAGAAACTTACAGCCACCAAGGGCGAAAAGAGGAGGAATGGGATGAACTGGGAGATCAGGTTTGACATATATACACGATCGATACTATGTATAAAACAGATAACTAATGCAAACACACTTTATAGCTTGGGGAACCCTACTCAGTGCTCTGTGGTGACCTAAATGGGAAGAAAATACAACAAATGAGGGGATATACATATAGTTGATTCAATTGCTGTGTAATAGAAACTAATACAACATTGTAAAATAATTATACTCAAAAAAACTATGAAAAAAAGAGGGAACAGAGAAATTTGCAACTAGCAAGAGAAAAAGGTCACTGGTAATTCTCTCGGGCATGTGGCAAAAGAAGATAAAAGAAGAATCAGAATCTGGTCCCACAACAGGTTCTTGGGATTGAGAGAAAGTAAATTAAATTTCAAGATGACCATGCTCAACAGTGTCAGATCCATCTAATAAGCCACACTCAGTGATTACTGTGATAATTACAAATCAGGCAAAACAAATATTCAGCATAGTGACTTAATACGTACTTAATACATACTGAGTTAATGATGAATGGCAATTTTCATCCCTTAATATTCATTTTTAAATTGTGGCTGTATACAAAGTTGTTTCCTTAAAGGAAAGGGGTTGGGGATGTCAAATACTTCAGAATTTAAAACAAAGACAGATTATACAAAGGATTAAGCGACTGGAAAGTTAAGGGTCATGGTAATGAGGAATTTTAGCACCCATATATTGATAGAAACCAGACTGCAGAAGACTGAGGAGTAAATGTGTAGAAAAGAAACTAGAGCAGTAAAGGAACCCTGAAATTGTTAAAACTAAAAGAAAATACAGGGAAAAGTATTTTGAAATTAACAATGGAAAAATAGTTATTGGAAATGACACCAGAAGAACAGGCAAAAAAAAAAAAAAAAAGACAAATGGGACTATAGTGAAATAAAAGCTACTGCACAACAAAGAAAACAATTAGCCAAGTGAAGAAAAAGCCTATGTAATGCAAGGAAATATTTTCAAATCATATATCTCATAAAAGATTAGTATCCAAATCACATAAGAAACTCCTGCATCTCAATATCAGAAAAAACACCTCATTTTAAAGTGGGAAAAATATCTGAATAGATATTTCTTCAAAGAAGACATATGTACAAATGTCCATCAGGTATATTAAAATGTGTTCAACACCGTGGAAATGCAAGTAGAAACCACAATGAGATGCCACCTTATACTAAATGTTGGGATAGTTAGTATCACCAAGATAAGAGATAATAAATGTTGGCAAGCATGCGGGGAAAATGGAACTGTTGTACATTTTTGGTGGGACTGTAAATTGGTATAGCTATTAGTGAAAACAGCATGAAAGTGAAAGTTGCTCAGTTGTGTCCGACTTTTTGTAACCCCATGGCCTATACAGTCCATGGAATTCTCCACGCCAGAATACTGGAGTGGGTAGCCTTGCCCTTTTCGAGGGGACCTTCCCAACCCAGGGATTGAACCCAGGTCTCCCGCATTGCAGGGGGATACTTTACCAGCTGAGCCACAAGAGAAGCCCAAGAATACTGGAGTGGGTAGCCAATCCCTTCTCCAGTGGATCTTTCTGACTCAGGAATCGAACTGGGGTCTCTTGCATTGCAGGTGGATTCTTTACCAACTGAGCTATCAGGGAAGTCTGAAAACAGCATGGGTTTTTCTCAAAAAATGGAAATATTATATCATCTGGCAATTACACTGCTGAGTATATACCCAAAATGAATTGAAATCAAGATCCTAAAAATGTATCTATCCTCTCATATTCATTGATATTTATAGGGTATTTATAATATTTTACAATACTTATGAATGAAAAGACATGAAATAACCTAAATGTCCATAGACAGATGAATGGATAAAGGAAAGGTTGTATATGCATAACATGGAATTGTTTCTAAAATGAATTGTTCTATTTAGTATCACATGAAGGAAATTGGAGGATATCATGCAAAGTGAAAAAAAAGCCAGATTCAGAAAAACAAATATTATAGAATCTCATATTATATAAGGAATCAAAAATAGTCAAATTCATAGACTACAATGTGTTTAACAAGGGGCTGAGGGAAGGATAAACTGGGAGGATGTTGGTCAAAGGATACCAAGTTTCACTTATGTAAGATGAGTAAGTCATAGAGATGTACAATCCAGCATTGTTCATATAGCTAACGGTAGTGTCTTACACACTTAAAAAATTTAAGATGGTAGACCTAATGGTAAATGCTATTATTTACCATTAGGTTAAAAAAAAAAAAAAGGGAAAAAACACTTACAGATGATGGTTATGTTTAAGACACTGTTTATGGCACTTGCACAGGCATTCTAACTCATCAATACATATACATTAAATAGGTACAGATTTTTACATGTCGATAACACCTCAAAAAATTGGAAAATGGATTCTCAAAACTTTTACTTCGAAGTTAATGCAGTGCTGCTACCAAATAGCGTTAATTTTGCCTTTCCTGGGACATTTGTCAGTGACCAGAGACATTTTAATTGTTACAAACTGAAGGTCTACGTGTCTCATCTGCTAAACACTGGACGAGAACCAACGATAATTATCTGGCCCCAAATTTCAAATTTTGACTCACTGCGCAATTCAGAATATTTGTGTAAGTGGGTTTAACATTTATATGTGTTAGTCATTCAGTCATGTCCAACTCTTTGTGACCCCATGGACTGTAGCCCACCAAGCTTCTCTATCCATGGAATTCTCCAGGCAAGAGTACTGGAGTGTGTTGCTATTCCCTTTAGAAGTACAATATTTAATAAATCTCACTGTGAGAGATGTCTCTCGATCAAAAATGCAACTGTTCCAGAATCAGTTCAGTTCAGTCACTCAGTTGTGTCTGACTCTTTGTGACCTCATGGACTGCACCACACTGGGCTTCCCTGTCCATCACCAACTCCCAGAGCTTACCCAAACTCATATCGGTGATCAAGATGGTGATAGTGATGCCAACAATGTCTATGTTCCAGAATACATTTTACTTAAACCCATTCACAATATGCTGTCAGTCTGCTAATAAGCTCTAGGCATGCCCTGCTTATTTAACTTATATGCAGAGTATATCATGAGAAACGCTGGGTTGGAAGAAGCACAGGCTGGAATCAAGATTGCCAGGAGAAATATCACTAACCTCATATATGCAGATGACACCACCCTTATGGCAGAAAGTGAAGAGAAACTAAAAAGCCTCTTGATGAAAGTGAAAGAAGAGAGTGAAATAGTTGGGTTAAAGCTCAACATTCAGAAAACGAAGATCATGGCTTCTGGTCCCATCACTTCGTGGGAAATAGATGGGGAAACAGTGGAAACAGTGTCAGACTTTATTTTGGGGGGCCTCCAAAATCACTGTGGATGGTGATTTCAGCCATGAAATTAAAATTATGCTATTTAACTTACTCCTTGGAAGGAAAGTTATGAGCAACCTAGATAGCATATTCAAAAACAGAGACATTACTTTGCCAACAAAGGTCCATCTAGTCAAGGCTATGGTTTTCCCAGTAGTCATGTATGGATGTGAGAGTTGGATTTTGAAGAAAGCTGAGTGCCAAAGAATTGATGCTTTTGAACTGTGGTGTTGGAGAAGACTCTTGAGAGTCCCTTGGACTGCAAGGAGATCCAACCAGTCCATTCTGAAGGAGATCAGCCCTGGGTATTCTTTGGAAGGAATGATGCTAAAGCTGAAACTTCAATACTTTGGCCACCTGATGTGAAGAGCTGACTCATTGGAAAAGACTCTGATGCTGGGAGGGATTGGGGGCAGGAGGAGAAGGGGACAACAGAAGATGAGATGGCTGGATGGCATCACTGACTCGATGGATGTGAGTCTGAATGAATTCTGGGAGTTGGTGATGGACAGGGAGGCCTGGCGTGCTGCAATTCATGGGGTCACAAAGAGTCGGACATGACTGAGCGACTGAACTGAACTGAACTGAGACATGCCAAACAAGGCTTCCCTGCCCTGGTAGTTCAGCTGGTAAAGAATCCACCTGCAAAAAGGAGAACCTGGTTCAATTCTTCCAGAGTCAGGAAGATCCCCTGGAGAAGAGAATGGCACCCACTCCAGTATTGCTGCCTAGAGAATCCCATGAATAAAGAGGAGCCTGGTGGACTATGGCCCATGGGATTGCAGAGAGTTGGACATGACTGAGGACTTAAAAAAAAAAAAAAAGCCAAATAGAGTGCACTGTTTTTTGTTTTGTTTTGTTTTTTAATCTAATAACCGAAAGCAAAAAGAAAAAAAAAGATAAATAAATGCCCCTTACTATTGTGTTGATTGTTAAATTTAAATACTCCTCTTTCACTTATGTAGCCTATTGATGACATCAATTGCTTTTGTATCTTACAATTGTTAGGAAGGCCTAATGCTCTGGAAGGTGTAGCACACATATTTTAACTAGTTTAGCATGATATTCTGGGAATAGGAGTCTTCTTAAATTGCCCTGCATAAGAAATACCATGGCAATGGCAACCCACTCTAGTACTCTTGCCTGGAAAATCCCATGGACAGAGGAGCCTAGTGGGCTGCAGTCTGTGGGATCACTAAGAGTCATATACGACTGAGCAACTTCACTTTCACTTTTCACTTTCGTGCATTGAAGAAGGAAATGGCAACCCACTCCAGTGTTCTTGCCTGGAGAATCCCAGGGATGGGGGAGCCTGGTGGGCTGCTGTCTATGGGGTCACACAGAGTCGGACACGACTGAAGTGACTTAGCAATAGCAATGTGTCCATTAAAGTTATCCCACATTGAAAATGACATTCAAGAACGAATGTTACAATCTTTGTGTTGGCAGTACTAAGTATCTTAAATTTGCTTTGAAAGTTCATGTGAGTGTGTGTGTGTGTGTTTGTGTGTATGTGACAAAAAATTACTTTGGTCAAGAAAGAAAAAAAATCTATAGGGCTTTAATATCTAGTATTTTGTTATATCTGTTTGAATATTGATGATTTTAAAATTAAATATTCATATGCAGACATGTTAATAGAACTGTTATTTATAAAATGACAATTATGGGGATAAACAGAGTTGTATAAGGGGAATTTCAGCAATCCAGGAAGAGAAATCTGAGATAAAATTTATAAATAAAACCCTAGAAATATGTTAAACAAAAAAGAAATAAGTTCTACAGGAAAAAAAAAAAACATTAAAAATCTGCACAAATACAAAAATGTACTTGAATAGTTTCAAAGACATATTCCTGTTTCCATGGAATGAAAGATTCATGGTGGTAAATGCATATTATTTCATTTACATTAAGTTGATAATATGAATTAAATAAATATTAACTACTATCTGGGTTGGATTTTGGAAAAATCATTTTTTAATTATTCTAAAAATTTTTATGACAAATATCTACAAAATGGCCAGGACATCTTTGAGAAGAAATAATTAAGAGGGAAACTGTCTTTAGTAGGAAAAGCAAATTAATTATGAAAAGGAATCAATTCAGATTGGCAATGACTTGATTGCTAGACAGAAACAAGCATACTCAAAATGTGTAGGGGAAGTTGGATTATTCACTTAGAAGTTCTAGGTGACAAACGCTTAGCCGTTTTGAGAAAAATAAAATAATAAATATTTATTCTCCAAAAAGCAAAAACAAGACCGGGAGCTGACTGTGGCTCAGATCATGGATTCCTTATTGCCAAATTCAGACTTATTTTGAACAAAGTAGGGAATACCACTAGACCATTCAGTTATGACCTAAATTGAATCCCTTACAATTATACAGTGTAAGTGACAAACAGATTCAAGGGATTAGATCTGACAGAGTGCCTGAAGAACTAAGGAGAGAGATTCGTGACACTGTACAGGAGGCGGTGATCAATACTATCCCCAAGAAAAAGAAATGCAAAAAGGAAAACGGTTGTCTTAGGAGGCCTTACAAATAGCTGAGAAAAGAAGAGAAACAAAAGGCAAAGGAGAAAAGGAAAGATATACCCATTTGAATGCGGAGTTCCAAAGAACAGCAAGGAGAGATAAGAAAGCCCTCCTCAGTAATCAATGCTAAGAAACAGAGGAAAACAATAGAATAAGAATAGCAATCTCTTCAAGAAAATTACAGATACCAAGGGAACATTTCATGCAAAGATGGGCACAATAAAGGGCAGAAATATTATGGACCTAAGAGAAGCAGACGATATTAAGAAGAAGAGGCAAAAACACGATGGTGTGCTCACTCACCTAGAGCTAGACATCCTAGAATGCAAAGTCAAGTGGGCCTTAGGAAGCATCACTACAAACAAAGCCGGTGGAGGTGGTGGGATTCCAGTTGAGCTATTTCAAATCCTGAAACATGATGCTGTGAAAGTGCTGCATATAATATGCCAGCAAATGTAGAAAACTCAACAGTGGCCACAGGACTGGAAAAGGTCAGTTTTCATTTGAATCCCAAAGAAAGGCAATGCCAAAAAATGTTCAAACTACTGCACAATTGCACTCATCTCACATGCTAGCAAAGTAATGCTGAAAATACTCCAAGCCAGGCTTCAACAGTATATGAACAGCGAATTTCCAGATGTTCAAGTTGGATTTAGAATAGGCAGAGACACCAGAGACCAAATTGCTAACATCCGTTGGATCACTGAAAAAGCAAGAGAGTTCCAGAAAAACATCTACTTCTGCTTTATTGACTATGCCAATGCCTTTGACTGTGTGGATCACAATAAACTGTGGAAAATTCTTCTAGACATGGGAATACCAGACCATCTGACCTGCCTCCTGAGAAATCTGTATGCAGGTAGAGAAGCAACATTTAAAACTGGACATGGAACAACAGACTGGTTCCAAATCGGGAAAGGAGTACTGTCACCCTGCTATTTAACTTCTATGCAGAGTACATATAAGTTAAATCAATAAGTCATCAATACTGTCACCCTGCTATTTAACTTATATGCAGAGTACATTATGCAAAATACTGGGCTGGATGAAGCACAAGCTGGAATCAAGATTACCGGGAGAAAAATCAATAACCTCAATACACAGATGACATCACCCTATGGCAGAAAGCAAAGAGAAATAAAAAAGCCTCTTGATGAAAGTGAAAGAGGAGAGTGAAAAAGCTGGCTTAAAGCTCAATACTCAGAAACTAAGAACATGGCATCTGGCCCATCACTTCATGGGAAATAGATGGGGAAACAGTGGAAACAGTGACAGACTTTATTTTTTGGGGCTCCAAAATCACTGCAGATGGTGACTGCAGTCATGAAATTAAAAGACACTTACTCTTTGGAAGAAAAGTTATGACCAACCTAGACAGCATATTAAAAAGCAGAGACATTATGTTGCCAACAAAGGCTCTTATAATCAAAGCTGTGGTTTCTCCAGTAGTCATGTATGGATGTGAGAGGTGGAATATAAAGAAAGTTGAGTGCTAAAGAATTGATGCTTTTGAACTGTGGTGTTGGAGAAGACTCCTTGGACAGCAAGGAGATCCAAGCAGTCCATCCTAAAGGAAATCAGTCCTGAATATTTATTGGAAGACTTAATGCTGAAACTGAAACTCCAATACTTTGGCCACCTGATGTGAAGAACTGACTCACTGGAAAAGACCCTGAACCTGGGAAAGACTGAAGGCGGGAGAAAGGAAGAACAGAGAATGAGATGGTTGGATGGCATCACCAACTTGATGGACATGAATTTGAGCAAGCTCCTAGAGTTGGTGATAGACAGGGAAACCTGGCATGCTACAGTCCATGGGGTCGCAAAGACTTGGACATGACTGAGTGACTGGACTGAACTGAACTACATAAACCCAATGAATACTTCCTATAAACAAAGTGAAAAATCTAAACCTGTTGGGAGCATGTTTTGAATAATTTTTAATGAAGGAGGTTTCTAGAAATTAACTTAAAACTCTAGAAATCAAAACAAGTATATAATTATTTTAATTTAAATACATAATATCTTGCCTAAAATAAGTGTGTGTGTGTGTGTGTGTGTGTGTGCCTGGGTGTTCAAGTGATAATAAACTAGAAAGAATTCCAAGGCAGCAATTTGGTGGGTGGTGTATACTGGACTGACAGGGTGGGAATTTGATGTGATAAGTGATTAGATTCTGGTCTCACACACTGAAGTCAGGCTTGGTGTCATTTGTTTATACGACTGATCTTAAATATTTAACTTATTTGAAGCTTCAGCTCAAAATGAGGATGATAGTATCACAGAGTTAATTTATAGTGTCTATAAAGCTTATTGAGAGCATAATAATCTTCACATAAGAAAAAAATACTATTTTAAAAATTTATTTAAGGTTAATGGCAGTGAAGAGGTTGCAGAGCTCCTAGTACGAGTTGCAACCTCAGTCCAGTGTTTTTGACTCCAAGCCTAATGTTGCTTATGTAAACACTATCTTTAACTACAAAAATGAAAATGCAAGAGTATCTTAAGAAGCTTCTGTAAGATACATTAGCTACACTACATTTTGTCCTTTTAATTTAAACTCATAGCATTGTTTTTAACTACAATTATTTATTAGAACAAGGACCTACTAGATAATGCAGGGAATTCTAATCAGTATTCTACAATAACCTATAGGGAAAAGAATCTGAAAAAAAAGAATGGATATATGCACATCTATAACCTAATCATTTTGCTGTACATCTGAAACTAACACAACATTGTAAATATTATACTCTAATACAAAATAAAAATTAAATTAAAAAAATTAATTATTGCTATAATGAAACAGGGCTTTCCAGATGGCTCAGTGGTAAAGAATCCTCCTGCCAATGCAGGAGACATGGAGACACGGACTGGATCCCTGAGTCGGGAAGATTCTCTGTATAAGAAAATGGCACCCTGCTCCAGTATTCTTGTCTGGAAAATCCATGGACAGAAGAGTCTGGTGAGCTACAGTCCATGGGATTGCAAACAGTCAGATACGACTGAACATGCACAGAGCAGCTCATAATGAAATATATTTGCTTTTTAAATTATCAATTTATCAGCATATAGCCAGATGGGCATACAATTGATTGTTGTCTCTATATACTTAATATTCTACCATTATATATTTTTAAAAAAATGCATAGCCAAGGATAGTTAAAGGAGACCTGATCAATAAGTAAGGTCTTCAGTTGAAATTTTCCTTCTACTCTCCTTTCTCTGGGACAGAGTTTTTCAAGATTCATGACCTAAGTAAAAGACTCTGCCTGTTTAAAGTCTAGGAAGAGTCTGGGTGACTATTTGGTATAGCACTGACAAAACATGATTCATCAAACACTGAACATGAAACACTGTACTAATAAAACCAATGAGGCGTGGCTATTGGCAGTTACTTCAAAATATGCCCACTTAAAAGTAAACCAAAACATCCCATCTTCCACCCACAGACCTAAACACATTTATACATCAGAGGATGGCCATTTTCACAACACAGAACTTTGGGATAGGGGAAGAAAACTGATTCACTGGCAGTTTCCTCTAAATGTTTATAAGAATTATAGCATTAACTGTAATCCCCAAAGTTTAGTTCTATGAAAGTGCACAGGTAACTAAAAGAAAATCATTAATAGTAATCAGGTAAACATTTAGAGAGTCTAGACAGAATTTTTACTATTTTTTAATTCCAGGGACAGGATGAAAAGTACCGGGTAATAAGGTATACTTGAGTACAACTGAAAACATCCAGGCACAAGAATAATTGATAATTTGGAAGAGAGGAATGTTGGATACGTGGAGGAAACCAACTGCTTACTTTGTTTCTGGGTAAGCCTGGGCACAAGTGTCGCTTGTCCTAACGCCCTCATTCTACTAACGAGAAAGCTGAAGTCAGAAAGAACATTTTTTTCCAAGGTCACAAGGCAACTACTATCCTAGTCAGACCTTGAACTCAGTTCTGATTTCAAATTCTAGTGCTGCACCTTGCTGCCTGCCAGCAGCGTGGTAATAAGATTCTATTTCACTAGGTACTCAACCCAGACTTTTTGCTTAAAGGGTAAATAATTTCATGAAAAATTCGTTTGCCTACATATTTTGAATAGCGTTTTGAAACCTATGGCTGGGAAACTGGGCATTATTAATATTTAACTACCCAGGAAAATGCTAGGCATGCTCAGCCTCTAGTTGTGCAAAGTCATACTTAACCCTTGCCTCCACTTTTTGTACATTCCGTATCCCATGAGAGAAGCTGAGCTAATAAGAGAGCAGGGGATCTGCTGTATAATTGACATCTACGGTTTTGCTGCCCCACATCTATTTTCCCTCTGAGGAAAATCGTGCTAGTTTATTTATTTAGGGAAGTCACTCTTGTATGACTTTCTGTCACAGAGAAAGGAGATCAGTCAGAGGATTCCACATGTCTGACTACAGTAATTAATTCAGGGATAGGTACATGAGCACAATCTTTCTTTAGTACGACTCAATGTTTTTCAAAAAGAGATACTCTCTTTCTGCATGTGTCGTCGGTTTGTGTATATGTATCAATTTCCTTTCATGTTACTTTTCTCCACATGGAGAGAGACAACTTGAGAATAAAACCATAAGGGAAAAGATAACACCCATCGAATCCTGAAGCCATTCTTGGAGTTCCTGCAAACAGCCATGACTGAAGCTCAGCAGACTTATTCTGGACTCTGCAATGAGACTAATTAATCCCCCTTTCCCTTTCTTCATTACTATTTATCTATTTATCTATTCCTTTTGACTGTGCTGGGTTTTCTTGCTGTGTGTGGGCTTTCTCTAGCTGCAGCGACTAGGGGCTGGTTTCAACACGTGGGCCTCTCATTGCAGCGGCTTCTCTTGCTGTGGACACAGGCTCTGGGGGGCATAGGCTCTGGGGGGCATGGGCTCAGCAGTTGTGGTGCACAGGCTTAGTTGCTCCTTGGCATGTGGAATCTTCCCAGACTAGGGATCAAACCTGTGTCCCTTGTGCTGGCATGTGGATTCTTAACTACTGGTCCACCAGTGAAATACCAACTAATTCTCAAGTTGAGTTGCTATTATTTTTAAGCAGTAAATTCCATGTAAGTACCAGCATTGAAACTACTGATTAAAAAGCTGAGAAAACCACAGCAGTTTTCCTGTAATGAGTAAATCAGATGTGCACTATGAACTCTTTAAAGGCCACATGTATTTGTCTCCTATAGTACTCAATACTATGCTTGCTATGCTGACACCGATATTAGCTGTCGTCAGTTTTGCTGCTTTATAGTTCTCATCCTGTAAAGTTTATTTATAAACTTTTAGGGGAAAAAGTATCCATCCTATGAATTCTCTTCATTCTTTGAGTTTTTGCATTGGAGGGAGTCAGAAGACTTGAGTTTTAAGGTACGTGGATTGCTAAGAAGCAAATTCTGTTCAGCCAACACAAACAGCAGTCTTCTCAAGGCCACCGCTGAATTCCAAGGGCCCATCTGTCTGCTTAGAGGGTATGTTCTACATTTTTGACTAAGCCTGTTTACCACTTGCTGTTTGCCTGGGTCCTTGGGTTGTGGATAGCTAAATGTTCTTAGAAATCTGGACCTCAAGTCAGAAATCTTAGGAATGAAAAACAGCTCTTTGAACATACAAACTCCCCATTCTAACCTCTATTCTACAGAGTAAATAATCTAATTCCTTTAAAATAGCATAATTCATATTGAATGTTTAAGTTTATAGACAGGCATACCTCAGAGATATTGAGGGTCCAGTTCTAGACCACAACAATAAATCAAATAACAAAATTAATTGAGTCACATAGATATTTTGATTTCCCAGTGCATATAAACATTATATTTACACTATACTAGAATCTATCAAGTGTGCAATAGCATTATATCTTAAAAAAGTACATATCTTAATTTAAAAATACCTTATGCTTAAAAATATAACTAAACATAATGGAAGCCTTCAGTGAGTTCTAATACTTTGCTGGTAGATGGTGTTGCCTCAATACTGGTGACCTCTGAACAGTAAGGGTGGTGCTGCTGAAGGTTCCTATGGCTGTGGCAATTTCTTAAAATAAGACAATCATGGGTCTGGCACATTGCTTTCAGGAACAATTTCTCTGAGGCATGAATGCTATTTGTGGCATTTTTGTTTTTTCAATTGGAGTATAATGTTTGGGCTTTCAAGGGCTCAGCAGTAAAGAATCTGTCTGCAATGAAGGAGATGTGGTTTTGATCCCTGAGTCAGGAAGATCCTCTGGAGAAGGAAATGGCAACCCCGCCCAGGATTCTTGCCTGGGAAATCCCATGGACAGAGGAGCCCAGCAAGTTACCATCCATGCTGTTGCAAAAGAGTTGGACACGACTGAGTAAACAACAGCAAGTATTTTATCCACAGTAGGGCCCTTTCAAAACGGGAGTCAGTCCTCTCAAACTCTGCCACTGCTTTATCAACTAAATCTATGTAATGCTCTAAATCCTTTGTCATCGTTTCAGCATCTTAACAACTTCTTCACGAGAAGTAAATTTCATTTCACCTCAAGAAGCCACTTGCTTTGGTCCTTCATAACCCACAACCAACTTCTTATCCTTTGAAGTTTTTCCAAGAGATTGCAGCAATTCATTCACATCTTCAGGCTCCACTTCTAATTCCAGCTCTCCTGCTAGATCTAAAACCTCTGCACTCATCCATGACAGCTGGAACCAATGTCTTCCAAACTCCTGTTAATGCTGATATTCTTATCTCTTTCCCTGAATTAGGAATGTTCTTAATGTCATCTAGAATGGTGAATACTTTCCAGAAGGTTTTTGATTGACTTTTCCAAGATTCATTTGAGGAATCACTATTTATGGTATTGATAGCCTTAGGAAATATAGCTCTTAAAAAATAAGACTTAAAATTTGAAATGACTCCTTGATCCATGAGCTTCAGAATGAATCAGACTGTTACTAAGCATGAAAACAACATTAATCTCCTTGTATATCTCCATCAGAGATCTTGAATATCCACCTGCAATGTCAATGAACAGTGATGTTTTGAAAGAACTTCTTTTCTGAGCAGTATTTCTCAAAAGAAGGCTTAAAATATTCAGTAACCCATGCTGTAAACAAATGTTTACAACAGCAGCTTTCTCAAACCCATCACTGAATTCCAAGGGTCCATCTGTCTGTTGTCATCAGGCTTTTTTGTTCTATTTATAGAGCAGAGTCGATTTAGCATAATTTTTAAGGATTTTTCAAATGGTAAATGAGTTTTAGCCTCTAGTAAGTTTGTCAACCTTTATGGGCACATTTCCTGGTGCTCCAAAACAATAATAATAGTAACATCAAAGATCACTGATTACAGATCACCATAACAAAAATAATGATAATGAAAATGTTTGAAATATTGAAAGCATTACTGAAAAATGACACAGAGACAAGAAGTCACTAAAAGCTGCTGGAAAAAATGATACAAGGTGTCATTTTGACATAAGGTTATCACAGACCTTCAATTTGTAAAAAATGCAGTATCTGTGAAGTGCAGCCAGGTGAAACACAATAAAGAGAGGCTGTGTTCAAGAGTTTATTATTTGGGGGATTTAAGTAAGATAATGTGTATTTTGCATAAGCAGCTAAAAAGTTAGGAGATCTCATGGACAACATTAATGTTATTATATATATATATATCTTTTATTAAAGTATGGTTCTCTATGTTTTCTCATTCTGTACTCACAAAAAAATCTGGCAGGAAAATGGGCTGAAACGGTTAAGTGACTTGTAGAAAGCCACATGCTGTGTTCTGTGCTTAGTCACTCAGTCATGTCTGACTCTTTGCGAACACACGGATGATAGCCTGCCAGGCGCCTCTGTTCATGGGGATTCCCCAGGCAAGAATACTGGAGTGGGTTGCCATGCCCTCCTCTAGGGATCTTCCCAACCCAGGGATCAAACCCAGGTCTCCCGCACTGCAGGTGGATTTTTTACCATCTGAATCACCAGGGAAGCCATAGAGTAAGTGAATAATGGAGTAAAAACTAGAAAAATAAAACCACAATTAAAAGTCAGTGCACCTTCCATCATGCTTTCCTCCTCCAACGTTTTCAATAGAATGATGGTTGTGTTTTGCTTTGTGTGTTATAGCTGAAGCAGTCCTTCATCATCTATATAATAGTAAGAACATTAAAAGAGTGTTGATTTCCAAACATTTGAGGACAGTTGCCTACATTTTCAGACATTTTTCATTGTATTCTTTCTTATAAAATAAAAACTAGAGGATCGAGGGGGTTGCTTACAGGTACCCAAGCAGTGTTTCTGTGTGCTGTTAATATCACTACTTAGAAAATTTGGATCTTTTATCATAATCGGAAAATTGGAAATTTTTAAACTATTTCTTTGAATATTTTCTTAGTTGTCTCAGAATTTCTCTAGAAATTTATAGAGCTATGTTGAGATTTCATTTTTCTTTTGCTGATTGCTGGTAGAAATTTTAGTCTGGATATTCTATTTATAAATCTATATTCTAGTTTAATTCTTTCTGCAACTTAGAAACTTTTAAATGGTACTACTGTATTATTTATTTAATTGGAGAAGAATTGCTTTGCAGTGTTGTGATGGTTTCTGTTGTACAACAATGTGAATCAGCTGTTCATTTCAGTCGCTCAGTCCTATCTGACTCTTCACGACCCCATGAATCACAGCACGCCAGGCCTCCCTGTCCATCACCAACTCCCGGAGTTCACTCAGACTCACGTCCATTGAGTCAGTGATGCCATGCAGCCATCTCATCCTCTGTCGTCCCTTTCTCCTCCTGCCCCCAATCCCTCCCAGCATCAGGGTCTTTTCCAATGAATCAACGCTTCTCATGAGGCGGCCAAAGTACTGGAGTTTCAGCTTTAGAATCAGCTGTAAGCATATATATATATATACACACACACACACACATATCTCCTCTCTCATGAGCCTCTCCTCCCCAAATCCATCCCCACCCCATCTAAGTCATCACAGAGCACCAAGGTAAGCTCCTTTAAAGAGTACCTATTTATTTTAAAATCTAGATGTTCAAGCATAGGTTTATAAAATATCTCCTCAGGTACTTTTTGAAAAAGAATTGTATAAGTAAATCCTATGATCTACAAATATTGATTTTTAATGGGAAACGTTTTTGTTTTATTTATATGATATCTTCTCATGTCTCTGAATCTAAGAACTCTGCTAATTTAAAAATCCTCATATTCATTTAATTAATTCTTTGTGTGGGTTTTTTTTGTTTTTTGTTTTTGATTAATTTGGTTTTGAATTTGGTGCTTATATACTGATCATTTTTATTCTTTTTTCCTAGACATTGATTAGATGTTACTAGAGTCTTTTAAATTACTTGTCTGTAGGCACTGGTTTGGTTAACTATAAACTGCATCTTCTGATTGTGAGAAAAGTGCCAAAGTTACTGTGGCGAGTAAAAAGGAAGGAGCGGGTACCATGCGCTGAGGTCTTCTCTTAGGCATAGGCTGTCTCATCTTCCTTTTCTGGTACATGCTTAAGTTTAGGTATGTTTCTCTTTTAAGTATTACTATTCGCTTTCTTAACCAATCTCAAAGAAAATTAAAAAAAAAAAACTATATAATGAATTGATAAATGTCTTTTACTTAGGTTCACAAATGGTTAAATTTCATATCTGTGAAACTATTAATTTAAAATGCAATAGCTAAATAATGAATCTTAGGGAAATGCAAACCTATGTCTTATGAGCCCAAGAAAGAGAGTTTGATGGATATTTATAACAAGATGGACTTTCAACACAAAGGGAAGCTGAGCTCAGTAGTTGCAACAGCGCTCGACTCCAATGTCCTCGAAGTACAGCTGTGCTGACGAGAAGACCGGAAGGAGCACACGGCAGCCCCAGCTGTGCAAGGTGACATGCGATCCAGGCATCTGCCGGCAGCCCACGGAGCAGACCCACAGAGTCTAACAAGGACGACAACTGTTTCAAGTAGGTGCCAGAGGCAGATGGGCTTCTAAGTTGGCACAATCCTCATGAAGTTTTAGTCAACTTCCTGTGCCAACGCTGGATTTATCTCCCAGTTAGTAATCACACGGCACTGAAGCAAAGCAGTTCCAGCTGCAACTCTCCTGTGAGTTAATATTTCATTATTGCCTGCAGATTGGGTGAGCACAGAAATAAGGCAGAAACACATTTTTAGATTACTAGTGCGTTCAATTTCAGAAAATGTGAAAGAATGATGCCAAATATATCTGTGTTTCTGTGTTTTAAAACATTGCAATACATGTAACTTGCTGGCTAAAATCAGTATTGTCTCTTAGGGTTAACCATTTCTTCTTTCTAAAGATATGGCTTCAATGTCTTTGCTAGAGGAAGATTACTGAGCAGTACGTGACAGTCATCCATGCAGACAATGCACTTCATTACTTTAACAGATAAGAAGATAGAAATTTTCAGTGTCAGGAGAGATAGATCTCATCTCTCAAACATAGGAATCAGTTTGCAGTCCAGATCTTTATTGAAGCAGAATTATTTTATGTCTTTTATCATAAGATGCCCAAGCGATTTTTGAAAGTAGTCTAATTAAAAAGAGTAGAGTTTAGAAATATTACCAAACTGTTCCCCTCATCGCATCCAGTAACATAAGAAAATACATTAACTGAAAGGACACTTTGTTTAAATGAATGTTTCTGAGAAACTGAAGATTACAGTGACTGCCTTTTCTGTTTTGGTATTGATAGTCTGTATAAAGGCTTTCTAAAAAGAGCCAGTGCACATTCTTACTGACAAAGAAACTCTGTAAACCAGCATCATCTGTGTCCATACCCCGTCCTCAGGCAATCCAGAAAGAATTGAGTATCAGTGAACTTGGTTGAGTAAAAATTTTACCTTTATTTTTGCTGACCTATAGCTCAAATTTAGTATTTCCTTCCATTATGAATATTAGCAAGTAATCACAGTAGCATTTCCTATGATGCTGTCATGGCAGAAAAAATCATCTTCACATCACATCTTGGTGGTGGCAGATAATCTAAGTAGTATGCAATTCATGCTCATTAGTACTTTGAAATTACAGAAATTATCAGAGCCATCACTAGATCTTTTCATGAGTATTTATTTTCTACTGCTGCATACTTTAAACCACAAACTTAGTGGTTTAAAACCACCTGGGTCAGGTATCTAGGCATAGTTTAACTGTGTCTCAAGGAGGAGAAAGGGATGACAGAGGAAGAGATCGCTGGATGGCATCACTGACTCGGTGGACGTGAGTCTGTGAACTCCAGGTGATGGGCAGGGAGGCCTGGCGTGCTGCGATTCATGAGGTCGCAAAGAGTCGAACACGACTGAGCTGAGCGACTGAACTGAACTGAGGTCTAAATTCATCTCACAGGGCTGCAACTGGACTGGACTCGTAATCTCATCTGAGGTGCAGGATTTCCTTCCAAGCTTGCATGGCTGTTTCCAGAATTCATTTTCATGCAGTTGTAGAACGCACAGTGATTTGCTTCTCCAAGGTCAGAGGAGAGAACGACTCTGCTGCTTTCAGTCTCTGAAATTAGATCTTCTTTCAAAGGGTCTACTGATTAGGTCAAGCCCACTCTGGTTAATCCTCCTTTTGGTTTCTCAAAATGAACTGGTTATTGACCTAATTATATCTACACAAAATTTCTCTTCACCTTTGCTATTCAATGTAACCTGCTCACAGGGGTGACATTCATTATATTTAGATGTTCTGTGCAGAATCAGGGAGAAGGCATCAGGGGCCAGGAATCTTGGGATCATCCTGGATCCTTCCTACCTACCACACTGCATAATATAAAAATGAAGAAGCACATATATTACAATATCACAAATATTTTAATCATATTTTGATAACTATATTTCAATAAATTGGTTCTTTTCTATCCCATGCATCTTATTTTATATATTCAAAAGAATGACTCTGAGGCAATTTCCATTGGCTTCAATCACTGCCAAAATGATTTATGGAACAAAAAAAGATTAAAAATCCTTGTCCTAAAATCACACTTCAATTTCCTCAATTGCTAGGTCCAAAATTTAGAATTCACCTTGCTTCCGCCTTTGCTAATAATCTCATTTGTCCTGTCAGGTTTCCCTTCAGAATATGTCCAAAATTGAATCATTTTAATCATTTCCGCCATCCCCCAAAATTACATCTCCATTATCTCTGATGACTGCAAGAGCTTTCTAAATAGTCTTATTTTTCTTTTATTCTAATTTTTTTCCTCCATATATCATTATCCTTTTCAAGTGAAGTGAAAATAGCTCGGTTGTTTCTGACTCTTTTGAGACCCCATGGACTGTACAGTCCATGGAATTCTTGAGGCCAGAATACTGGAGTGGGTAGCCTTTTCCTTTTCCAGGGGATCTTCCCAACCCAGGAATTGAACCCAGGTCTCCTGCATTGCAGGCAGATTCTTTACCAGCTGAGCCACCAGGGAAATCCATCTTTTCAAGAATATAGATCAAATCAGGCAACTCCATTAGTTTACCATTATGCTAAGAAAAAAAAAAATCCAATTATCATTCATCATGTCTGTGGAACATGTGGCAGGATCTTTTCCCATGCCTTGCCCCCAACTCTGCACACTCTAACCCCAGAACTTGAGGATAATTACATGGTAATATGGACTTCACAGTTCTAAGTATGGCTAGACATATTAAAGATTGGGGGGATTATCTTGGATTGACAGGTGGATTCAATCCAATCACAGGAGCCACAAGCAAAGGACTGAAGGCAGCACCTGGCATAACAATTAACCAACACTCAACGAGGAAAGAACCCAGTCCTACAGCAGCATGCAACTCCGTTATCCCAGGAGCCGGAACAAACTTGGACACAGATTCTTTCTCAGAGCCCCCATGAAGGAACAAAGCCCTGCCAACACCTTGATTTTAGCCAGTAACACAAGTGTCAGACTTCTGACCTACAGAACTCTCAGACAATAAATGTGTATTGTTTTGCTGCTGCTGCTAAGTCACTTCAGTCGTGTCCGACTCTGTGCGACCCCATAGATGGCAGCCCACCAGGCTCCACCGTCCCTGGGATTCTCCAGGCAAGAACACTGGAGTATATTGTTTTAAGCCACTAAATCTGTGGTGATTTGTCACAGGAGTAATAGCAAACCAAGACAATGTCCCATGTAGGCCAAACTAACCAGCCTCTGCCTTACCTCTAAATGGATTATCAGTTTGTTCATTCTTCATTTACTCTACTTGGCCACGAGAACTTTATATATAGTTAAGCTTCTATGTTTCTGGTAACATACTGCAAAGCAATCAAAAAGTAATACAATGGGGGTATTTGATTGGATACTATTTAATAGTCTATCAATAGTTACAACGTATCTTTCCTAGAAAGTTAGGACAATGTTAGGACCAAGGAATCAATAGATGTACCTTACTCATTTCAAATTTTACCTGTTTACATTTAAAGAATAATAAAACTTTTAAACAATATGGCAAATCAGTTATTAAATGTGTCTTTATTTCCTAAAGAAATAAACAAGGACTTGAGGCCCAATAGAACTTTGCTCAAATCTGATTAACTTTGCACAGGGGGCAAACCCTCATTTGTAAAACTAGGATAATCTTTAACTAGGAGAACAGTTAGGGAAAATCCTCACAAAGTAGTGAGCAAGATCTGGGAAGTACTCAAAAGGGTGAATTTTCTAAGTGTGTCCCAGGGATTGGTAAGAAACAGAGCACAGCATTCTGAACAAGTCACAGGGGAAAACATCACTTAGAAACAGCAAACCCCAGTGGACAGGTCGGTTTGTCACTACATTTCAAACACTGTCACTCTCTCTGGCATTTCAGGCCACACATTTGCTTCCTCTTGAGGTTTCCGTTGTTGCTCAGAGACTCAGCAATGCTATTTCTTAACTCTGCACACATTTCTCCAGAATCTCAAAGTACAATGGGTAGAAACCTAATATTTTAACAATTTTCATGCTCTTGCTTTTTATAACAGCTTCTTAAGTACCTGCAATCTAAAGGATTATGCTCTCTAGACCCTGAATGTTTAATGTCACCTGGCAATCACTTGAAGTTCATTTCCCACATAATCCACAAAATCCTCGACCCTCTAGTTATGCCAAACACTTTAAAATAGAAGCACTGCAATATTGATATCACTCTGTCAGAACATACACAGACAGCTGTCTCCCAAGTCCCTTGTTAGTATTTTAAGGTGCTTGAAGTAATGAAATCATGCATAATTATAAGTCTACCCACTTGCTTATACTTAACAAAAGACTGATTTTTTCTTAACCCCTAACAAAAGTCCCTGTTGGCACAACTCAGCTCAAGGTCTTAATTATATCAGTGTGAAATTGAAAAGGAGGAGGCCAAAATGAAACTTCCTTTCCGTGTTTAATTGCCACTTCACAATAAAACAACTTCGTGTTTAAATGAATCATAAGCATCTCTTTTATTTTTCACAAGTCTTCATCTTTTAATACAGTGAAATTACACGGGAGTTTGTTTTTATTTGTTTATGTCTCATTTCATGATAGTTAGAGACGGTGATGGTGCTTTAGTCACTAAGTCGTGTCTGACTCTTTCGACCCCATGGATTGTAGCCCGCCAGGCTCCTCTATCCCTGGGATTTCCCAGGCAAGAATATTGGAGTGGGCTGCCATTTCCTTCTCTGGGGATCTTCCCCACCCAGGGATCAAACCTGGGTATTGTATTGCAGGTGGTCTCCTGCATTGAATGTGGATTCTATACTTGATTGAGCCACCAGGAAAGCCTCCACCATGGGTGGCATACTATGCATTTTCCCAAGATTTATTAAGGAATACTGGACAAACAGAATTATGTATTTAAAGTGTATAGTATGATGATCTGAGAAACATATACACTGTGAAATGATACCACAACCAAGATGATTAACACATCCATCACCTCACATAGTTAGCTCTGAGTGTGTGTGTGTTGCAAATACTTCAGATCTACTTTTAGCGGATTTCTTGTATACAATACCATATTATTTTCATCTCAAAACTTTCTTCCAGGATCTACCACTTTTGTTTTTCCTCCTCCTCAATGTGCATTATTTTTCACCCTCTGCTCTATTTCCTAGGAGAAGGCAATGGCAACCCACTCCAGTACTCTTGCCTGGAAAATCCCGTGGACAGAGGAGCCTGGTAGGCTGCAGTCCATGGGGTCGCTTAGACTCAGACACGACTAAGCAACTTCACTTTGACTTTTCACTTTCATGCACTGGAGAAGGAAATGGCAACCCACTCCAGTGTTCTTGCCTGGAGAATCCCAGGGACAGGGGAGCCTGGTGGGCTGCCGTCTATGGGATCGCACAGAGTCGGACATGACTGAAATGACTTAGCAGCAGCAGCAGCTCTATTTCCTTCTCACGTGCCCAACCTCAGGGGTTAGAAGGCACTAGGAATGCCCCATATCAGTTAAAAGATTTCTCTCCTCACCCTTTATAAAAACCTCAGCTTACTTCATAGCTATAAATGCCATATTTATGCTAAAGGCTCTTAATACACATAGGAATTGTTCCCAGAATTCAACTTTTGTAGGGAAGTGACTACTGGCATCTTCACTTGGACGTGTAAATAGTTTGTAAAACGTGGAAAGTTCCAAAACAAATGACTGAATGCCCTGCTTCCTCCAAACCTACTGGCTTTTCTCTCACTATTCCTCCTCTGGACATAATACCAACAACTTATAGTTACTCAGATCAAAAAGGAAAACCTTTATAGTCTCCCAAAAGGAGCCTAAATATTACAGTGACTCTCTAATCCAGACTTGGGTTCTCTTTCAAATTTCTCTTGAAGAGAAAAAGGTCATTAACACTTACAAATAGTACTTCAGTGAAGAGAAATTTATGAAGAAGAGAACATGCCTTAAGATTCAGATTGAGGGTCCTTTACATTAAGACCATTTGAAATTGGAAATTAAATAATCACATGGGCTCCATTAAGCCAAAATCTTAATCACACCCATCCATTCAGAAGTCTTAACCAGACTCAGGAGATGCTCCAAGTGAGGTCAGATGGAGCCAACACTTATCGAGATCACCCTCTTTAAGAGAAGCTATTTTTGAAGAGAATTTTAAAAGTTAGCTGAGATCCGTACTACCCCTAATGGACTCTCTGCGATCCTGGGGGCAATGTGACCTATTTAGCCAAGACAGCAAAAGAGATACAGATGTGTAGAGCGGACTTATGGACTCTGAGGGAGAAGGAGAGGGAGATAAGAATACATTTGAATCAGTTCTAATAAGATGGATGAAACTGGAACCAATTATACAGAGTGAAGTAAGCCAGAAAGAAAAACACCAATACAGTATACTAACACATATATATGGAATTTAGAAAGATGGTAATGAGGACCCTGTATGCAAGACAGCAAAAGAGATACAGATGTGTAGAGCGGACTTATGGACTCTGAGGGAGAAGGAGAGGGAGAGGGAGAGGGTGGGATGATTTGGGAGAATAGCATTGAAATATGCATACTATCATGTAAGAAATGAATTGCCAGTCTATGTTCAATGCAGGATGCAAGATGCTTGGGGCTGGTGTATGGGGATGATCTGGAGGGAAGATGTGGGGTGGGAGGTGGGAGGTTCATGTTTGGGAGTTCGTGTAAAAAAATAAATAAATACCAAAAAAAAAAAAAAACCAATGGTCTTAAAACTAAGTTCACCTGATAACAAATGTTAATGAGTTTTTTTTTTTTTGCTTTAAAGTTTTTACCTTTTGTTCAGAATGTTTCTAAAAGCAAAATCATTGTGCCTTCTTGTAATCCTAGATTTGTTCTTCCAGTATTATAATTTTGGGATGTCCTATGTGGCAAGCAGACTTCTAAGTGTGGGCAGTAAAGGAGCAAGCCAGAAAGAAGGACTTTCTTCTCTTAGAAGTTGTATAATAATTGGATTCCATACTTAAGAAAAGTATTACAGAGTGAAATGCAGTGATATAATGGGCAGTGTCTCTGGCTCTCCTCTAGACACGGTGGTTGGAAAAAGCCCACCCTTAGGAAGTGGGCTTTTGCTTATGTCTGGAAGATGAAGAGTCAGGCAGAGGTAAGGGGAAGAGGTTCTGGAAAGAGAGACCAATAGATCCAAAGAACCAGAACAGACCTTGGTGGGCCAAAGGAATATAAAGAAGTTACTGGTTCCTGTTAGTCAAGGGGCAGAGGGATGGTATCAAGTAATCAGAGAAACAAATGGTGGTAAAATCTCACAAGGTTTTCTGAACAAGGCTGAGGACTCTGGCTATTATTTTAAGGACAATATCAAGCCACTAGAAGATATTCAATATCTAATTTTCATATTGAAAAATGTACTTTTTGTTGAAGTGTAGATAAATGGTTGTCGTTTCGTTGCAAAGTCACGTCCAGCTCTTTGGGATTCCATGGACTGTAGCGTGACAGGTTTCCCTGTCCTTCACTATCTCCCAGAGTTTGCTCAAAGTCATCCTCATTGTGTCAGTGATGCCATCCAACCATCTCATCCTTTTCCACCCCTTTCTCCTTTTGCCTTCAATATTTTGCAGCATCAGGGTCTTTTCCAGTGAGTTGACTCTTCACGTCAGGTGCCCAGAGTATTGGAGCATCAGCTTCAGTAACAATACTTCCAAAGAGTATTTGCGGTTGGGTGGATTGAGATCTTTTTCTGCTTATCACAGTCGATTGGATTTGTTGGTGGCTTAGAAGTTGGCAATGAGGAAATGAGAGGAATCCTGGATGCTTCATATACTTTTTACCCAAGCGACTGGCTAGGTGATGATGGGGAAATCCTGAGGAGAGGGGAAGCAAGTTGAGACACACTGAAGAAGACAAGACATGGTGATTTGGATGCATTCAGCTGGAGACCCCTTTTGATTATCCCAGGGGATATATATCCAAGAGAGAGTTAAAAATATGAATCATTGCTGGCAATGGACAAGAATGGAGGGACTGTGTATTGATGGCTTTTATCAGTCATGGGACCAGATCATAGTCCCCAGGAAGGAAAGGTTGAGAGGAAAGACAAGAGCCCCAGACAAATGGCAGAGGCAGGCTAGCATTTGGAGGGAACACAGAGGAGGAAGAGTTGCTAGAGGAGGCTCAGAAGGAGCAGCTAGTGAGTGGAGAAGAAAACCTGGAGAGTGTGAGCTGTAGAACATGGGGAGAAGGCGGCTCTTGTAGAAAGGAGAGGTGGACTTGCTAATGCTTTTGTGAAATCACTAGCAAAACGCTTAGATAACCAGATGCTGTGCTGGGTGCTTCACTCTGTTGTCCGGGACAACAGACTGTGCTCAATTCTCTTGACCTTAATGTCACTGTGCTGCAGGTGTGAGTCTTTGTGTTCCACTGAATCATCTCACACTCTGAACATACAAGGGTTTTGATTTATCCTTACTTATAACAGTAATATGACCAGCAGCTGAGCATGGGCCCTGCATGTTAACCAGCGTGTAGAATGTTGATTTATGATTGTGTGAGCTGTTGTGACTTCTTATTCCATTCCCTTCCCAGAAAAGAACAAAAGCCCAATCAAAATGTCTGAGCCACTCTTAAATCACTGTATCCCCTTAGTTTCCAAGCAAAGACAATTTAAATCTTGAAATAAACAATGCTTTTTTTTTTTTTTTCTTTACCTCCAGTCTAGCTTCTTTCTGGAACAATGGAGTACTTTTTCATACCACTAGCACCATTTGATAAAGAGCCAGCATACCAGTGCAGGAGACATTAGAGGCATGGGTTTAATCCCTGGGTCTGGAAAATCCCCTGGAGAAGAAAATGGCAACCCACTCTGGTATTCTTGCCTGGGAAATACCTTGGACAGAGGAGCCTGCTGAGCTACAGCCCATGGGGTCGCAAAGAGTCGGACATGACTAAAGCAACTCAGCACACATATACCTCAAGCTGACCTCAGGGAACAGCCTTGAGACTTTCTGTCCAATGTACTTAAGGCCTTTGGAAGTTTCCATCTCCATTAATAAAGCCTGTACTGATATTGGGTTGGCCAAAAAGTTGTTAGTTTTTCCCTAAGATGGTAAGAGAAAAAGAAAATGAACTTTTTGCCAATTCAACACAGTCTACTCATTTCTATCACTGATTCTGTCATATTCGGTTCAGTTCAGTCACTCAGTCGTGTCCGACTCTTTGGGACTCCATGGACTGGAGCACGCCAGGCCTCCCTGAGCTTGCTCAAACTCACGTCCATTGAGTTGGTGATGGCATCCAACCATCTCGTCCTTTGTTGTCCCCTTCTCTTCCTGTCTTCAGTCTTTCCCAACATCAGGGTCTTTTCAAATGAGTCAGTTTTCCATATCAGGTGGCCAAAATATTGGAGTTTCACACTTCTTGAATTTGGCTTCTTTGCTTTATCCTCTATGGGCTTAAAATAGGTAATGTTCTCTTGTGAATTATTTTCTATTTGCTCATTTGTTCAGTCCTTTCCCCGCAGTCCATGTCTGGACTATCTATCCAATCCTACCTGAACTCTAGCTCCTTCCCTGGCTTCCTGACCTTGGGCCGGCATTTGTAATACTCTGTGCCTCAGTTTCTCCTGCCTCATACTGTGATGCATACCTTAGTATAGGTAGACTAGTATATGATTTTTCTACTAAATCCCTTCAATATAAGCATTCCTGTTTTCAAACCACATCAAATAAGAAGCTTCATGGTCTGACCTTGTCTCTCTTTCCATCATCAAAGCCTGCTGGTTCCCAGCACGGCTCCGGGCCGTCATGCATAGAGCGCTCTTGCAGTTTCCTGGACAGGAGATGCCTTTTCTCTTCTCAAGGACCTTATACACGCTGTTGCCTCTTTCCAGGGAGCAGGCACTCCTTTCATTTACCAGAAGACCCTCCATGTGTCCTCCAGCCCTGCTCAGATGGAAGCTTGGCTAAGCATCTTAGTGTGACTCATCATCACCTCTACCCAAGGTGTTCCTTTCTGCATGCTTGCCTGTATATACTTTTACTTCCCACATCGTATTACCATCACGCCTTTTCTGTCACCCGTCCTGGCCTCAGAATTCCTAAAGTGCAGGAGAGTTTGGAAAGGAGCCCTATTGTATCCCAGATTCGGTCATAGAGTAGAAGCTCAGAAAATGAAACAGTTTGCAAGTTTTAAACTGAGTTGCATGGAAATATGACTAGTTAGTTAGCATTGCCTGTTTTAGTTTTTTCTTTGGCACTGAGCCAATTATAAAGGATTAAGGGTAACACAGGGTTTCTATTCATATTTCCAGTTTTGTGAGTTCATCAATATTTAACACGGTCGAGCCTCAGTGACAGTTGTTAGGCATCAGGAGAGAAAGTTCACTTAGCCATTTTAGAACTTAGCAATGATAATTTTGATTCTCACTAATATTATGGCAACATAGAAGCTATTTTCCTAAAGTTAAAAGTTTCTGTCCCTGAGACTCATCATTGTTTAAAGGAAAAGCAAGAATTGGCAGATATTCCCTAGGGAGGACATTTTCTAGAAATGCCAAGGGTTGGATGTGTAGCAAAGGTGACATTCTGAGGTTTTGTAGGCCACGTTTGGACTCACCACATCCATTTTTTAAATAGATTCAATTAAAATTGGGTAATTAAGCATTATATGTTGGTCAAATCACCCAGATTGTATATTAGCATGAGCACAAATCTAACCAATTACAAATGACATTTGTCAAACCACCATAGAAGGTAAACCAATCAAAATGATTATAAATAAACTGGGAATGTCTTTGAATATGCAAAGAAAAATGATGAGCACACTTGGCTGGAGATAGTTCTCAAAACCAGAAATCATTTCTAAATTAAAAGGCAATTAAATGTCTCATAATTACTATTTGGATGTATGTGCATGTGGCTTGATTTTCTCAGCTACAATAATCCTAAGAAAATAATTAAGAGACCTAATTATCCATCATCATAATCCATTTAGCCTGTTGCCCTTGGGTGAAAGTACATATAGACGTGTATGGGAAAAAAGTGATACTATTTGGAAAATCAAGCAAGAAAAAAGTAAGAAAAAAAACAGCTTCTCTTAATTGTTCAGCCTAATCAAACCTGTAGGCCTCAGGAAACGAGGAGGATAACTCTAGGAGCATCACTTATTTCAGAGACAGTAGAGCTCTTTTAGGGTGTGATTGGCCTGGTTGTTGCTCAGTGGCTAAGTCATGTCTGACTCTTTGCAACCCCATGAACTGCAGCATACCAGGCTTCCTTATCCTTCACTATCTCCCAGATCTTGCTCAAATTTACGCCCATTGAGTCGGCGATGCTATCCAACCATCTTATCCTCTGCTGCCCCCTTCTCGTGCCTTCAACCACAGAATCAAGGTCTTTTCCAGTGAGTTGACTGTTTGCATCAGGTGACCAAAGTATTGGAGCTTCAGCTTCAGTAACAATCCTTTTAATGAATATTCAGAAAATACTAAATTGAAAGGCAGGTCTTTTTTACAGCCTGTGTAACTGCTTCAAGATCGTGGTTGGTTTCTCTCTGTAATGGTGGCACTGCTGACAGCCTGGGGGCCATTTAGGAAGACTCAGAAAGGCTCTCTTGGATCATAGAAAAAGCAAGAGAATTCCAGAAAAACATCTGCTTCATTGACTATGCTAAAGCCTTTAACTGCATGGATCATAACAAAATGGAAAATTATTCAAGAGATAGGAATATCTTACCTGCCTCCTGAAAAACCTATATGTGGGTCAAGAAGCAACAGTTAGAACCGACATGGAACAACAGACTGATTCCAAATTGGGAAAGGAATATGTCAAGGCTGTGTATTGTTACCCTGCTTATTTAACTTACATGCAGAGTACATCATGCAAAATGCTGGGCTGGATGAAGCACAAGCTAGAATCAAAACTGCTGGGGGAAAAAATCAATATCCTCAGATACGCAAATGACACTACCTTTAAGGAAGAAAGTGAAGAGAAACTGAAGAGCCTCTTGAAAGTGAAAGAGGAGAGGGAAAAAGGTGGCTTAAAACTCAACATTCAAAAAACGAAAATCATGGCATCCATTCTCATCACTTCATTGCAAACAGATGGGGAAACAATGGAAACAGTGACAGCCTTTATTCTTTTGGGCTCCAAAATCACTGCAGATGGTGACTGCAGTGATGAAATTAAGAGATGCTTGCTCCTTGGAAGAAAAGCTATGACCAAATTCAGTTCAGTTCAGTCGCTCAGTTGTGTCCGACTCTTTGCGACCCGATGAATCGCAGCATGCCAGGCCTCCCTGTCCTTCACCATCGCCCGGAGTTCACTCAGACTCACGTGCATCGAGCCCATGATGCCATCCAGCCATCTCATTCTTCAAGAGATAGGAATATCTTACCTGCCTCCTGAAAAACATATATGTGGGTCAAGAAGCAACAGTCAGAACTGACATGGAACAACAGACTGGTTCCAAATTGTCCCCTTCTCCTCCTGCCCCCAATCCCTCCCAGCATCAGAGTCTTTTCCAATGAGTCAACTCTTCGCATGAGGTGGCCAAAGTACTGGAGTTTTGGCTTTAGCATCATTCCTTCCAAAGATATTCCAGGGCCGATCTCCTTCAGAATAGACTGGTTGGATCTCCTTGCAGTCCAAGGGACTCTCAAGAGTCTTCTCCAACACCACAGTTCAAAAGCATCAGTTCTTTGGCACTCAGCCTTCTTCACAGTCCAACTCTCACATCCATACATGACCACAGAAAAAACCATAGCCTTGACTAGATGGACCTTAGTTGGCAAAGTAATGTCTCTGATTTTGAATATACTATCTAGGTTGGTCATAACTTTTCCCCCAAGGAATAAGCGTCTTTTAATTTCATGGCTGCAGTCACCATCTGCAGTGATTTTGGAGCCCCAAAAAATAAAGTCTGACACTGTTTCCACGGTTTCCCCATCTATTTCCCATGGAGTGATGGGACCAGATGCCATGATCTTCATTTTCTGAATGTTGAGCTTTAGGCCAACTTTTGCTCTCTTCTTTCACTTTCATCAAGAGGCTTTTTAGCTCCTCTTCACNGGAATTTAGAAAGATGGTAATGAGGACCCTGTATGCAAGACAGCAAAAGAGATACAGATGTGTAGAGCGGACTTATGGACTCTGAGGGAGAAGGAGAGGGAGAGGGAGAGGGAGGGATGATTTGGGAGAATAGCATTGAAATATGTATACTATCATGTAAGAAATGAATTGCCAGTCTATGTTCAATGCAGGATGCAGGATGCTTGGGGCTGGTGTATGGGGATGATCTGGAGGGAAGATGTGGGGTGGGAGGTGGGAGGTTCATGTTTGGGAGTTCGTGTAAAAAAATAAATAAATACAAAAAAAAAAAAAAAGAAAAGAAAAAAAAAAGAAACTAAAAAAAAAAATAAAAATAAAAAATAAAAATAAAAATAAAAAAGCTTATAGGACAGATCACACTGGAAAGACTCAGTCTGGCCATCCACCAGTCTCTATTCCTTGGTTAAGGTTGAAAGAATGGAAATCAGTTTTCCTTATTAAGGAAAGTTTTATAAGAAAGAAGAATGTCAAGCACAGGTATCCTCTGCTTTTTGAAACCTTGCTTCATGCCACTTTGCTTTTATACAAGACCTCGATTAGTACTTGTTTTCATTAACCAAAAGAAACTTGCAGAGGGTTTTGGCTTAGTAAACGTATAAAGCAAGTAAACCACATTCAGTATTTGTTTTGCCGGGAGCCCTTATAGAAGCAGGGCATACCCCATAAATAAGTGGCATCGCCAGCCTCCTTCTCAGGAACTATACTCAGCATATCAGTATCATGTCACCAGAGCTTTAATCTATGTCTCTGAGCATCTGTACTTTATCACAATTTATTTTGTGCATCTTTTATCAAGGAATTACTTTATAATTGCTTCTGCCCTCTAGACCATTCCAGCTTACAAAAGTTTTCATAGAAATGCTGTACTTTCAGACAGTGGGGGAAACCTACATTTAATTATGCATGTTCTTCCAGTATTTTACCTTTCCTCAAATCTTAAGCAGCTTTTTGGACTTTATGCTGGGTTATATCAATATTATAAGAGATTAGTGACAGGAAGGAAAACACATGTGAAACTCTAATGATGAGTGAAAATTAATTCCTCATTGGTTGGTTGGAAAATATTTGGAGGGATCCATTAACAAATAAACATATCTTGTAGGATATTTCTTGCTCAGCTGACTTAGCAGGGTAGGACAATGTGAAAGCAGTCATTTTAATTTATTCATAGTGCCCTTATAGTTTCAATTTCTAGTATCTACATTGTTTGCAGGATTATTACTAGAATCTGACCCAGAGCCCCCACTGTAGACTCTCACACTTTTGTATCTGGTGCATTTACTCACAGAGGATTGCAATTCCACTTATGCTTTACCTTTGGAAGTAACCTCCCATCTCAGGTTGAACATATATGCCCATAAAAATTATCACTGTGGCTCTGACAGTAATGAACCTGCCTGCAATGTGGGAGATCCAAGTTTGATCCCTGGGTTGGGCAGATCCCCTGGAGAAGAGCATGGCAACCCACTCCAGTATTCTTGCTTGGAGAATCCCCATGGATGGAGGAGCCTGGCGGGCTACAGTCCATGGGGTCACAAAGAGTTGGACATGACTNACCTGCCTGCAATGTGGGAGATCCAAGTTTGATCCCTGGGTTGGGCAGATCCCCTGGAGAAGAGCATGGCAACCCACTCCAGTATTCTTGCTTGGAGAATCCCCATGGATGGAGGAGCCTGGCGGGCTACAGTCCATGGGGTCACAAAGAGTTGGACATGACTGATCAACTAAGCACAGTACATATGTAATCTAACTCGTGTCTTAGTTTCACAGTATGTTTAAAGGCTGTTCATGTAAATTATTGGATGATACTGGCTACACATACCAGATTAGGCTGAATTATTTTATAACTAATCCTCTGAATTTATATATATATATATACACACATACATAAAATATGTATATGGGCTTCCTGATGACTCAGATAGTAAAGAATCTGCCTGCAATGCAGGAGACTCAGGTTCAATCCCTGGATCAGGAAGATCCCCTGGAGAACGGAATGGCTACCAACTCAAGTATTCTTGCAGAGAATTCCAAGGACAGAGGAGCCTGGTGGGCTATAGTCCATGAAATTGAAAAGAGCTGGACACGACTGAGTGACTAATACACACACACACGCACATATGAGAGATAGAAGAACAACAAAGGGAAGAAGGACGAGGAGAGGGGAGAGGTGGAGATGGGGGAAAGGAAAGGAGAGAGAAGGGGAGGGGGAGAAAAAAAGGATCAGGGAGACAGAGAAACTGGGGAGGCTGAAAAATTAGATTTTTAATCTAGGGAAAAAAACTTTTTAGTAGTGCTAATTAGATGATATTGAAGGATGATTAGATGATATTAAAGGATAGCAAGAAACAATTTGCAACCACCTGAAATAAAGGGATGAATAGTTACAACTAGCAGGTTGCATACAAAGATAAACATGTAAATATATGTGCAGTCGACAGAAATGTAAAAAGTGGGTATTTGTCTAGGCTCGTAAAGACAAGAGAAGAGCAGCTTTGGGAATGTTGAATTGAAGACGCTATAAAACAAAGAAAGAAAATCCCAAAGAATGCTCAAACTACCACACAATTGCACTCATCTCACATGCTTGATTGGGGGCAGGAGGAGAAGGGGACGACCAAGGATGTGATGGCTGGATGGCATCACGGACTCGATGGACTCTGGGAATTTGTGATGGACAGGGAGGCCTGGCATGCTGCGATTCATGGGGTTGCAAAGAGTCAGACATGACTGAGGGACTGAACTGAACTACACTGATACAGCAAATTAAACAGCAAATCATTTCTGTTTCAGTGGTAAACATGAATCTGGCATTAAGATGAGAATTAGGTTACAGAAATAAAGTCATACTAGAGAAGATAAGAGAAGCATGGCATTTGTGCAGAGGGAAGCTGGCAGAGCCTACAATGAATTCTCAAAGGTGAAAAGGGTTTTAGTGGAGAAAGGCAGTTCAAAGGCAGTCCATTGAACAATGATGGAATGAAGACAGATGGTTTGTTAGAATTGTTTCCTCCAACCAGCTTGTCTCCTTAAAATGCTTGGTGGTGGGGGCCATGGGTACTACATACCCACTTTGAATAGCAGGGTTCTTAAGGGGGAAAGCATGAGATTAAAATGTATATGTGTGTGTGTGTGTGTGTGTGTAGTTTGATATTTTGGCTAAAATTTAAAAAAGCAAAATAATTGAAGCAATTAAACTCAAAACAACAGTATCTTGAGATAAAATAAATACAGCAAAAAAAGAGCTCAATAATTTAATTAGAGAAACGTAGATAATAGCATAAGCCACATACCCAAAGTGGTAATGATTTTTGTTTGTTTCCGTGTGAGTGATTTGCAATTAGTGAAATGTTTAGAGTATATAATTACATTTCTCTTTATTTCATCAAGTTGAAAGCAATCTATGTTTTCATCAGAGAAAATAATTTTCAGAACTTCCCTGAGATTGTCATGTATTGGTTAGGCACATATCCTTTGGAAAACCAATGCTATTAGTTTTCCATGATTTTTTATTCAGTAGGAATTTTCTTTTTTACTCATATAATTAGTGGCTACACTTCAAGTCCTCATAACTTTATCTTCCTATAAATTTATTAATTTATTTTACCAATTTATAATAAAACAAACCTTAGTGATTAAAGGTAGAAATGTAAAGCAATGTGCTTGAATTTGCATGTGTGCATGTTAAGTCACTTCAGGCCTGTCCAAGTTTTTGGGACCCTATGGACCAAATCTCGCCAGGCTTCTCTATCCATGGGATTCTTCAGGCAAGAATACTGGAGTAGGTTGCTGCGCCTTCAACCAGGGGGTCTTCCCACCCAGGGATCGAACACCCCCGTTTCTTACGTCTATTGCATTGGCAGGCAGATTCTTTACTACTAGCGCCAACTGGGAAGCCCCGTGTTTGAATTTACTGGGGGTTAAATGCATTAAATAATATCAGAAGATGCAGGAAAACATCTCAGACTGAAGGAACAGCTGCTAAGGCCCTTGAGTGAGGATGAACTTAGCATATTCATGAAACAAAAAGAGAAAGTCACAATGAGCATGGAAAGGTATAGAAAGAAATAAGATGGGAAAAAATTCCTCATGAGGCCTTTGGCCCACCTTTTTTTTTTTTTTCCTTTGCTGAGGCAAAAGAGAAGCACAAACCATACACCCACAGCTCATAAAAACCCAAACTGTAGAATACACACCCCTTCTACCAGAGCTGAATTAAAACTGCAAAGGCTCTAGGTAAGAAAACAGTTAATAGTGCTATGTATTCATATGTAATTTAATACAAAAAAGGCTAAACTACAAAGTGAGTGTATGGAAGTCTAACCAAACACTATTGCTTCTCATGACTACTATAGCATCTACTCAAGTGTTCATCTGATTCTCATTTCGTCACTTGTTTCCTGATAACATAACCGTAATAAAACTGCTGGGAGCACAATGCCGTATGAAATACTTGCTTTCCCAACTACCTTGCACATTGGAAGAAACACCAGACACAAATATGGCCCATGAAACACCAGCAAAAATCTTATGAAAACCTTTCATAGGAGAAAAGTCAGAGAAGCGATTGGTAGCCTGCACATTAAACGACTTTTTCTTCTTTGAGCATGAAGATGATGATGTCTGTAGAAGTCATCTGGCATGAGATTACAAAGTAGAAGAGCACAGGTTCAAACTCTAATATGGTAAACATGCAGATAGAAAATTCTGGTGGTATCACCGACCTGCTGCACCAACACCATTAACAACAAATCTCCTGATCTGTTTAGATGAGAATTTCTAACCTAAGACCTTGTTGGTTGGACTTTCTGTCATGTACAATTGAAAAAAAAAAAAAAAAAGTACAATAATATAGCTTTAAGCACCAATAAAATGAATTGTTATAAAGGTCTGACTTTTTCTTGTTTTCAAAATCAAATATTAAAATTCCAGTTATGCTTTATTAACTGGCTCGGACAGTAAAGAACTTGCATGCAATGCAGGAGACCCAGGTTTGATCCCTGGGTCAGGAAAATCCTCTGGAGAAGGGAATAGCAACCTACTCCAGTATTACTGCCTATAAAATTCCATGGACAGAGCAGCCTGGTGGCTACAGTCCATGAGCTCACAGAGTCGGATGTGACTGAGCGACAAATGTACACAGCCACGCATTTTTAAATGGACACAGTGCTTGCGCTCAGAGGTCAATAGACCTGAACACAGAAAACAGTATTGACTCAGCTCTTAGGAGCCAAACTAAGTCTCTAGATCTAGATGGATGCAACTACCTCAGCAACACTATGAGGCTGGTGCTATTACAATTCACATTTTCCAGAAGAAGAACCAGAGGTTCAGAATGTAACCAGTCCAAGGCCACAGGGGTGTAATGAACTGGATTTGAATCCAGGTTTGTCTTCCACCAGGGAGTCTGCTTTTAATAATTGTTTGGTATAGCATCTGCCTCCTAAAATGAATGAGTCATTTGATTTTAAAGGTTTAATGGACCAAATTAGTGAAAGTTAATGTACACTTTGTTTTTTATGGAAAAAAAAAGAAAAAGAGAATGACTAAACATACACACACACAAAATTAAAATATTCGTTATAAGTTCTTGTTTACTTTTTGAAGCTATCTACATAACTATTCCTTAATACTCTCTCAAGAAATAGCTGTAATAGCATACCAAAATGCCAAATATTAGCACCATGGAAATTGGAAACAGCCAAGTAATATATATGTTTTAATTTCTGTGAAAGCTATTTTAAGGAAAATGCTAACTGACTGTTAATAGACCAAACTAGCAGGTATTCTGCTGATTAGGTAAACTGGACACAGTATGCTTCTGCTTGCTTTGGAACCTGAAATTTCCAGAAATATTTGAACACAAGGAGGGCAACAAATTTTCCTCTTGAGCTAAAGGTTCCCCAACACTACAGACTAATTCCAGTGCCCTGGGTACCCAGGAAACCCCTGATAATCTGCATTTTAAAGAAAGGTGAGTGAATACAGTTCTGCATCTTATAATTAGGCAAGGAACTAATTTGAAAAGAAAAGGACCATTAAACAAATGAGATACTTGTAGTATACTATAGTAATTTTAAAAAGTATCGAATATATGAGAAGAAAGGCATTGCCAAAGAATGCTCAAACTACCGCACAATTGCACTCATCTCACAGGCTAGTAAAGAAATGCTCAAAATTCTCCGAGCCAGGCTTCAGCAATACGTGAACCATGAACTTCCAGATGTACAAGTTGATGTTAGAAAAGGCAGAGGAACCAGAGATCAAATTGCCAACATTCACTGGATCATGGGAAAACCAAGAGAGTTCCAGAAAAACATCTATTTCTTCTTTATTGACTATGCCAAAGCCTTTCACTGTGTGGATCACAAAAAACTGTGGAAAATTCTGAAAGAGATGGGAATACCAGACCACCTGATCTGCCTCTTGAGAAACCTATATGCAAGTGAGGAAGCAACAGTTAGAACTGGACATGGAACAAGAGACTGCTTCCAAATCAGAAAAAGAGTATCTTAAGGCTGTATATTGTCACCCTGCTAATTTAACTTATATGCAGAGTACATCATGAGAAACGCTGGGCTGGAAGAAGCACAAGCTGGAATCAAGATTGCCAGGAGAAATATCAATAACCTCAGATGTGCAGATGACACCACCCTTATGGCAGAAAGTGAAGAGGAACTAAAAAGCCTCTTGATGAAAGTGAAAGAGGGGAGTGAAAATGTTGGCTTAAAGCTCAACATTCAGGAAAAAAAGTTCATGGCATCTGGTCCCATCACTTCATGGGAAATAGATGGGGAAACAGCAGAAACAGTGAGAGAATTTATTTTTTTAGGTTCAAAATCACTGCAGATGGTGACTGCAGCCATGAAATTAAAAGACACTTACTCCTTGGAAGGAAAGTTATGACCAACCTGGATAGCGTATTGAAAACAAAGACATTAGTTTGCCTACAAAGGTCCGTCTAGTCAAGGCTATGGTTTTTCCACTGGTTATGTATGGATGTGAGAGTTGGACTGTGAAGAAAGCTGAGAACCAAATAATTGATGCTTTTGAAATGTGGTGTTTGAGAAGACTCTTGATAGTCCCTTGGACTGCAAGGAGATCCAACCAGTCCATCCTAAAGGAGATCAGTCCTGGGTGTTCATTAGAAGGACTGATGCTGAAGCTGAAACTCCAATACTTTGGCCACCTCATGAGAAGAGTTGACTCATTGGAAAAGACTCTGATGCTTGGAGGGATTGGGGGCAGGAGGAGAAGGGGACGACCGAGGATGAGATGGCTGGATGGCATCACTGACTTGATGGACATGAGTTTGGGTAAACTCCGCAAATTGGATGGACAGGGAAGCCTGGCGTGCTGCAATTCATGGGGTCGCAAAGAGTCGGACATGACTAAGCGACTGAACTGAACTTATATATATATATTTATATTTTAAACCAGTAGAAAGGGTAAAAAGGTGGAGATTAACATCTGACTCTATCATTGCCTATAAAGAAAGGTAGGCTCTGGGAGTTGGTGATGGACAGGGAGGCCTGGCATGCTGTAATCCATGGGGTCGCAAAGGGTTGGACACGACTGAGCAACTGAACTGAACTGAATTGTATCATTGTCTATGGCCATTCTCTTTGAAAATACATTTTCTTTTTCCTCTCAAATTTGTGACAGGCATAGTCTGGTAGTAAGCTGAGAATGCAGACTATTATTGGACACAATGTCAGCATGCTACACAGAATTAACACTATATATAAATAGGCTTGGTATTTAGAAGAAAAAAATTAGAGCTAGAAAAATAAAAAGACACAAGCAAGGAAAGATAACGAAACACAGATTAGAATCACAAGTCTATGAAGTGATTTCCAGTAAATAGTCACTACCCCTGAAACTTCAGTCCAAGACAAATATATGTATGCTGTATTGTTTCAATTGTTTTGTATTGTTTAATCTTAAAGCTTAAGTAGCAATTATGTATTTCAGTTTTGATGTTTTATTTGTACTTGGTTCTATCAAGATTTTACTGAAGTGACAAAAAAATAAAAGAGGGGCCCAAACCAAACTAAAAAAAAAAGAATCAAGAAATTTATATACTGACACAGTCAAGACCTATCTTCCATTCTGATTTAGTCTTCTGTAATCAATACTTGTTGATCTTGATACTCAAACACTAGTGTCAATGTTCATGGCTATCCCCTGTTTTGAGTCCTCTATTTCATTGTTTTTTCACTTGCCTTGTGATCTCCATGTAGGGTAAAAAAAAATGTGCATAAAACAAATGATTTACTGCAAGTAAATGTGTTATCATTTTAGCCATCCATTCGAGCTGCATCCATGTGATTTGGGTATCTGACTTGGGAAAGGGGAGAGTATGTATGTGCAGCATTCTCCTTGATGCAATATGAAGAGGAGGAGAAAGACAGATGAGGATTTACCCTTCACTGCACAACTGCCAAGAGCATCTGAGTGGGCTATACTGAAGATCCCAGGAAAAGCAAACTGTTACAGGCTCACACTCGCGCTCTTCTTACAGCCCCTATCTGAAAATTGCACTTGCTCGTGTATAAGCAGGCTTAACAGCCAGCAGTTGACATTGTAGCAACACAGGAAAGAGCCAAAAAGTTCTTTCATCCCCAGAAGACAATGGGAGGGTTGGCTGCAAGTATGTAGATCTAGGGTTTTGCACATTTGATTTTCAGAGGAAAGCAGAAGGAAGTGGAATTATTTTGCCTGAATACTCAGTCCTAGGATGGGAGTTACTGAAATCTATACAAGAGATGACTCGCTATGGAAGACAAATGTAAAAACTGCCTCCATATTTGGGAATAGTGCCATGTGGAAGAAGAAAAACAATTCATCTTATGTGGCCCCTGGGGTTCAGACTGATTTGGTAGCAACTGTATAAGCAGAGAACAATTACAGTATTGAATGTAATAAAAATACTCTTTTAATTACAATTATCCCAAAGTGAAATGTGCAACTGTGAGAAACATAGACTTTCCTATCACTGGAGGTATTCAGCAAGACTCTCCAAGAAAAACTCCATACAGATGTCCCATCTTAGATGTCTTTTCCAACAATTAGTGACTAATTTGTGTACTAACTATGAAACAAGGATAACACGACTAATCTACCTTCTCCCACCTGCCCTACAAAACAAGTGCTTAGGAGTTGTTCAGGATCATTTGACCAACCTTTTTATTGACTATTCACTGGCTCTCAAGGTCAATGAGTATGGCCCGTGTAATTGGCGTGAGGGAGGAAAAAGTTTTAAGGGTTACCAAAATCTGCATTGTGCATTAGCAAATAAAAGAACACATCCTTACTGGTATTCATGTGGGGCTTGTATCTTTGTTTTGTAGTCTAATGGAAATAACCAGTTCCCAGTTCTGGCCTTACCGAAGTTCTTATACCTATGGAGCTCTTTTCATTTCTCTTTTCATTGCAAATCAGCACATTTCCTGCTTTTAATTTTGAAGTATTTCTGAAATCGTGCAGGTTAACCATCTTTCATTCTGTATATCCAATTCTAATAATTTAGGCTGTCATCATAATTTGTCTAGACTTTAGCCATTCACAATTCTCTTGATCACCCCACTGTGCAAGTATGATGTTTAAATTCAACTATGAGCATATCATCCTCTCACATAAAACCATGTAATGGTTCCCAACTTTCCACTGTAGGGGAACAAAACTTGCCACCCCTTGACACTTAGTTGCTCAATTGTTAGGTAGTGTCTGACTCTTTGGGACTCCATGGACGACAGCACACCAGGCTTCCCTGTCCTTCACTATCTCCAGAGAGTGCTCCCTCTCATCTCTGACTCTCCATTGAGTCAGTGATGGCATCCAACCACCTTATCCTTTGTCATTCCCTTTTCCTTTTGCCTTCTATTTTATCCAGCATCAGGGTATTTTCCAATGAGTTAGCTCTTTGCATCAGGTGGGCATAGTATGGGAGCCTCAGCTTCGGCATCAGTCCTTCCAATTAATATTCAGGACTGATTTCCTTTAGGATTGACTGGTTTGATCTCCTTGTTGTCTATGGGACTCTCAAGAGTCTTCACCAGTATGACAATTTGAAACCATGAATTCTTTGGTGCTCAGCCTTCGTTATGGTCCATCTCTCACATCCATACATGACTACTGGAAAAAAATGTAACTTTGACTATACAGACCTTTGTCAGCATGACGCAGCTGCCTTTTAATAGGCTCTTTAGGTTTGTCATAGCTTTTCTTCCTAGGAGTATTTAATTTCAAGGCTGCAGTCACCATTTGCAGTGATTTTGGAGCCTCCCAAAATAAAATCTGTCACTGTTTTCAGTTTTTCCCCTTCTATTTGCCATGAAGTAATGGGCCCAGGTGATATGGTCTAATGTTTTCTGAATGCTGAGTTTTAAGCCAGCTTTTTCACTCTCCTCTTTCACCATCATCAAGAGGCTTTTTAGTTCTGCCACTAGAGAGGTATCATCTGCTTATCTGAGGTTGTTAATGTTTCTCCCAGTAATCTTGATTCCAGCTTGTGCTTTATCCAGACGAGCATTTTGCATGATATACTCTGTATAGAAGTTAAATAAGCAAGGTGACAATATACAGCCTTGACATACTCCTTTCCCAATTTGGAACCAGTCCATTGTTCCACGTCCAGTTCTAACTGTTGCTTCTTGATCTGCATACAGGTTTCTCAGGAGGTAAGATGGTGTGGTAGTCCCATCTTTTNCATTTTGCATGATATACTCTGTATAGAAGTTAAATAAGCAAGGTGACAATATACAGCCTTGACATACTCCTTTCCCAATTTGGAACCAGTCCATTGTTCCACGTCCAGTTCTAACTGTTGCTTCTTGATCTGCATACAGGTTTCTCAGGAGGTAAGATGGTGTGGTAGTCCCATCTTTTTAAGAATTTTCCAGTTTGTTGTGATCCACGCAGTCAAAGGCTTAAGTGCAGTCAATGAAGCAGAAGTAGCTGTTTTTCTGTAATTCCCCCTCTTTCTCTATGATCCAATAGATGTTGGCAATTTGACCCCTGGTTCCTCTCCCTTTTCTAAATCCAGCCTGTACATCTGCAAGTTCTTGGTTCACATACTATTGGAGTCTCACTTGAAGGTTTTGAACTTTATTTTGCTGGCGAGTGAGATGAGAGCAACTATACGATAGACTGAACTTTCTTTGGGATTGCCCTTCTTTGGGTTTGGAATAAAACTGATGTTTCCTTGTCATTAGCCAACTATTTTAACTTTCTACCTTATTGACTCAAAGTTTGCAAGTGTTTCTGAAGAATGCACACTCTCAACCCCTGTAAGTATATTGTAGTAAAATCTATGCCCTATCTACAGTGGGATACCCTGATGATTCTTTCCAGTTATTAGTAGCTTTGAATAGAGGATGTTCTTACCTTTAGTCCAGAAAAGTATTAATGACACAATGGAGAAGTAAGCTGTGGCTGAATGCGTCTACAATTTGAGATGCTGATGCTTCTTTGGAAAAATATCACATCTTCTGTTAGGGAGATGATACACTGTTTTCTTACAGCCTTCAGTCCCATTAGACATATAAGAAAAGCTTTCTCGCTCCCAGAGAAATCTCACTTATCCCAGGTTATTTACTTATTTTGGGAGTAGTAATTTACAGGCAATTTACTTTTGAGCTGACATAATCAGCAGCTCCAGAGTAGACTGTCACCCAGCATGTTCCCTGCATCCTGCCTTATAGCAATATACTTCTGGCAAGGGTGGCATGTCTCTCTGTAGTTCATTTTATTCCCAGCCCTACTTTTCTTATCATTCTGCAACATCACCAAGTGTTTGGACAGGATTTCAAAAGCCTGCCTGCATCCCACGCCTCATATTTCAAATGAAGTATTGCTGTGGTCCCTCACAGCATTGAAATCCACTTTGAATCAATGCTGTTGTGTGCCTCAAATGTCCTTCTTAACATCCTGTGTTGATTTGCTCCAAGGTTCAAAGTTTCATCAAAGATCAATTTTCTTCTACTTTTTTTCTTTTAGTTTATTTCAACTGTGTTATAGAAGACATTGAGCTATAAATGCCAATATTCTGACATCTTTAAACAAACTAGCATTAGTTTACTTTAAACTGATAACTTAGGAAAAAATAGCATAATTCATAAACAAATAAATATAACATTACTTGACTGTCTAGTTTGGTGAAAAATATGTTTTACTGTAGATTTAAATTTATTTATATGTTATGGCTTAAAAATACATATCCATAATTTTCTGATTAGATGTTTGACATCTTATATATATGAAATATATATACAAAATAATTCTTTTGTGAGTGTCATGCTGTGCAGTGGCAAGATGGAAAAAAGCATTTGCATTTGGTTTTGGGTAGTAATTTTTAATAAANGGGAAGGCAGAACGATGGTTTACAGGCTGTCTCTTATACACATCTAGATGTGTATAAGAGACAGCTTATATATATGAAATATATATACAAAATAATTCTTTTGTGAGTGTCATGCTGTGCAGTGGCAAGATGGAAAAAAGCATTTGCATTTGGTTTTGGGTAGTAATTTTTAATAAAGTAGACGTAATATCATTTTTTTGTATTTACAGAAATAGAAAGTCAAATTGATGGAATTATTATTTCACTTTCATTTTGATAATAGTTTTTGAAGTAACAAGGATAGCTTTATGGTATCTTTAAAGATAATATGGTGACTAATAAGCCAAGGGAGAGACTGATTTATTGAGAGACTGATTTACCACTGTGTACATCTTATCTCTACTGTCTATCCTTCATCTATGCTAGACTCAAAATAGACTCAGCCTTGCTTGGCTGTTCAAAAAGAAGCAAAAGAAATGGGAGAATCAATGATATCTTTATTTATTTATTTATTTTTAAGGACCATTTATTTTTATTTTTTATTTTTTTTTAGAGCTTCCATTTTACTTTATTTTACTTTACAGTACTCTATTGGTTTTGGCATATAATTTTATGAAAACAGATCCCTACTACTTCTCACTTGCAAAGTCAATTACCTTCAGGGACCAAGCAGGCAGATAATACAAATAAAATNGACCATTTATTTTTATTTTTTATTTTTTTTTAGAGCTTCCATTTTACTTTATTTTACTTTACAGTACTCTATTGGTTTTGGCATATAATTTTATGAAAACAGATCCCTACTACTTCTCACTTGCAAAGTCAATTACCTTCAGGGACCAAGCAGGCAGATAATACAAATAAAATGAGCAGATTCTGTGAACTATACTTTGAAAATTGCCTTATTATTACTATATGTTACCTAATCCGATTTTTGGCTTGACTTTGTTAGATTTTGTTCTTAGTATTAATGCATAGTTCTCAAAAACTTATTTACATATAAGATAACTTGCACAGAGAATTAAGGAATTTGTTCAAGACCACACTTCTAGTAAGTTTTGAGTTTTTCTTTGTTAAACGTAAGTATACTGTCTTCAGAGGCTATGTTCTTAACTCCTGCCATTTAATAAGCTAGTTTAGAAGTTTGTCTTTTACTAGAGAGACACAAATATTTTACCATTTAAAATTTAAAATACACATTTATGCTTTTTCTCAAAATTGGAAAGATGTCAAATGTGACAGTTCTAAAGTGAATGACAATAATTATCCCATTACGTAACTTATAGGAAAAGTAATGGCTCATTTCATAAAAGAAAATAAAATCCATACTGTTGTAACATAACTGCATAAACACCAGTGGGCACATTTGGAGAGATTTATTAATTCATTTTGAGATAGAAAACATGAGATGCTTAAATATGTGAAATAGATCAAAATTTTACAATATAAATTTTTCTACAAAAAGTCTTTGGCAATGGTATATTAAGATTTTTTAAAAGTATATTTTGATTGGAATTGTTTCACTTACATGAATACTTTTATTTATATCCATAAAGACTTCTTTGTAATGATAAGATATAATATTACAACTTAGAAAATGTATAATTACATATTTTTCCCACTTTTTTTCCTCTCAGATATACTTTTTAGATTCTAATTGATTGATGTTTTTAGTGCTGCTGCTGCTAAGTCACTTCAGTCATGTCTGACTCTGTGCAACCCCATAAGACAGCAGCCCACCAGGCTCTGCCGTCCCTGGGATTTTCCAGGCAAGAACACTGGAGTGGGCTGCCATTTGTTTTTAATGGGGTGATTAACNGTTTTTAGTGCTGCTGCTGCTAAGTCACTTCAGTCATGTCTGACTCTGTGCAACCCCATAAGACAGCAGCCCACCAGGCTCTGCCGTCCCTGGGATTTTCCAGGCAAGAACACTGGAGTGGGCTGCCATTTGTTTTTAATGGGGTGATTAACTGAAATAGAAACTTGACTTTTTAGAGAGCTATTTTAAAATGTTTGAATGGTATAGTTTGTGTATCCTTTGCTAAGAATAAATTGACACCTAAAATCAATCTTAATATATTTGGGTTTGGTTTGAGGTGACCTATATATCTAGTTTTATTTTTAAATGTTTGAAAGCATTGTGGAAGCTCTATTTTATTGTTTTTGGATAGAACATTCTTACATGTTCTCTACTTCTGAATGACTTTGAAAGTAAGCACAGGGTAAGTATAAATAAATTTGCAAAAAATGCCATATAAACATAATGGTATTTTTACATGTGGTTAGTGTCAAGGAGATAAGATAGTCATTAGGTCTGAGAAAGGCAATTCATATTAAAACATGTGTTACTGCTGTTTGCTTAGATTTCCTATATTCACCCTATCATTCTTTAGGGTTCCAGTCTTCCCTTTCAAACAACAGCTCAAGCAATCTTTTACTTCTTTAAAACCCACTGCTTGTAATCTGTATTATTTTAAAATATACCACCTTGTTGAAGAAATTTAAAATCACCTCTTCCCAAATCAGATTAGATGAGTCCTGCTTCTTGAGAAATCTGTATGCAGGTCAGGAAGTAACAGTTAGAACTGGACATGGAACAACAGACTTGTTGGTGATGGACAGGGAGGCCTGGCGTGCTGCAGTCCATGGGGTCGCAGAGAGTTGGACACGACTGAGTGACTGAACTGTACTGAACTGAACCTTTCTCACTAGGGGCATTGGCTTTAATACCATTCATATGCTGATGCTTTGAAGATGCACATCTTTAGCTCCTATCTCTCTGAGATCCAGCTGCCTGGCTGATTGCTCTGCTAGGAAGTTTCACGATCTTCAAAACTTGAACTATTGATTGTTTTCGATAAACCCGTTTTCCACCCCATCCATGGTTTTACCTGCCTTGTGAATAGCACCTTTACGCACTCAGCTGTTCAAGTCCCCAACAGAAGTCACTCCTGTCCTGCTGTTTCCCCAACACCTGGAGTCAATCTATGAGTCCACCTTCAACCTGTAGCTCCATTTGCTTCTCTTCATCCCCACTGCTATTCTCTTCCCTTGCCTCCTTGTCTTCTGCAATAGCCAACTATCTTTAGGAAAAGTAACCTGGATAACTTATATGTAGAGTACATTATGTGAAATGCCAGGCTGGATGAAGCTCAAGCTGGTATCAAGATTGCCAGGAGAAATATCAACAGCCTCTGATATGCAGATGACACCACCCTAATGGCAGATAGTGGAATTAAAGAGCCTCTTGATGAAAGTGAAAGAGGAGAGTGAAAAAGCTGGCTTAAAACTCAACATTAAAAAACGAAGATCGTGGCATCCGGTCCCATCCCTTTATGGCAAATAGAGGGGGAAATAATGGAAACAGTGACAGATTTTGTTCTCTTGTGCTTCAAAATCACTGCCGATGGTGACTGCAGCCGTTAAATTAAAAGACACTTGCTCCTTGGAAGAAAAGCTATGACAGATCTAGATAGCATATAAAAGGCAGAGACATAACTTTGCCTACAAAGGTCTGTATTTTCAAAGCTATGGTCTTCCCATAGTCATGTATGGATGTGAGAGTCAGGCTGTAAAGAATGCTGAATGCTGAAGAATTGATGCTTTTGAACTATGGTGTTGGAGAAGACTCTTGAGAGTCCCTTGGACTTGGCGTGCTGCGATTCATGGGGTCGCAAAGAGTCGGACACGACTGAGTGACTGAACTGAACTGAATACACCCACAGTGTCTGAGAGGTAAATGTATCTGAGTATTTCGTCAGTTTGGTTTATATTCTGTGCTACATTTTGCATTTCCTTACATGTTGAAAAGTCTGTCTCCTTCTTTGATTAACGTCAGTGTACTGTAATTGTGTGCCTTCTCCACATACATTAGGATTTATGAGATACTGGAGCATATCTTTTAAAAAATTATTTTATATTGGAGTACATTTGATTAACAATGTTTTGTTAGTTTCAGGTGTACCATAAAGTGATTCAAGAATACAACTTTGCCTAATATTTGGGAGTTCGTGTAAAAAAATAAATAAATACAAAAAAAAAAAAAGAATACAACTTTTTTTGTTGTATGGACTTGCTTGTTGGAGATGACATCAGGGTCACCCTGATGAGCAGACAGGGATTTTCAAGCTCTGATTGGTAGAGAACAGGGATACATAAGGATCATTCTGTGATTCTTACATGAGATTCCTGAAGACATCCATCAAAAGGGCACACGTGTTCTACCTATACTGTAGTTTTAATGGTACGGGGGGAGGCTGCTGCTGCTGCTAAGTCGCTTCAGTCGTGTCCGACTCTGTGCGACCCCACAGACGGCAGCCCATCAGGCTGCCCCATCCCTGGGATTCTCCAGGCAAGAACACTGGAGTGGGTTGCCATTTCCTTCTCCAATCCAGGAAAGTGAAAAGTGAAAGTGAAGTCACCTACCAGGCTCCTCTGTCCATGGGAGTTTCCAGGCAAGAGTACTGGAGTACCAAATGCCTAATATTTCCTATGTGCATTACAAACTCTGAATATATAGATAATGTAAATAATATATCTATATATAGATATATAGATAATTATTCTGTTTGGGTTTTACATGATAGACTCTTGATAACTACATGAGCTATTCTAAATTTTCAATGCATATATAGGCTTTTAGTATTGACATATCCTCACTCTGGAAACTAATATAAAATACCAATACCTATAAATGCCTCACTTCCATAATGACCAACAAAAGCCTAGCTGTATCATTCCCATTTCAGACCACGTCCAATGTCAGAAATAACAGCAGTTGACTATGTGCTAGTAGGGTCAGATCCAGCGGTTGGTACATTATATTCATATGCTCTCTTTTTTAAACTAATTTGTATTATCAGCTGAGAAGATAAATTTGTCACAGAAAATTTTGCCTTCCTTACAGAATTTACCAGATTTCTCTGTTTAATGTAATATATAATGGCATTATATATTAATCACAGTATAATCTGTTAACAACTTTATTTAGCATGTTGTTATGTATATGTATATAAGTACATCTATTATGGCATTATATATTAATCATAGTATAGTCTGTTAACAACTTTAATTAACATGCTGTTATGTATATGTATATAAGTATATATATATGTGTGTATATACAATTACACACATATTCTATTTTTATCTGCAACATGCAAGGCCAAACCAGAATGAGTTGATTACTTAAAAAACACTTTTACAGTAAATATTACATAAAATTATACATAATTATATTTTAATATAATTCATGTTTATTTGTAATTAATAAATTATATTTCTTATACATGAGTATAATCTTATAATAAATAATATTCTTTATAATAAATAAATTAGGACTCATTGCACCTAACTAGAGAAAAGAAAAGAAGCACTTCAAGGACCATGATTCCAGGAAAAGTCTTAAATGTGTTAGTGGGTCTCCACAAAATAACAGAGAAGAAACCAATTCTCATTCTTCTTTCCATGGAAATCCATGGTACATTACTGAAAAAGTTTCTGCAATGCTTTGACCAAGACAAAAATGTATAAATAACCAAATACCATCATGTTTCTTAAGATTAAACATAAGCTACAAACATAGACAAGACATGTTTCCCGTGTGTGATATGTTGTGTGTGTGTGTGTATGTGTCTGTGTGTGTGTGTGGTAATTTTACAAGAAATCATCTTTGCTCCAAATTTAAAAGCATGAAAATATAAAGTGTGTGCCAATCATCCCTGGTTCTTATTTCAGAGTATAATTTACTTTACAATTTCTTCAACATGGATGAACTGCCACCAGCTCATGTAGTGCCAATGCCTGAAAATTCCCAGGTGGCAAGTATTTCATAGCCTAATTTGTCTTACCAGCTTTGACTGTGATTAGCCTACTCAGAATATAAAACAATAAGGCAATTCAGTTAAATATACATGGACGCACATATTGAGGGAAAGGGCGACAGTCTCCTGCATTAGATGTAGAGAAGAATGAGCCTTACAGTATGTTCCATAGATTCACAAAGACAGACCCGCTGCCTGTCATCCAGGAAGCATCTATCTCAGCCCAGTCTCCGATCTCACCTCTATAGTCTCAAACACCTGAATCTCTATTACTTCAAAGAGGTTCTATTCTTCAGGAAGAGTCAAGTTATACTAACTCTCAGAGATGACTATTTGAGCCATAACGCTCATTGTCTATCTATTATGAGTTATTTTGGGGAGACAGACTAGCATTAAAGGAAGAGCCTTGTCCTCCACAACACAGCCAGAATGAATACTGTCCACTAAGCAAGTCAAGAACTTATCTTTTCAAGGCTGGAAAGCCTCTTTTCTATGAGCATGTTTTTCTGACAACTATTTGACAATGGTCAAATTTTCCTGGCCTACCAGTTAAGGGCTTCCCCAGTGGCTCAGTGGTAAAGAATTCACCTGCAGGAGACACACGTTCTATCCCTGGGTCAGGAAGATCCCTTGGAGAAGGAAATGGCAACCCACTACAGTATTCTTGACTGGTAAATCCCATGGACAGAGGAACCTGGGGGACCACAATCCATGGGGTTACAAAACAGTTGGACACATCTTAGCAACTAAACAACAACCACCACTAGCTATTTAATATGTCTTTTCTCATGTCTGCTCTGAAATATTAAACATCGATTTAAATTTTTAATTCTCAGGCAATTACATCTTGCATATTTTCCTGTACTATGAAGGCCTCTCTCTGTANAAAAAAAAAAAAAGAATACAACTTTTTTTGTTGTATGGACTTGCTTGTTGGAGATGACATCAGGGTCACCCTGATGAGCAGACAGGGATTTTCAAGCTCTGATTGGTAGAGAACAGGGATACATAAGGATCATTCTGTGATTCTTACATGAGATTCCTGAAGACATCCATCAAAAGGGCACACGTGTTCTACCTATACTGTAGTTTTAATGGTACGGGGGGAGGCTGCTGCTGCTGCTAAGTCGCTTCAGTCGTGTCCGACTCTGTGCGACCCCACAGACGGCAGCCCATCAGGCTGCCCCATCCCTGGGATTCTCCGGGCAAGAACACTGGAGTGGGTTGCCATTTCCTTCTCCAATCCAGGAAAGTGAAAAGTGAAAGTGAAGTCACCTACCAGGCTCCTCTGTCCATGGGAGTTTCCAGGCAAGAGTACTGGAGTACCAAATGCCTAATATTTCCTATGTGCATTACAAACTCTGAATATATAGATAATGTAAATAATATATCTATATATAGATATATAGATAATTATTCTGTTTGGGTTTTACATGATAGACTCTTGATAACTACATGAGCTATTCTAAATTTTCAATGCATATATAGGCTTTTAGTATTGACATATCCTCACTCTGGAAACTAATATAAAATACCAATACCTATAAATGCCTCACTTCCATAATGACCAACAAAAGCCTAGCTGTATCATTCCCATTTCAGACCACGTCCAATGTCAGAAATAACAGCAGTTGACTATGTGCTAGTAGGGTCAGATCCAGCGGTTGGTACATTATATTCATATGCTCTCTTTTTTAAACTAATTTGTATTATCAGCTGAGAAGATAAATTTGTCACAGAAAATTTTGCCTTCCTTACAGAATTTACCAGATTTCTCTGTTTAATGTAATATATAATGGCATTATATATTAATCACAGTATAATCTGTTAACAACTTTATTTAGCATGTTGTTATGTATATGTATATAAGTACATCTATTATGGCATTATATATTAATCATAGTATAGTCTGTTAACAACTTTAATTAACATGCTGTTATGTATATGTATATAAGTATATATATATGTGTGTATATACAATTACACACATATTCTATTTTTATCTGCAACATGCAAGGCCAAACCAGAATGAGTTGATTACTTAAAAAACACTTTTACAGTAAATATTACATAAAATTATACATAATTATATTTTAATATAATTCATGTTTATTTGTAATTAATAAATTATATTTCTTATACATGAGTATAATCTTATAATAAATAATATTCTTTATAATAAATAAATTAGGACTCATTGCACCTAACTAGAGAAAAGAAAAGAAGCACTTCAAGGACCATGATTCCAGGAAAAGTCTTAAATGTGTTAGTGGGTCTCCACAAAATAACAGAGAAGAAACCAATTCTCATTCTTGTTTCCATGGAAATCCATGGTACATTACTGAAAAAGTTTCTGCAATGCTTTGACCAAGACAAAAATGTATAAATAACCAAATACCATCATGTTTCTTAAGATTAAACATAAGCTACAAACATAGACAAGACATGTTTCCCGTGTGTGATATGTTGTGTGTGTGTGTGTATGTGTCTGTGTGTGTGTGTGGTAATTTTACAAGAAATCATCTTTGCTCCAAATTTAAAAGCATGAAAATATAAAGTGTGTGCCAATCATCCCTGGTTCTTATTTCAGAGTATAATTTACTTTACAATTTCTTCAACATGGATGAACTGCCACCAGCTCATGTAGTGCCAATGCCTGAAAATTCCCAGGTGGCAAGTATTTCATAGCCTAATTTGTCTTACCAGCTTTGACTGTGATTAGCCTACTCAGAATATAAAACAATAAGGCAATTCAGTTAAATATACATGGACGCACATATTGAGGGAAAGGGCGACAGTCTCCTGCATTAGATGTAGAGAAGAATGAGCCTTACAGTATGTTCCATAGATTCACAAAGACAGACCCGCTGCCTGTCATCCAGGAAGCATCTATCTCAGCCCAGTCTCCGATCTCACCTCTATAGTCTCAAACACCTGAATCTCTATTACTTCAAAGAGGTTCTATTCTTCAGGAAGAGTCAAGTTATACTAACTCTCAGAGATGACTATTTGAGCCATAACGCTCATTGTCTATCTATTATGAGTTATTTTGGGGAGACAGACTAGCATTAAAGGAAGAGCCTTGTCCTCCACAACACAGCCAGAATGAATACTGTCCACTAAGCAAGTCAAGAACTTATCTTTTCAAGGCTGGAAAGCCTCTTTTCTATGAGCATGTTTTTCTGACAACTATTTGACAATGGTCAAATTTTCCTGGCCTACCAGTTAAGGGCTTCCCCAGTGGCTCAGTGGTAAAGAATTCACCTGCAGGAGACACACGTTCTATCCCTGGGTCAGGAAGATCCCTTGGAGAAGGAAATGGCAACCCACTACAGTATTCTTGACTGGTAAATCCCATGGACAGAGGAACCTGGGGGACCACAATCCATGGGGTTACAAAACAGTTGGACACATCTTAGCAACTAAACAACAACCACCACTAGCTATTTAATATGTCTTTTCTCATGTCTGCTCTGAAATATTAAACATCGATTTAAATTTTTAATTCTCAGGCAATTACATCTTGCATATTTTCCTGTACTATGAAGGCCTCTCTCTGTACTATTTGTGTTCATGTCTTTATTAAAAGAGTTTTCAACAGATTGACTTACTTCTGTCTTTCCAGTGAATCTTTCCAGTGAACCAAAGTGTTAATTTGTTAACTTGTCCGCTTTATGTCAGTTAAATAACAGAAAGACCAAAACCATTTCAAAGTCTAGTTAATTCAGGGTTGTTTGATTCAACCATGTTTTGGGAAATTATTTTCCCCTAAAAGAAACAGTAATGATGACAGACTATATCTAACCTAAAAAGTGGAAGTTTGCTTTTCTTACAAAAGAAAAATTTTAGTGTTGAGACAAAATAAATGTCTCTCTGATATGTTTTAAAATGTAGAACAAATAATTTGTTATTTAATATCTATATAATAGAGAATAAAGTATCACTTATATGGATAGGTAACAAAGTTTTGTCTTAATAAAGTAGTAAATATTAGGAGACTCTAGAAACCCTCAAAGCTTCCTTATGTAGAGCAGGGATTAACATTTTTTTTTTTTTTTCTGTAAGGCCCAGATAGCAAATATTTTTTGGTTTGGCGAAGGTGGAGTATCTCTGACAAAAGTACTTAACTTAGCACAGCATTAGCCAGATGATCTGAAAACAGATGAATGTGGCTGTATCTCAGCACAACTTTACATCTAGAAAAAAGCAGCAGGCCAAATTTGGCATGCAGGCTGGAGTCTGTAGCTCCATAATATAAAGAAACTCAGAACATATCATTCCACACCACACATGAAATATCATGGTACTTCCTGTGGTCTGTTATTACACACTATCCTAGACTTTGAATCAAAGCTTGATTTTTTTTTTTTGTCACGATAAAGTAAAGCAGATATTCAACTTCAAAATGTCAATTAATCAATTTAATGTTGATCTGCATTTAGGAACTTGATGTCATTTTTTTCTCTATTGATTTTAACAAGCATTTTGATGATGCTGACAACCTTCATCAGAAGTTGATGCACAATATCCTTTTCTTTAAAAATACTTGGCTAAAGTTCAGTAAAGGTCAGATGGATATCATCAAACTGCTTGTGTTATTTACAAAATCGTGTGATTCATTGATTGTGGTCTCCCACCTCACCCGCACAAACTGGCTGAAAGGTCACCTTCTCAGTGATGAAAATCTATCAGGGAGAGAAGGCAACAGAATGAATAAAGGGGAAAAATGTCCTTGTAAGTCATTATGCAATTTCCCTTGGGAATGTGTCTTAAGACATTGCATTTGAGAAGTAGCTTGTTTTCTCCTGCTTGTTTGTCAGTTTATTAAAACCATCTGATATTTGGAACATGCTACAGTGATGGTTTCCAGATTTCTTCGTAGATGGTAGGATGGCACGATTTAGAGAATATAAGCTCTTGGCAACCCACTCCAGTGTTCTTGCCCAGAAAATTCCATGGACAGAGGGGCCTGGCAAGCAGCAGTCCATGGGGATGCAAAGAATTGCACATGACTGGGCACAGCAAGGCATGGCTTATATTCCTTATCTTGGCTGAAACAACTCTCATGCTCAGCTCTTCTCAGCGGGGGAAGATAACAGAAGTAGCTACCTTTTGTTGAGGGGTCACAAGCAGCCACACCTTTATGAAGCATTACATAGACCCAGCTTGAATTATGAAGATAATAACCATATGAGGTTGACACTTTAAAACAGATGTTGAGATTTTAAAGATCTTGAATAAATGACTCAAGGTTGAAAAGCTATCATGTAGCAACCTTCGAATCTCCAAACTCTGGCTCTTAACTACCACGTTCCCACTCTCTATATACCCAAAGGCAAGGCGACTGGAAACACTGGCATTCTTGCTGCTCACTGTATCTCCATCATCCTGTACAAATACATTCTTCACTTCTCAAGCCACCCAGCTCTTCTTCGCTCTTACCTCTTCTTCAGTAGTATTTGTGGATTTGGTTTTTCTCCACCTTCAACTGAGGGCTCTGGTCCCTAGTTAGAAAATTTTAATTTCTATGTGGATAACTACTTATACACATACGTACACACAGACACACAGACACACACATGCACACAGAGTCTTTTCTCCAAGGACTTTCCCCTTCATTTCAGCAAACTTTGTTATTTCTCTCAAATGTTCCAGTTATGAACTCTTAACCTTCAACATCCCATGTTCACCACAAGTATTCACTGCTCCCTTTCTCTCACTCTCTTCTCTCATAAATCTTACTCTTTACTGTTCCCTGATGTCATCATTTAACCACAATCTATTCACCTACTTATCTATTTCACTTCCTAAATACAGACTGCTATAATAATAACAAAGACATCACTGTTTTTGAGGAACTGCGTACTGTACATGGTATAAAGCGCCTTTCATTAGTATATCTGGGGCTCAGAGAAGAGATGCAAGCCATTCATGACTACACAGGTAATCATAAAATAATTGCGATCAGAGAGCAGGTCTGCCTGTTCTGTTCCAGGTCCATGATTTTATTGCAACGATGCACTATCATCTCTATTATTTAGGCCCATGTGATCCATACTTTTAACAAAATATCATCATTACCCTGAGCTCTCATCTCTCCTATCCTTCAAGGAAACCATTCCTGAAAAGCTCAGTTGATGAAATTATGACTTTACACATGTTTCATTCCCTTATCTTCTAATTCAATCGGATCTTGAAAGAAAGGATATGAAAAATATCTGCAACTTGCTTTCCTTGATTAGGAATTTTACTCCATTATATTGTCATTGTTGGTTTATGACAAGGCCGGTTTTGGGTTTGATCATTCCCCTCCTGGCTCTGGTGCTGAGTTAGAAAATTTTAATTTCTACATAGATAATTATGTGTAATTTTTTTTTCTCAGCATTATGATACATGCATATACATATATATATATATACACACACACACAATACACAATCTTTTCTGCCTCTTAAGTATGAGTTTTTCAGGCAGGGAATAATTATTATCAACTTTATCCCAAGAACATACTAGTTACTCAATTGAGTATTACTATTATTTAGTAAATACATGCATAACATCAATGAATGAATACCAAACGGACAACAAAATATATGATTCTGGCACTGAGATCAGTATTGTCTTTACACCGCTTAAGTAAGGCTGGAAAATTCATTTTAGTTCTCTGGCTCTCAGTTTTCCTTTATTTAAATTATAAATAATATTCAGGCTGTCAGTATACTTAAAGTTAAACATATCTAAAAGGTATTTATAAGATGAAATAAAACCATGGATATGAACATCTTATATAAGCTATAACCACTCAGAAAATGCCAAGTGCTAATATTAGGCAGATTTGTGTCTTCCTAAGTGACAAGAGCAAATCTTCCTAAGAGAGACAAAGCAAACCTACGCATGTAAGACAATATTCAACAACTAATTATTGAGCATCTTTAAGCATCAGGCAGTGTTTCATGTGACAGGCATATACCTTTTTTTTTCTCAGCATTATGATACATGCATATACATATATATATATATACACACACACACAATACACAATCTTTTCTGCCTCTTAAGTATGAGTTTTTCAGGCAGGGAATAATTATTATCAACTTTATCCCAAGAACATACTAGTTACTCAATTGAGTATTACTATTATTTAGTAAATACATGCATAACATCAATGAATGAATACCAAACGGACAACAAAATATATGATTCTGGCACTGAGATCAGTATTGTCTTTACACCGCTTAAGTAAGGCTGGAAAATTCATTTTAGTTCTCTGGCTCTCAGTTTTCCTTTATTTAAATTATAAATAATATTCAGGCTGTCAGTATACTTAAAGTTAAACATATCTAAAAGGTATTTATAAGATGAAATAAAACCATGGATATGAACATCTTATATAAGCTATAACCACTCAGAAAATGCCAAGTGCTAATATTAGGCAGATTTGTGTCTTCCTAAGTGACAAGAGCAAATCTTCCTAAGAGAGACAAAGCAAACCTACGCATGTAAGACAATATTCAACAACTAATTATTGAGCATCTTTAAGCATCAGGCAGTGTTTCATGTGACAGGCATATACCGATGACCAGATACATTTTCTAGCTCACATGGGATATATTGTCTAATTGGAAGATGCAAAGTAGGCCTTTTGTGCTTCTTCCATTAAACCAAGTCCCCTTCTGTGTTTCTACATTAAACTGTCATAGCAAAACAAATGGCAAAAAGAAAATCCAGAAAATAAATAATTTTTCTGTTTTGCAGTCAAAATAATAACAGATTCTTTCTCGAGTTACTCTGATTTCATCATTTAAACCACTATAGGCTTACTTATTTATGGAACTCCTTTTGAAGTCTTTTACATATTTTTTCCCTTGAGTTTTTGTGTTTATAGCTTAGACTGAGAGCCGGGTAGGATTCTGAACTAAGAAAGCAATAGTTTTGTTTGTTTGTTTTTTGATTCAGCAAATGTCTGGTTATGTCTCACTCTTTACAAATCCAAGGTCTGTGCAGAATCCCTCCACTCCCACTATTGGAAGGAATTGAAATTGATGGAAGGTAGCTTATTTGCATCACTGACCCTCTTTGCAAAAACGGTTTTTCTTCTCATTTGCAATTCTGATTTCTGAATAATTTCACACATACAGTATAAGAAACGAGAAACAAAGTTTACATAAGAATCCTTCAGGACAGTGGCTGATTCTTCTTGATGTTTGACAGAACACAAAATTGGGTAAAGCAATTATCCTTCAATTAAAAAGATAAATAAAGTGAAAAAAAGGAAAGAATCTTTCAGGGTAGAGATAGGCAATTCTGCCAGGGTAAAGGGTAATGTGGAAGGGACAATAATTACTGATCTCTCACAAAACTTGTCAAGTAAATTACACCTATTTCTTCATTTAGTCCTCATATCAATCCGAGGAAATGGGTGTTATTATTATTCCTAGTTTTTTATTACTAGTTCAGCAAACTGAGGCTCAGCTCTTCTCAACAAAGAGAAAATAAACTTTCCAAGGTTACTGTGTGAGTGACCAGTTAGTCAGGATTTAAATTGAGAACTGAGGGGTCTTAAGGAACACTTGCTGTTTGCCAACCAGCGAGTCTAACCTCCTAAAGTATGGGGGAGAGTCTCAAGCAGTATTAACAAAGAGATATACAAAGAAAGAACAAATAAGAAATATTTCAAGATATACCATTAGAATTTGTTTTACTTCTTTCAGATTTAAGGACAATTAACTCAAGGTAAGGGGTAGAATTGTGTAGACAACGTTGTGCCACACAATTCTCTTCACAAGGTGAAGAGAAGTCAGACACCACAGAACTTGATTTGTAACTCTTTTGTGAGAATAAGGGAATCATAAAATATTTGAAACATCAAAAAAGTTCAAAGAAAATATGAAATGGACAAAGAAAAGAAGAAAATGAAGTTAGAATCAATGTGCTAATACTTGAAGAGAGGGCTTTAAAGTCAGATTCCAGTTCAAATTCAGGCAATGTTGCTAGTGGTATAGACAGTTTTCAGTATTTAACAGCAAGTGTGGTCACCTTATATGTTATTTACTGGAAATGAGAGCTGTGGTTCAGTTAAATTTCTGATAAATAACATCAAGACTTCACTGATTTTTGTCTTAACTTACTTTGTAGTAATTTATTAATAGTATCTCCAGTCCTATTGTGAGTTTGTATATGTGTGACAATGTGTGTGTGTGTGTATGTGTGTCTCCCACTGAACTTATTTGTAATTATCGACAAGTGGGTCAACTGTTCAAATCATGTATGTTATTTGATGAAATTAACTGTTTAAGAGTTTGCAGATCCTCATATCATATTCTGGCATCATGTCTGTCACCATGTCCTTAATCTACAATGGATCGCCTTTCAGAGAATATAACATACTGTTATTTTGACATTTTGCAAGCACTTTCATCTTATTTAATTCATACAACTTAATGGAGAGAGAGGTAGTATAGAATTCAATAATTTATAAATTATTTTCAAACAAGTTCCTTCAGTTGTAATACTGCCTAACATTGTGCAAAAAGTGAAAGTGATAGTCACTCAGTCATGTCTGATAGAATTCTCCAGGCCAGAATACTGGAGTGGGTATACTTTCCCTTCACCAGGGAATCTTCCCAACCCAAGGATCAAAACCCTCCCATGTTGCAGGGAGATTCTTTACTAGCTGAGACACAAGAGAAGCCCAAGAATACAAGAGTGGGTAGCCTATCCCTTCTCCAAGAGATCTTCCCAACCCAGGAATCAAACAGGGGTCTCCTGAATTGCAGGTGGAAGCAGTTAAAGCATCTCCCTGCAATGTGGGAGACCTCGGTTCGATTCCTCGGTTGGGAAGATCCCCTGGAGAAGGAAATGGCAACCCACTCCAGTATTCTTGCCTGGAGAATCCCATGTACAGAGAAGGCTGGTGGGCTACAGTCCATGGGGTTGCAAAGAGTCAGACATGACTGAGTGACTTAACTTTCACTTTACTTTCTTTACCAATAATACTATTAACTCCATTTTAAACAGGAGAAAATTGAGGAACAGTGAGATAGAATATCTTGTTGAAACTTAAACGATAATCATATTACTGTACCAAAAAATGCATCTCGAGTTATTCGAAGATAGAATTTTAAAATTAAAGAACTTTCATGCATTGAATTAGAAAAGGGTAAGAATTCTCATTTCAGTTGTTAAGGTAAAGATCTGGAAAATACTATTTCCTGATGTTTGTAAAACACACAGGTAACAGAATCAAACTCTCATCCTAAAAGCTTTTATTCCAGTTGACTATTTCCTATGGAATTACAAATAATTAGATTTTTGCTTTAGAGTCTAACTAAAATGTGTGTATTTAATTAAGCCTGAAACTAGACTCCACAAAACACATCTGGCATTAGAGAAAAACCAAGTCAAGTCTTTTAAATAAGAAATAAAAACAATGCTTATTTTGTAAATATACCTCTATAATACTTATATTATTTATAAGAATTACTAATGATTTTGGAAATACTTATACTTTTTATAATTACTTTTTTCTAAACACATAATGTAGAAATTCTACTATCTTATACATTCTAATAAGATGTGAGCAAGTACAAATAACTCATTTTTCAGAAAAACACTCACGTGCCTTTCATGTGTAAGGCACTGGACCTGGTATTTTTCTTCAAGGAGCTGTCAGTCAGTACAGAATATGCTGTATATGTACCTATAAGCTTTATGTGAAATTCTGCGTGATGACAATTGCAAGAAGTCCTATGAAAGGCAAAGACAAGATAATTTGGACAATGTGGATAATGTAATGGTATGTTCTAGCTGAAACAAGATGCCAGATTTCATGGAGAAATTTTCATTTTATAAAATGAAATTTTGTTTAAATTATACAAGTTTATTCAGTAAGCAGTAGTATAAAATTATAAGCATTTCTGCTTCCAAAAAGATGTGGAGTAGATGAACTTTTCCCTATTTGTCCAAGCAATATATATATATATATATAATATAAAATAAACATATCAATATTTATAAATATAAAACAAAATATATATATATATACACACACATAAAATAAACAAAAAACAGAGGAAGACTCTGAAAGATGGAGAGAGGGAAGCAAGTTAGTTAGCAAACCTGGGGCTGCCACTCAAGGAAGTCAGTGCTGGTGAGTTTCTTGATTTTCTGTAATATATATGTATCAGACTTGGAACTGTAAAAGCCACAACTCAGAAACTCCAAAGGAACAAAGAAATAAAAGTTTCAACAAAAGCTTACAGTCTCTAGCCAAAAAAATGTGAAAAGGGACAGCTTAACAATATACACACACACAAATATAGCCAGTGACCTCCCAAATGTAATCAAGTAGAGCAGAAAAAAAAATTTGTGGTCCCATCTTACTTCAAGCCAGGGAAAGACTTGTGAATAGCTTGACTTCCATACTTGCCAGGTTATACTGAAGTAGATCAAACCCTGCAACATGTAGTGTCAGAGAAGGACTTTCATCCTCAGTGGGTCATGGCAACATTCCCCAATGTATCAGTGAAAAATTGTAGGGATCCTGTACTTAACACTCACCAAACAAGACAGCTTCTCCCATCCCTAGCAGAGAGTGGCCTAGCAGAGTCTAGAGTTCCAGTGCTGCCCAGAGGTGAAAATGTCACATGTAGCCTACCCTTCAAGTGATGTCATTGCAGGCTGCATAGAAGATGAAAACTCACACCTCTCCAGCAGTAGTAAGAAGTCCCCTTCTCCTCTAGGTTTCAAAGGAGGCTTAGTGGGGAATTAATATTGCTTCCACTACATGGCAATAACAAGGGATTCTTTTTGTTACCAGGGTGGTGTCAGAAGAAGTATGCTAAAACAGATGATAAATAAATGATTCAGAGTTTCATAACATAATACCTAAAACCTCCAGGTTTAAAAAATATCATGAAAATCTTAACTTGAATAAAAAAGACAATACAAACCAACATTGAGATGATAGAGATGTTAAAATTATCTGACAGTGATTTTTCAAGAAGCCAAGATTAAAATGTTTTGGCAGGTAGCTACAAACACACCTAAAGCAAATGAAAAAAGTTCTCCTTCAATAAATAAAAAAGATAAAAAAGATGTTATACCAAAGAACCAAACAGAGTTTTATAATTTAAAAATACAGTAATCAAAATAAAAAATCCAATGAATAAATGCATTAATTCTAATGCAGAGTAAAGAGGGAAACGGAAATACATCAGCAAACATGAAGATAGAATAACAGTAACTGACCTAAGTAATACAGAAAAAAATAGACTAAAAAATGTTATCAAAGCTTCAGGAACCTTTGAAAGCATGACAAGACATCTAGCATTTCAGTCTCAACAACTGGTAGAATTACTACACAGAAAATCTGCAGGAATACAGAAAAACTCAGCATCATCTATCAATAGGCTCTAATCAACAATTATGGAATACTCTACCCAACAACAGCAGAATGAACTTTTCAAGTACCCACGGGCCCTATACCAATAGATAACCATATCGTTTCCCATGAAATAAGCCTCAGTCATTTACAAATAATAGAAATCATACATAATGTGTTTGTTCTCTTATCACAAGGTAATCAGACTAGGGATAAATAACAGAAAGATAACAGGCAAATCTCTGAACACTTAGAAACTAAACAACATACTTGTGAATAACAAGAGGAAAAAGCACAGCGATATTACAAAATGCAATAATCTGAATGAAAATGGAATACATATCAAAGTTACTTCATATCAGAGCTAAGTCTGTGAAATTTCATAAGGCCAAGAGGAAATTTCACACTAAATGCTTACATGAGAAAAGAAGAAAAATGTCAAATTAAGAATCTAAGCTTATACCAATAGAATCTAACAGACAGGTTCAAAATAAACACAATTCAAGCAGAATGAAGGAAATAATAAATGTAAGAGCATATATCAATTAAATTAACAGCAATAGATCATACAGAATACTGATGAAATCAAAATCTGGCTGTCTAAAATGATCTAAAAAATGACAAACGGCTGTCTAAAATGACAAACTTCTAGTAAGACTGCTTAAAAGAAAATAACACAAATTACCATTATCAGAAAGGAAATAGGAATATCAGAAAACCATACAGATATGAAAATAGAATACTACAAATAACTCTGCAAACAATTTGACAATTTGGATAAACTCTATCTACTACTTAAAAAGTTCACAACTCACAACTCACTTTGTATGTAACATATCTGAATAGTCTTATAAGTATTAAAGGCAATAGATATTTTTAATTTGTAACTTAAAATTTCCAAAAATAAATTGCCACCCCCAGAAGATGTTGTCACTGAAGAATTCTAAGTGTTTAAAGGAGTAATTAACACCACTCTGTACTATATCTTACAGAAGGGAGGGGAACACTTCTCAATTTATTTTATGAAGCTAGTAATACCCTGATTGTCAAAATGAGACAAATATAATATCTCAACGAGTCTGAGTGAACTCCGGGAGATGGTGATGAACAGGGAGGCCTGGCGTGCTGCGATTCATGGGGTCGCAAAGAGTCGGACACGACTGAGCGACTGAACTGAACTGAACTGAACTGAACTGAAACACCAAAAAAAAAAAAAAAACCACCCAAACAAAAAACTAATGATCAGTATCTTTCACGAATATAGACTAAAGTTCTTTAAGGAAATATGAAAAAATATAATTTGGCAAAATATAAGAGAAATTATACGGAGAAGGCAATGGCACCCCACTCCAGTACTCTTGCCTGGAAAATCCCATGGACGGGGGAGCCTGGTGGGCTGCAGTCCATGGGGTCGCTAAGAGTTGGACACGACTGAGTGACTTCACTTTTACTTTTCACTTTCATGCACTGGAAAAGGAAATGGCAACCCACTCCAGTGTTCTTGCCTAGAGAATCCCAGGGATGGGGGAGCTTGGTGGGCTGCCGTCTATGGGGTCGCACAGAATCGGACACAACTGAAGCGACTTAGCAGCGGCAGCAGCAAGAGAAATTATAAACCAGGATCGAGTGGTATTTACTCCTCAGATGCAAGACTCGTTGAATACTGAGAAATTACCCAATGCAAACCAACAGATTAGCAGACTAATGAATAAATATCACACAATCATATCAATGTAGGCAAAATTTTCTTTGACAAAATTCAATTCCTGTTCATATGAAAACTCTTAGAGAACTTGAAATAAAGGAGAATCTCCTTATCTAATAATGAATATCTATAAAAAACCCACAACTGTCTTTACAAGCAATGGTGAAAACGTAATCCTTTCCCTCCTAAGACTGGAAATGATGCACAGATATCCACTCATACCATTCTTCTTTAACATATTGCTGGATATTCAAACCAGTGCAACAGGTAAGAAATGAAATATAAATAGATAAGAAATAAAGAAACAAAACTATGGTCGTTTGGTGATAAAATGATTATATACATAGAAAATCTCAATAAATAAAAAATAAAATCCCAGAATTAATACATGAATTCAAAAGGCTGCAATGTACGACAATACAAAAATTAATTTTATTTATACGTGCTAGCAGTGAAATGTTGACACTAAAATTGAAAATATAATATCATTTACAATTAGGAAGCAAAGAAATACATAGGTATTTCTCAATACATCAAATATAGCAAATGATGTAAGAACTTTTATGCTCTTACATAAAATGCTAATAAAAAGAATATTATGTAAATAAATGGAAAGACTTTAACTATTTCATGCACCAGAATACAATAAAGATAACTATTCTCTCCAAATTAAAACTCGATGAAATTTTCACAGATATAGACACACATGCTGTGCCATGTGCTAAGTCATGTCCAACTCTTTGTGACCTCAGGGACTGTAGCCCACCATGCTCCTCTGTCAATGGAGTTTTCCAGACAAGAATACTAGAGGGGGCTGCCATTTCCTACTCCAGAGAATCTTCCCAACCTAAGGACTGAACCCACGTCGCTTGAGTCTCCTGCACCGGCAGGTGGATTCCTTACCACTGAGTCACTGGGAAGCCCCAAAGATGAGTATATGGAAAGTTAAAATATGTAAAATAGATAAGACACTTGTGAAAAGAATAAAGTGAGAGGAGTTAGTCTACCCAGTTTGAAGACAATATAGAACTACTTAAATTGGGAACATGTGGTATTGGTGGAGGATGGACAGATATATAGATCAGTGGAACAGTATAAAGAACTAAGAAATACAGGCAAACAAATAAGTACAGTTGGATTTTGACATAGGTGCAAAGTGATTTCACTGTTGGAAAGATAGCCTTTCCAACAAATGGTGCTGGAGCAATTGGATATCCCTGAACAAAACAAAAACAAAGATAAAACTTGATCTTAAATTCTATATTTCATTCAAAATAAGTCACAATGAATCATGGACTTAAGTGTAAAATGTAAAAAGGAAAAGAAATGAGACGAACAAAAGCATAAAGAAAAACATAGTAGAAACTCTTTTGGATCTAAGACTGAACAAAGACTTGATGCCAAAATCGTTATTCATACATGAAAATAATTGTGTTGTGTTTCATAAATCTTCAAAGTTTACCATTGTGTAAGAGATCATTAAGAGAGAAAAATATAAGCTATATAGGCTGGAAGAAAATATTTGCAAACCATGTGTACAATAAGTAGAATTTAGACTATATAAAGAACTTATAAAACAAACTCCAACTTAAAACATAAATCAAAATAGAAAATGTGCAAACGGATTAATGAGACATTTTGCCACTGAGAATATACAGGCAGAAAATAAAAAACATAAAAATGTTCAACATCATTAAAGATATACAAATTAAAAGCACAATGAGATATAAGCACATACCTAACAGAATGGACAAAATAAAAATTTGAAAAGTTATTGCAACAAAAGCAAAGAATTGCTGGTGGGAAGGTAAAATGGTACAACTGCTCTGCCAAACTGTTTGGCAGTTCCATGGGAAAATAAACATACTACTACCATATGACCCAGGAATTTTACTCCTCAGCATTTATCCCAAAGAAACAGAATTTATTATTTTCATATTAAAAACCTGTTCACATATGCTCATAGCATCTGTATTGGTAAAAGCCCCCAAATGGGAAGAAAAAAAAAACACAAAAACAAACTGTGGTATATTCAAAATCCCAGCAACAAAACGAATAAGCTATGAATTTAAGCAATAATTTGGACGGATTTCTGGAGAATTATGCTGAGTGAAAAAAAACAAACTCAAAAGTCTACATGCTGTATCATTTCATTAACACATCTTTCTTCAAACAGAGATAGTTTATAAATGGAGAAGAGGTTACAAGGTTGCCAGGAACTAAGGGCAGAGGTGTCAGACTGAAGTAAGTATGACTATAAAAGGGTAATGCAAAAGAGTCATTTTGATGATGGAACTGTTGTGTATCTTAATGTTCTGTATGTCAACATCCTGATCACGGTATTTCATAACAGTTTTGTGAGAAGGTATCACTGGAGAAACTTGATAAAGATAATTGGGATTCCTTTTATTACCTTCGCATACAGACAGATATACAATTATCTCAAAGTAAAAAGATCCCCTGGAGGAGGGCATGGTAATCTACTCCAGTACTCTTGCCTAGAGAATCCCATGGACAGAGAAGCGACGATAGGATCACATGGAGTCGGACATGGCTGAAGCATGCACACACACGCACATGTACACACATGCACAGGCACACACACACAAAGTTTAATTAAATACAGATAAAATCTATTGTGAAAGCAGAGATAAAAGTAACTGTCATTCCAAAATTAAAATTTCCTGATCTCTTTAACTACAGAACCTGGAAGAGAACTTGAAGATAATATTCATCTATTCTGTTATATAATCAACACATGTATTGAGGGTTATTATTTTATGCCAGGTACTGTTCTGTATCCTTGTGATAGAACCATGCACAGAGCAGTTAAAGTCTGTGATGCCCGGAGATTACACTGAAATTAGGGATGTAAACTACAAAGAAGTAATCAAATCAACAAGGTGGTTTTAAATGATAATGAGTACAAAAATGAAGAAGGTGAAATAGAATGATGGTGTTACAGTAATGGGTAGGGACAGTGAAGAAAGACTAATTTTAGGTGAGTCATCAGATAATGTTTTCCTCCGAAAACACAAAGGACTGAGTTATATGAAGTTCGGTGGGTAGTTTTTCCAGGAAATTGAAAACACAGCAGGAAAACCTTAATCAGGAACAATTTTCATGCATTTGAGGAACACAAAGATCACTGTGGTTAGAACAGAGTAAATAAAGAAGAAAGAAGCATAAGGTGACATTTGAGAGATTGGCCAGGGCTAACTTAGGCAGGGCTCTAGTTTCCATAATGGAAATAAGTCATCAGTTAAAATATATTGTAGAATTCTAAGAAAAAAATACGATGATGGTCTGAATTATGGTGGAAGAGATAGTAGAGATGACCTTGTTTAAAGTTATGTTTTCTACAATAGAGAGTGCTTATAGAAGATTGACGGGGAGGGCAATGGCACCCCATCCCAGTACTCTTGCCTGGAAAATCCAATGGACGGAGTAGCCTGGTGGGCTGCAGTCCATGGGGTCGCTAACAGTCGGACAGACTGAGCGACTTCACTTTCACTTTTTTCTTTCCTGCATTGGAGAAGGAAATGGCAACCCACTCCAGTATTCTTGCCTGGAGAATCCCAGGGATGGGGGAGCCTGGTGGGCTGCTGTCTATGGGGTCACACAGAGTCGGGCACGACTGAAGTGACTTAGCAGCAGCAGCATAGAAGATTGAATGGACTGGATGAGGTAGGAAGAGAAAGAGCAATCAAGCAAAATTTCTTGGGTTTTGCTTAGACAGATACTTAGTTATTTTAAAATTAGATTTGAAAGATGTAATTTACATATTTATTCAATAAACATTTATTATGATCTATTAGGCCCATCATTATGACAAATTTAAAAGTTGAAAGAGTTTAAGGATACCTAACTTGTACCATAGACGCAAACAGAACATACACGGAGGAGGCAATTATCTGCGCCTGGGAGATTAGAAATGACCTTGACATTTACTAAGAAAATATTTTTATTGGATCTTTAAGATACATAGCGGGGAAGGCAATGGCACCCCACCCCAGTACTCTTGCCTGGAAAATCCAATGGACGGAGTAGCCTGGTGGGCTGCAGTCCATGGGGTCGCTAACAGTCGGACAGACTGAGCGACTTCACTTTCACTTTTCTCTTTCATGCATTGGAGAAGGAAATGGCCACCCACTCCAGTGTTCTTGCCTGGAGAATCCCAGGGATGGGGGAGCCTGGTGGGCTGCCGTCTATGGGGTCACACAGAGTCGGACACGACTGAAGTGACTTAGCAGCAGCAGCAAGATACATAGAGTTTTCACATAGGGATGGGGAGTTGGAAGTTTCTTTAAACAGTGAGTTTCTCAAAACAATGTAAAAGCAAAGATTTGCTAAATAGTGACTGAGTCAGAATTAGATACTTCTTTTGAATGATTGTCTTGTGATCTCTGGAGTAGAAAATGGCAACCCACTCCAGTGTTTCTGTCTGGAGAATCCCCTTGGACAAAGGAGCCTGGCGGGCTACAGTCCGTGGGGTCATAACGAGTTGGACACCACTAAGAAACTAAGCACAGCAGAGTAGTTACAGTGCAGAAAGATAAACAGAGGTCTCCAGGTAGCTGGGGAGACAGAGATGGATGATGCAGATCTCTTCTGCTGATAACATTCAGAGTTTGGTCCTAGAGTAGAACTGGCAGGAACACTTGGCCTGCGGATTCTTCAAAAAATACTTCAAATGCTTGTTTGCTAAAAACTAAATCCAACAAATGTCATTAGGTGTCCCTAACTCCATAAGAAGCAAAAATGAAGTGAAAGAATTTTAAAAATTGGTAGATTTCTACAGGAGAAGGAGAGAGATTTACCTCACTTAAGAGAGTTAAAGAAATAGGCTCAAGATACTGGTTTATAAGCCTTAAAAGAATATGCCGTGGAATGGGCATGAAAAATGGTTTGCACAGAAGACATTAAATATATAACCAATTATGTAAAGAAACATGGATTAGATAATGAAGAATATTCTTATCCAACTGGAAAGTTTCTATGCAGAAGAAAAGATATGAATTAAGTATTCACTTATTTATAGATTATCTTTGAAAGGAAACCATTTATAAAATTGCTACAGTGTGCAAGCAAAGCTGAGCTCTAAACCAAAGCATATTTTTGAAAGTTGCCACTAGTACTAATAGATTACCTTCAATGTAAAGAAACTGAAGTAGATTACATTTAATTGAAATAAATGGTAGCAAAATAATCCTTTAGTTAACAGAGAGAACTGATTAACATAGTCATAAAGATTTCATTTGTTAAAGAAACTTTTGGCATTTCTAGAGATTTATTGTTCTTATACCACAGATATTTTAAATACAATCTGCTCAAATTTAAAATATTTAATTTCAATCAAATTTGTTTCTCTCCTGCATTTTCTCTCTCTGATAATGACCCTATCCTTTTACCAATTTGTCCAAGTGTGAAACTATGTAATCAACATTAATTTCTCTTTCTTCTAACTCACTGCCATCCAAATGATCACATCTGTCAATTTCATGCAAAATTCGACTGGGTTTGAATTCATTTTTTCCTATCCTCGAAATGATTCCCTGTTTCAACTTTCATCCTTGTTGACCTGGAATTTCATACTCTTTTCCAAATTGTCCTCTCTTGTCACATTTTATACTACATGGTCTTTGGAAACACATAAAATCATAGCATGCTCCTTCATGAACTTATCACTGACAAATTTCTTGGCATCATATACATGGTCTGACTCAGGGCTAATTTTATATACCTTATCTCCTATGATTATTTTAATATTTCAATTACCCAAAATTATATGCTATTTCCTAGAAATGCTGTGTTCCTATGAAAGACAGAACATATTAAGTATCGATAATGGCTCTATGCATTCACCTTATCATTTATAAAATGACAAATATGGCAAGTACATTTTGGCTAGTTGTGAGGATTAAAAGGGTTATTTACTCATAAGCATGACATATGAGTACTAGAATCTAGACATATGATAGCAACGACTAACCATAATGGAAAAACAACATCCATAATTTTATAAATGTTATTTTTATTTTCCAGTAACATCCTCCATTTTTACTATAGGTCACTACTTGGCAAATTCTGACTTAGTATTTTTTACAATATAACAAATCTTGCTTGAACAAGATGATAGCACATCACACTACAAAATTAATGTTTATATTTCCCTTAGTGTATGAAATATTTCAGAGAAGGCAATGGCAACCCATTCCAGTACTCTTGTCTGGGAAATCCCATGGACAGAGGAGCCTGGTAGGCTACAGTCCACGGGGTCGCAGAGTCGGACATAACTGAGCGACTTCACTTTCACTTTTCACTTTCATGCACTGGAGAAGGAAATGGCAACCCATTCCAGTATTCTTGCCTGGAGAATCCCAGGGATGGGAGCCTGGTGGGCTACCATCAATGGGGTTGCACAGAGTTGGACAGGACTGACATGACTTAGCAGCAGTAGCAGCAGCATGAAATATTTATAGACATTCTATGTCTGTGCATTCGTATAAGTAATGGAGGTAAAACAGTATTTATCACACTGTATTTTATGAAGATTAAATAGGTTAGCTATGTAAATTCCTTTGAATAGCAGACTGTTACATGCTAGTTTGGGTTATTACTTTTCTCCTTAAATGTGGAGCTCCTTAAGGGTCAAATTAACATTAATATATACTCAGCAGTTAATACACTTTTGGCACATAGTAAGGATTGAACATTTTTGAAAAAATGACCCAAATTTTTTAATTTTGTAAGATTTAGAAATGTCAGACAAAAAAAATCACATACATTTTTTAGCTTATATAGCCAAAAAAGTTATGTCAAACAAGGGATACTTAAAAAAAGACACAAAACCTTGAGAAGGAAATGGCAACCCATTCCAGTATTCTTGCCTGGAGAATCCCAGGGATGGGAGCCTGGTGGGCTACCATCAATGGGGTTGCACAGAGTTGGACAGGACTGACATGACTTAGCAGCAGTAGCAGCAGCATGAAATATTTATAGACATTCTATGTCTGTGCATTCGTATAAGTAATGGAGGTAAAACAGTATTTATCACACTGTATTTTATGAAGATTAAATAGGTTAGCTATGTAAATTCCTTTGAATAGCAGACTGTTACATGCTAGTTTGGGTTATTACTTTTCTCCTTAAATGTGGAGCTCCTTAAGGGTCAAATTAACATTAATATATACTCAGCAGTTAATACACTTTTGGCACATAGTAAGGATTGAACATTTTTGAAAAAATGACCCAAATTTTTTAATTTTGTAAGATTTAGAAATGTCAGACAAAAAAAATCACATACATTTTTTAGCTTATATAGCCAAAAAAGTTATGTCAAACAAGGGATACTTAAAAAAAGACACAAAACCTATCACAGAAGTATAATACCAATGCATTCATAGGAGAAAAGAAAGATTATTAGTCTTAATTCCAATAATGCTACCAAAAGCTATTCGTTCTATTATGTTCTTTTCAGTTACTTAATATCTTTTGCTCCTCAAAGCTATGGATATACAGAAAAGTTTAGCCCCTAAGTGAACCAACTCATACAATATGATTAGAATCAGTGCATTCTGAGGGGACTTATGTCCTTGGATGTCCTTTTTGAGCCACCATAAAGAAATGTTTCCTTAGAGGGCAAGGATGCCTGAATAGATTGATCCATTAATTTATTCATTGACTCATTCAACAAATGTTTACTTATTCATCTTTGCTATATATGAACATGTGTTCCATCACATATAGCAAAGTATGACTAGGATTTTAATGCTTTAGGGATATTTGACATTTCTCTATATTTTGGATTATCATCAAATATAGTGTTTCCTAAACTTGATCAAAGTGAAGGAAGAGAGCGAAAAAGTTGGCTTAAAGCTCAACGTTCAGAAAACGAAGATCATGGCATCCAGTCCCATCACTTCATGGGAAATAGATGGGGAAACAGTGGAAACAGTGTCAGACTTTATTTTGAGGGGCTCCAAAATCACTGCAGATGGTGACTGCAGCCATGAAATTAGAAGACGCTTACTCCNGGCGTGCTGTGATTCATGGGGTCGCAAAGAGTCGGACATGACTGAGCGACTGAACTGAACTGATGTGTGTGTGTATCTATTTATACTTATTTTGAAATTAGAAACAGAAATTTATTTATTTATTTATTGGCCATGTCACACAGCTGTGGGATCTTAGTTCCCTCACCAGGGACTAAACCCAGGTCCTTGGCAGTGAAAGCACCAAGTCCCAAATACTGGACTGCCAGGAAATTCCCAAGAAATAAAAATTTTATTTTTATCCATTTTCCATCCATTTATTGCTAAAAGCCCAGGTGGCACAGAGGTAAAGACTCTGCCTGCCAATGCAAGGGATGCAAGAGGCACAGTTTCCATCCCTGGGTTGGGAGGATCCTCTGAAGGAGGCAATGGCAACCCACTCCAGTATTCTTGCCTGGAAAATTTCATGGACAGAGGAACCTGTTGGGCTACAGTCCATGCGGGTTATGGTCCATGGGGTCACTAAGAGTCAGACACGACTGACCAACCATTCCTGAATTCCCAACCTAGAGGCCAGCAAAATGCGAGCCCTTTGATAGAGTTCATACAAGTCTTATGGAGCAGAGAGCTTGGAAAGAAGGGTGGACAGTGGATCTGAAAAGAATAATGATTTATTCTGTCACTGACTGACATGGATAAGTACCAACCATTCCTGAATTCCTAACCTAGAGGCCAGCAAAATGCGAGCCCTTTGATAGAGTTCATACAAGTCTTATGGAGCAGAGAGCTTGGAAAGAAGGGTGGACAGTGGATCTGAAAAGAATAATGATTTATTCTGTCACTGACTGACATGGATAAGTCATCTAATTGAACCTGTTTTCTTACTTGTTATATGGGGGCAATGTTTTGATCTGCTTTACCTAACTAGTATAGTATATTCAAAAGCAGAGACATTACTTTGCCGACTAAGGTCCGTCTAGTCAAGGCTATGGTTTTTCCTTTGGTCATGTATGGATGTGGAAGTTGGACTGGGAAGAAGGCTGAGCACCGAAGAATTGATGTTTTTGAACTGTGATGTTGGAGAAGACTCTTGAGAGTCCCTTGGACTGCAAGGAGATCCAACCAGTCCATTCTGAAGATCAACCCTGGGATTTCTTTGGAAGGAATGATGCTGAAGCTGAAACTCCAGGACTTTGGCCACCTCATGAGAAGAGTTGACTCATTGGAAAAGACTGATGCTGGGAGGGACTGGGGGCAGGAGGAGAAGGGGACGACCGAGGATGAGATGGCTGGATGGCATCACGGACTCGATGAACGTGAGTCTGAGGGAACTCCGGGAGATGGTGATGGATAGGGAGGCCTGGCGTGCTGCAATTCATGGGGTCGCAAAGAGTCGGACACGACTGAGCGACTGAACTGAACTGAACTGAACCTAACTCATCCCCTTCATGGATCACAGCCTTGGTGTGGGGAAGGGGTTTGTATAACTCAGTGAATCTATGAGCCATACTGTGCAAGACCACCCAAGATGGACAGGTCATAGTGAAGAATTCTGGCAAAACATGGTCCCCTGGAGCAAGGAATGGCAAACGACTCCAGTATTCTTTCCTTGAGAACCCCATAAACAGTATGAAAATGCAAAAAGATATGGAAGATGAATCCCCCAGGTCAGAAGGTGTCCAATATGCTACTGGAGAAGACTAGAGAAATAGCTCCAAAGAGAATGAAGAGTCTGGTCTGAGCAGAAATAATGCTCAGTTGTGGATGGCAATTGGGGAAGGCAATGGCACCCCACCCCAGTACTCTTGCCTGGAAAATCCAATGGACGGAGTAGCCTGGTGGGCTGCAGTTCATGGGGTCGCTAACAGTCGGACAGACTGAGCGACTTCACTTTCACTTTTCTCTTTCATGCATTGGAGAAGGAAATGGCAACCCACTCCAGGATTCTTGCCTGGAGAATCCCAGGGATGGGGGAGCCTGGTGGGCTGCCGTCTATGGGGTCACACAGAGTTGGACACGACTGAAGTGACTTAGCAGCAGTGGATGTATCTGGTGGAGAAAGTAAAGAACAATATTGCCTAGGAACCTGGAATGTTAGGTCCATAAATCAAGGCAAATTGGAGGTGGTCAAGCAGGATGAGCCAACTCATTATAAAAGACCTTGATGCTGGGGAAGATTGAGATCAGGAGGAGAAGAGGGCAACAGGGAGGATGAGATGGTTGGATGGCATCACCAGCTCACTCCGTGGACATGAGTTTGACCAAACTCTGGGAGATGGTAAAGGACAGGAACACAAACAGTCAGAAATGACTTAGCGACTGAAAAACAATAATCTCACAGATGATGAAAATTTAGTAAGACAGCACAAGAAAAGAGCTTTGTAACTGTAAAGAGTTACACAAATGTTTGATAGTTGGATTGTTTCAACAATCTATATACACATACACAAATATTGCTGTGTTCAGTAGGGAGAAACAGGTAATCCTTCTGCATCCCCAATAACCTCTACCAAACGTGTACTTGTGCATTGACAAGGATTGGAATTCCATTTAGAATATTTATATCACTTATCTGTCCTTGGTTTTACCTGAAAAGCTGCTGAAATGCATAATAAGTTATAACACAAATTCTAGCTCTTTGGGACACCTACTCTCATGCATGTAACAACCCAACCCAGGATTAGGTGAAAGGGAGGCCTGACCTGTGTCAGGACACTCCTGTCCTATCTCTTCCTCCTGAAACATCCTGCTCTCACCCACCCTGTTATCTGCTTTACACTGTTTACCAGTCAACAGAGGAAGGCTTTCAGACTTTTTGTTCATAAATATTGTCCTCTCCCACTGTTCCCTCTTGAAAGCTTTGCTACTACTGCTGCTAAGTTGCTTCCGGCTGACTCTTTGCAACTCTATGGACCAAAGCCCATCAGGCTCCTCTGTCCATGGGCAAGAATACTGGAATGGGCTGCCATTTCCTCCTCCAGAGGATTTTCCTAACCCAGGGATTGAACCCATGTCTCTTTTGTTTCCTGAACTGGCAGGCGGGATCTTTAACACTAGTGCCACCTGGGGAAATCCAGCAGGCTGAGACTCCCCAAATGTCCCTGCTTTCCAGCAAACCCCTCCCACCCCAATGTTCCTGCCTTTGGAGAAGGAAGACTTTGAAAAAGGCAGGAGTCAGATATCTTTATCTTTAAATTCATCAGCCTTAGCCGTTAAGGACACAGATAAAGTGCCTGAGCACAGATTGAGGCAGGAATTACTCCCTCAGAGGCAGGCCCCAGGCAAGAGAAGACAGGTGTGTTCTGTGCTAATCTGAACAGGCAACGCCCAGACCAGGGCTTAGCTCCAGATGTTGCAGGACAGACAGGGACGGGATGCTGCCAGATATTTGGACTTTTCTGAAGAAATCAGTTTTTCATGTAAAATTTACCACTAGGAAAAAAAAAAAAAAAATGGCAGGCCAAACAAAGCAGATCTGTATGCATGCTCAGTTGTGTCTGACTCTTTGAGACCCCCGTAGCCCACCAGGCTCCTCTGTCCATGGGATTCTCCAGGCAAGAATACTGGATTGGGTAGCCATTTCTTCCTCCAGGGAATCTTCCCAACCCAGGGATCAAACCCGTGTCAACTATGTCTCCTGCTTTGCAGGTGGATTCTTTACCACTGGAACACTGAGAAAGCCCCAAAGCAGGTCTGTGGACCGCCAGTTCGGTGTTCATGCGATGCCAGCATCTATCCTCAGATGCTCAGACCCTGGCCCTTTCCACCAGCGGTGCACTAACATATGGCTTGTCCTCTGGGGCCGGGTGCTTCTTCCTGCTGGTCTCCTAACCCACTCGGTGGGGCTGGTGCTCTTTAAAGTAGTAGTGAGAAGCTCTCAAGAGGAGATAATGGCCCTCTTGCCTGGGAGATGGCTGTGCCCTGAAAGATGGGCACCTGGGAGCCAGACCCTTGCATTTCTCTTCCTCAGCTCAGTGCCCTGCCCTTTGAGTCACCAGGCCTGAGAAAACCAAGGCACTCAGACAGACAGGAGAACCAACCCCTGGCCTTGCCCAGTTCATCCCAGTTCCTCAGCAGTGGGGAGCTGCCAGTGACTGAAACAAGAAAAGAAGGGGATGGCAAATATTCCTGTTTGGGTCTCAGCCGTGAGAACTGGGCCCAGAGCACTTGTCTGCTCAGGCACCCACCCTGGAGGGCAGTGGGCAAGGAGCTTGGTGCTGTCGTGGCCACAGCCCCTGCAATAAAAGGCACAGAGTGGATTGTACCATAAAAGCCTGAAAAAGTGGCTCCAAAAACAACACCTGAACAAAACCACTTAGAGCCTTTTGCGTCCATTAGGAGCTTCCTCAGGGGCTGTGGCAGCGTTGATAAGTTTAGACTGTTCAGCCAGGCCCACTCTTCCGGGCAGCCAGAATTCAGGAAACGCCAAACAACATGCTGTGTAGTTGTGAGACAGCACTAGACTTCAGAGACTCAGGTTCAAATGGGAAAAGGCTAAAGAAATGGAAGACAGACGGACATAACTGTAGGCTGTTTCAGCTTTGCTTAAATATGTGCACAAATATGCAGAGAAAAATTCTGGAAAGCAATGCACAGAAAGGTTCACAGTGGTTATCTCTGGTAGTGGAAATGTGTGAGGTTTTTGTTTTGTTTTGTTTTGTTTTTCCTGTTTGCACACTGCTACTTCCGTTGTAGCTCAGTCAGTAAAAAATCTTCCTGCAGTGCAGGAGACTCGGGATCGATTCCTGGGTTGGGAAGATCCCTTGGAGAAGGAAATGGAAACCCACTCCAGTAGTCTTGCCTAGAGAATCCCATGGACAGAGGAGCTTGGCAGGCTACAGTCCATGTGGTTGCAAGAGTCAGACACGACTTAGCGACTAAACTACCAAAGAGGATTTTAGGAAATCTACAAAGACAAAATAAATTGATTCAAAAACAAGTGAGAAACAACAGGCAAAGAGAAAGATGGGGAAGTAAGACTGAGGTAGGAAAGAGGCAGGTGCTGTGTATTAAGTGGAGCCAAATGAAACTGCCATTTTTTGCAGATCAGAAACTTTCCCCAATCTCACGTGGCCTAACTGCATATAAAATGCAGATCTATACTCGCTGGAGCTCAGGCAGCTTTGGCTCTCAGTTTTCTAGTCACCAACTGGAAGAGGGAAATAACACTGGTTATAAACCTATGGTGTCCATGAGGATAAAAAAAATAATAACTAGATGCTCGAGACTTTCCTTCTACTAAAATATTTTTCAAGACCATATTTTCCTTTCTTAATCAGAAATTCTTAAGGTAAATGCTTTTTAAAGAAATTGATGCTGGACCTGAGCCATCCATTCCTGAATTCTCAGATTCGAAGCAGTGTCACTTCATTTCTCAATAAGATAGTATCTACTCAACTCACTCCAAATACTCACTCACTTTTGAGTATTCAAATAAGATGATGTTCAATAAGACGTAAAATTCATCTAGAAGCCTCGCAGAGAATAGTAATGGCACCATTTATTAAGTGCTTGCTATAGTCAGGCACTGTGCTGGTGTCTAGTAACAAATACATCCTAGAGAGTTATAGTCACAGATGTAACAGACTCACACCTATGAAACTGATAAACGTAAACGTTTATCCATAAACTGCCTTGCATGATGTCTGACACACAGGAGATCAACCACAGTAATGACTGTTGGTACTTCTAAGAGATATGAATGTTCTGTTTGAGTCATAACTAATAGGTCCTAAAAGTTTATAGAACTTTGCATATTTTATAAGTTGTTTAGTAAATTAATGAATATCAAGTATTATTATAGTGCCTAGTACACAGCAGGGATTCAGGAAAAAGCTATCATTCCATTTATTTCTTGCTGAAGGTATGTAACAACTAGAAGCAAAGTTAAGCTCTCAAACCTTGGTCTCTCTGGTTCTCAAATCCTCCTTATCACACAGTTTGAACATATAGAAGGTATGATGTATAATGATATTTAATGAGAAGGCTTCAGTACCTTGAGGATTTTTTTTTTTACCTTGAATCTTATTATTATTATTAATTATAAATGGTTCCTTAAAGTCCTCTGCTACCCTCTTTTGTTTCACTGCTACTTAATTTATCATAACCAGTTTCTTCTCCCATCTCTCCTATGGGGATACATCATTCTTACATTTCTTTTCCTCTGGAATCTGAGGTCTCCCCTGTCCCTTCTCTCTGGCCAGCTGAGAGACCCTTCCACAGCAGTTAGTCAGGAAGCCTTTATGGAGCACCTACTATGTGTCAGGCTCTATGTGGAGGCCTGGTCCCTGCAAGTACAGTGCTGACAGAAGCAGGTTGTCATCAAGACTAGTTTAACAGAGGCATGTACAATACCAAATATACAGCTTGGCACACAGTAGGACTCCACTGTGATTTTTGTCTTAATTCTATATGGGGAGCCTCTATGTTCCAAACCCCAAATCTAGCTCCTCATGCATTATCTCACATCCTCAGTTGTATGTTAGTCGCTCAGTCATGCCCAACTCTTTGCGACCCCGTAGACTATAGCCCACCAGGCTCCTCTGTCCATGGGAATCTCCACACAAGAATACTAGAGTGGGGATTGTCATTCCCTTCTCCAGGGGATCTTCCTAACCTAGGGATCAAACCCAGGTCTCTCACAGTGGAGGCCGATTCTTTGTCACTGAGCCACCAGAGAAGCCCATTGAGTGACTGAATTATTAATTATTTACATGCTAGAGATGAGAAATCCAGACCAAGAGGTTCATTGCTTTCCCATCTGTTGAGATTCACTCACGTCTGCCTAATTCCAAAGCTTATACGTCTGTCTAGGGCTTGACACACGAGAGGCAAGAGGCACTTAAAGCACAGAACTCAGGGATGGACTCATGCTCAGGTTCAAGTGCAGGCATTTCCATTCCCTCCAAGACCCCAAAAGTTTACTAATGTTTGCATCACCTCACACCTGGTGAGATTCAGATCTCTGTGATTTGAATCACAGTGAAATTAACATGTTCTTTCTCTGCATGTAGACTTCTTCCCTCCCTTTCTCTTCCTCCCCTCCTTTTCCCTTCTCCTTCCTTCATTCTTTCCTTTCTTCCTTTCCTCCTCCTTTCTTCCCTCCATCCCCCCACCCCTTTCTTTTGTCTGACTCAACTCAGAGTTGGCCTCTGTTCTGCTTTAAAACCATAGCAAGCAGGCCTCTCCATCCCTGGTTTTCCAGAAGCACAAATCTCAGGACCAATGGTTTCTAAGGAGAAAGGCTGCTCCATGCACTGGGCTCACTTAAATCTGAATTACGCGGTGATGGTCTAACAGCAGGAATAGACGCAACTCCAAGGCCAAGGATGTTTTATAGTCTTCAAGGCGTTAAAGCAAGAGTCAGCCAGCTGGCAAGAGGGGCCAGAGTACTCACAACAGCTCCTCATCCTCTAAACACTAGTTCCTCCAGTTGGTTCCCAGACCAGCAGCACCGGGACCTTTTTGGCAATGCAGTTTTTTATCTCCACCCCAGATTTTCTGATGGGGAAGCCTGGAGATGTGGCCCAGCAGTCACATAGGTGATTCTGGTGTGCACCTAATTTTAAGAACTACTGGTTGATAAGATAGAACCCAAGGTCTGCTCTGGCAGTCTCTCCATGGCTCTGCCTATACATCCACCCTCATCTCTTTTCTTCCCCTGTGTCACCTCCCCCAGGAAGCCCTCCCAAGGAAGAGCCAACACTGTACCTTCTTAATCTTTGTGTCCCTGGCGCCCAGCACAGAATCTGGTTCCCAGTGAATATTTGTTGAATAGTAATAAAATCAAAGCAGACATGAGAAAGTGGGGCTCAGGGCAGTTTCCACTGAAGTGCAACACCTCCCTGAGCTGGAACTCTGGCCAGTGCCACAGTCAGGCGAGTCTTCAGTGAAAAAGCCCAGTGTAACAGAAGGTCCCAGAACTCCCTGACAGTCCAGTGGTTAGGACTCTGCTTCTACTGCAGGGGGCACAGGTTCCACTTCTGCAGAGGAAGCTAAGATCCTGCCAGCTGAGTAACAAAAAAAAAAAAAAAAAAAAAGAGGCAGCAGCCAATACTCACCTTCAGTCGATTGTTGCTATTTGGCACGAGGACCTGTGTTGCTACGTCTCTCAGAGCTCAAAAAATTAAGGCTTTAGCGACAATTTCAGAATCTGGGGACTTCCCTGAGGGTCCAGTGGCTAAGACTCCATGCACCCAATGTCGGGGGCCTAGGTTCTATCCCTGGTCAAACTAGATCCCACATGCCACAGCTAAGACCCAGTGCAGCCAAATAAATAAATAAGATTTAAAAACAAAATAAGTTAAAAGAATAAAATTTCAGAATTTTTGAGGTTGGCTCAAAATTTTTAAATCATAAAAACCTCCAAAAACCTATCTTGGGGAGCCGAAGAAAATATCTCAGGCCAAATGCAGCATACTAGCTGCTGGCTAGCTCACTACCTCTGAATGGCATCACTGTTTAGTCCTTTCTAGAACTAAGTTCTAGATGACAATAGAATATACACTGCATGGAGGCAGGGATTTTTCTCTTACTCATTGCTGTGATCCCCAGACCTCGAGGGGCACCTGGCTCAGAGTAGAACTCAACTGACATTTGTGGAGTGAATGGATATCACAGGGAACATGCCTATGTCATCAGCATCGTGGCCTGCCTCTGTGCCAGTTCCCCCTTTATCAGAATCAGCCTCATCTCAGGAAAGAAAGCTCCTAAGAAACCACCTGATTGCAGGCATCGCATTCCTGTCCCAACTCTTTAAAACGCCAGTGACTTGCCATCACTAATGTTGATGTGGTTGTCCCTTTGGCTCTCTCCTATCACAGAATGAAGAAGGTGAAGAGGGCCTCCTTGTCCCTGTGAGGTGTCCATGTTTGCACTGGGCAACTGTCCAGAGGATTTCATCCTGGGAGCAGCTGCTACGTACCAGGAACAATGAAGCCTCTTTGTCCTTATAGAAACTCAACAAAATGAAAATCCTTTGCCTCCCTTGCTAGAAGCTTTGTAACTCCTGAGAAAGGGCAAGAGGTTTGCCATTTTTAACTACTACTGTTAGCTGTTATTTCTTTCTTTCTGATCTGTGGGGGATAGGAGGGGGGGACCCTTGAATGTGACTCAGAAAAAGCAGTAGGTAGACACAGTGGAGCAAGCACAACCTAGTCTCATCTTGTTTTAGGAAATGAACCTCTTCTGATTTGGGGTCACTGCACAAGTTACACAGTCTTTGCCCTGAATGGTAAGTTTGACCAAATTTCAATTCTTTGCAGAAACCTCCAAAGTAACCCTTCTGATCTAGGCAGTGTGGTACCCGCTAGGCTCTCACACAGGGAACCTGTCAAAGCACTTTCCACTCTGCCAGGAATCTAAGGCATCACCCTGTGTATAACTCTGTGGAAACCTTTGCTCAGATAAAATTGCAGTACTGCAATCATCTCAACAATTTACAGGTAACATAGAACACAGAATGTTTAAGTTGGAACAAACCTTAAAAATCATCCGTTCCCGTGAATTTTTTTTTTTTTTCTGTGCAAACAGATAAAAGCAGAACTGAATGATCTGATCCTCCAGCCTCCCATGCTCTTTCCACCTCCCAATGTCCCTTCCAGCCTTTATAACCTGGGTGAGGGCTCTGGGGGTAGGGACAGGGGTGCAGATTGGGAAGGAGCTCTGTGAAACCCCTGAGATTTCTGAGTTATGGCCTGCAAAACTGAATCAGTCCTCATATTCAGAAAAAAAAAGAAGAAAAATACATTTATTGAAGATTTCTATTATAAAAGGAATCTATGGCTGTTATGGAAATTGTGACATTTCCAAAAAAGGAGAGAAGTTACTGTCAATGAATAGTCACTATGACGATTTTGGGTGCATTTCACTCTAGTTGTTTTGTTTTCTCACACCCAGAGGTTTTTTTGTTGGTTTTTAATTTTTGCCTGGGTCTGTGTGCCACCAGTGAAGACACCTTCCTCATGCATATGGAAGCGGGAGGCAGGACTGGGCCTGTGTTAGAGCTGCACAGACTTTCATCCATGCTGGGCTGATTCCACAGATCTGGCTCCATTGCGTTTGGAATCACAATCATCCTTTTTGGTGACCTCACTGTTTACCATGGATGAGCATAAGCTGCAGACTCAGGGCCCTTGGGAGAGATTTTGATGGGAAAGTAGGTACTACACTTAGCCCCAAGTAAGCCCAGGGGTAAAGCCACCACATGGATGTCCAAGCTTTCAGCCACAAGTCAAGGGAGAACATGCAGGCACACTCTAGTGGCAGACTGCAGACCACTGGAGGGCTTTATCATTTTTTGTTTTAGAGTTTGAGCAAGGATCTCTTACTCCCCCTGCCTTCTCCTCAGCTAACAATACCATCTCTAATCTATTAGATCCTCTCCCTTCCTCCCTCTGCCCTGCTCCAGGACAACTCTCCCAGTCATCCTCCTCATTGACCTCACATCTCCCTCTACTGTCCCATTTCTCTTTCTCACCTGTTAATAGGTTCCTTCAGTCATCCAGACCCTGCCTTTACTTCTTTCCTCCATCCCAGTCTCTCTGGAACCCATTCTAACCAGGTTTTGAGCCCCCATATGCCACCAAAAGAGCTTTATCAAGGTCCCCATTGCCTTCCCTGTTGCTAATCTCATTGTCAGTGCTTAGCCACCTTACTCAGTCTTGTGATTGCATTTTTGAGGCACACGATCTCTCTCTCTGATTCAAATACTTTCACTGCTCAGCTTCTTAGTGTTCCTCCTACACCACTCCTTCTCATGAGCTGCTTGTTGGAATTCTTTCCTAAACTTTACACCTCAAAGTGCCCCAGGGATCAGTCCTCAGTTCTCTTTCACCTTAGCTAAATGACCTTCAAACTTTTAACCATGACTCTCAGACAGTAAAGAATCTATTTGCAATGGGGGAGACCCAGATTCAATCCATGTGTTGGGAAGATCCCCCGGAGAAGCGAATGGCTACCCACTCCAATATTCTTGCCTGGAGAATCCCACGGACAGAGGAGCCTGGTAGGACACAGTCCATCAGGTTGCAAAGAGTCAGACACGACTGAGCGACTAACACTTTCACTTTCACAGTAAGAAATACATTTTACATCCTGACCCAGTTTGTGCGTGTACACAAACACAACTGAAATAAGACATTTCACAAAACAATGACCACATACTATGTTTAACACACTCTGAAATTTCTATTTTATTCACTTTTTCAAAATGCTGGTCAGGATTACCACTGGGGCATAGGTCATTAAATGCCTTTAAATGCCCTCTCTCTGCTGACAACTCCCAAATATTTATTTCCAGCCTGAAACTATCTGAGTTCCAGATATGAATTTCCAACTGCTTCTCAACAGTTCCTGTCACAGGAATATCCCACCAGCCTTTCAAACTTGACATGACCTAAATTCTACTCCTGACTCTCCCAGCCTTCCTGATCTTAGTAATGAGTTACTCGGTTGTTCACATTAAAAACTTTAGAGCATAACATTAGAAAGACATAATACCTATCCTTACCAAATTATTTTTAAAAGTTGAAGAAAAGCCTAAGAACTCATTCTATGAGGCCAGCATTACCCTGATAGCAAAATCAGACAAAAACACCACCAAAAAAAAAAAAAAAAAGAAAATTGAATGCCAATATTCTGGATAAAAAAAATAGATGGGACAACAAATCCTCAATAAAATATTACCAAACTGAATTCAATAATACTTTAAAAGGAGTATACACCATGATCACATGGACTTTATCCCAAGAGTGTAAGATGATTAAATATTCATAAATCAACATGATTCATCACATTAACAAAATGAAAGGTAAAAATCATATGACCATCTCAATAGATGCAGAAAAAATTTTTTGACAAACTTCAACATCTACTGACAATAAAAACTCGAACAAAGTGAGTGCAGAGGAAACACACCTCAGCACACTAAAGGCCATTTACGACAAACCCACAGCTAGTATCACACTCAATGGTAAAAAGTTGGGAGCTTTTCCTCTAAGAACAGGAATAAAACAAAGATGCCCATCTCACCACTTTCATGCAGTGTAGCACTGTAAGTCCTAGCTATAGCAATCATAGAAGAAAAATAAGTAAAAGGCATTCAAATTGGAAGGGAAGAAGTAAAACTATCACTATTGGTTCAGTTCAGTTCAGTTCAGTCGCTCAGTCATGTTCGACTCTTTGCGACCCCATGAATCGCAGCACGCCATACTATATATAGAAAACTCTAAAGACTCTACCAAAAAACTCAGTAAAATTCAGTAAAATTGCAGGATACAAAATTAATATATATAGCTTGCTGTACACCTGAAACTAACACACTATTGTTCATCAATTATATACCAATATAGAATAAAAATAAAAATTAATATACAGAAAATGTTACATTCCTATACATAGATAATAAACCATCAGAAAGAGAAATGAAATGATACCATTTATAATTGCATCAAAAAAAAGAATAAAATACCTAGGAATAAATTTAATCAAGGAGGTAAAAGATCTGTACTCTGAAAACTATAAGACAACAATAAAAGAAATTGAAGGCAACAAAAGTAAATGGAAAGATATTCCATACTCATGTTAAAATGCTTACATTACCCCCAAACTATCTACAGACTCAAAGCAATCCCTATAAAAAGTACCCATGACATTTTCTAGAAAACTAGATCAAATAATTCTAAAATAGAACTGTAAAAGACTCTAAATAGTCAAAGCAATCTTGAAAAAGAATAATAAAGCTGGAACCATTACATTTCCTGATTTCAAATTATACTACAGAGCTATAGTAATCAAAATAGTATAGTACTGGCATAAAATAGACACATAGATGAATGAAGCAGAATGGAGAGCTCAGAAATAAACCTACACTTATATGGTCAATCTATATGGGTTCTCTATAGATTCATCTAGGGGTTCCATTCATCTAGGGGTTTGTTTTTGCGCAGAATCTGCCTGCAATACAGGAGACCCAGCTTTGCTCCCTGGATCGGGAAGGTCCCCTGGAGAAGGGAATGGAAACCCACTCCAGTATTCTTGCCTGGAGAATTTGCTGGGCTACAGTCCATGGGGGTCACAAAGAGTCAGACTTAGCAACTAACACTTTCACCCGTGATCAATCTATGACAAAGGAGACAAGAATATACAATGAAGAAAAAGTTTCTTTAATAAATGATACTGGGAAAGCTAGACAGCCACACACAAAGAATGAAATTAGACCACCTTCTTACACCATACACAAAAACAAATTCAAATGGACTAAAGACTTAAATACAAGACCTGAAACAATACCTTTAGAAGACAACATAAGGAGTAGGTAAACTCTTTGACATTGGTCTTAGTGGTATCTTTTTGGATCTTTCTCCTCAGGCAAAGGCAACAAAGCAATCAAACAAAAAGGTCTACAGCAAGACCGTAGGCTCTGGAGCCCCTGCTGTGTGGCCCTGGAGCGGCTGTGAGGAGATAGTCCACGCCCAAGGGCAAAGGAGAAGCCCCAGCAAGATNGGTATCTTTTTGGATCTTTCTCCTCAGGCAAAGGCAACAAAGCAATCAAACAAAAAGGTCTACAGCAAGACCGTAGGCTCTGGAGCCCCTGCTGTGTGGCCCTGGAGCGGCTGTGAGGAGATAGTCCACGCCCAAGGGCAAAGGAGAAGCCCCGGCAAGATGGTAGGAGGGGCGAATTCCCATTTGGAATCAAACCCCATTTCCACCAGAGATGCTCAGAGGACTCAAACAAACCTTGTGCACACCAGGACCCAGGGACCCCACAGAGACGGAGACAGAACTGTGTTTGAGCATCTCCTGTGGAGGTATTCCCTGGGCTTCCCTGGTGGCTCAGAGGTTAAAGCATCTGCCTGCAATGCGGGAGACCCAGCTTTGATCCCTGCATTGGGAAGATACCCTGGAGAAGGAAATGGCAACCCACTCCAGTATTCTTGCCTGCGAAATCCCATGGATGCAGGAGCCTGGTCTGGTGGCCTACAGTCCACAGGGTCACAAAGAGTTGGACACAACTGAGTGACTTCATTTCCACTTTCACTTGTGGAGGTATAGGTCAGCAGTGGACTGCCGCAAATTCCCATTTGGAATCAAACCCCATTTCCACCAGAGATGCTCAGAGGACTCAAACAAACCTTGTGCACACCAGGACCCAGGGACCCCACAGAGACGGAGACAGAACTGTGTTTGAGCATCTCCTGTGGAGGTATTCCCTGGGCTTCCCTGGTGGCTCAGAGGTTAAAGCATCTGCCTGCAATGCGGGAGACCCAGCTTTGATCCCTGCATTGGGAAGATACCCTGGAGAAGGAAATGGCAACCCACTCCAGTATTCTTGCCTGCGAAATCCCATGGATGCAGGAGCCTGGTCTGGTGGCCTACAGTCCACAGGGTCACAAAGAGTTGGACACAACTGAGTGACTTCATTTCCACTTTCACTTGTGGAGGTATAGGTCAGCAGTGGACTGCCGCTGGGACAGGGGTTCTGGGGGCAGCAGACTTACTTAGCATATGCCCTCTTGGAGGAGGTGCCACTAATCCCACCATAGAGCTGCCATAACTTACACAGGACTGGGAAATAGACTCTTGGAGGGCACAAACAGAACCTTGTGTGCACCAAGACCCAGGAGAAAGGAGCAGTGACCCCACAAGAGACTGACCCAGACTTGCCCAGGCATGTCCAGGAGTTTCCAGTGGAGAAGTAGGTCAGTGGTAGCCTGCTGCAGGGCTGGGGGCACTCTTGTAGCAGTGCATGCATGGGACCTTTTGAAGGAGGTCCCCATTATCTTCATTAACTCTACCATAGTTTGAAGTGAAGTGAAGTCGCTCAGTCGTGTCCGACTTTGCGACCCCATGGTCTGTAGCCCACCAGGCTCCTCTATCCACAGAGTTCTCCAGGCAAGAGTACTGGAGTGGGTTACCATTTCTTCCTCCGGGGGATATTTCCAAAATTTCTTTGAACTCCTTTTGGTGGTGGTGGTGAGGGGTGGGGGGGC